>JADWQK010001727.1:0-488590 GCA_017933935.1 Sesamia nonagrioides | reverse complement strand
TATTGGGTACCGGTCTTACATATGGAGATTGCGAACGTCGGTGTGACCTGTTTCTAAATCTCCTACTAGGATATATTGGTTCTGTTCCTGATGTGCTGGGGATTCTCAACATTTCTTCCCATTTCTCTGAGCTTGGAATCTCTATCATATCCTGACTTTCAATATTTTCTGTATTTTGTTCTTCTTCATGTTCACCTAAATTAGCATTTTCACCTGATCCATAACTATCTTTATTGCTATTGCTACTACTTTGTTCTGTTGCCTCTTTAGATCCTTGGATTTTAATAATTTGGTCAATGTGTCTATTTACTATGTCGCCTTTCTGAGTTTCCACTCTGTAACTAGATGGGCCTTCCTTATTTTTAACAACGCCTGGTAACCATCTTGGTCCAGCGCTAAAATTCCTGTACATCACATTTTGACCAATAGTGGTCTCTCTATGCTTCTTATTCTAGTTTTTATCTATTTGCACATATGTCTTTTCACTTCTGATATTATCTGGATGTATAGGGTTGAGAAGTGTTCTAAGCTTCCTATTCATTAGTAGTTCTGCCGGACTTTTTTGCGTAGTACTGCAAGGAGCCACTCGTAAGCCCAATAACATCCTCGGTAATCTAAGGTCCCAAGGTATGCCCTCCATTTTTCGTAGCTTGTCTTTTACTGTTTGCACCATTCTTTCTACTAAACCGTTTGTGGCAGGATGATGAGGTGCTGTAGTTACATGTCGTATTTTATTTGCAGTTAAGAAATTATTCATTTCTGTTGAAACAAATGATTTTCCATTATCTGAAACTAATGTCTCACATAAACCATGAGTTGCAAATATATTTCTGAGGTGCCGAATTACTGTTTCTGACGTCATATTGTTGACTATAAAAACTTCTGGCCAACGAGAGTACGCATCTACAATGATTAGAAAAGTTTTATTCTGAAATGGACCAGCGAAATCAACGTTGATCCTGGACCACGGTTTATTGGGCGTTACCCATTCATAAGTAGTCTTAGGCGGCATATGTCTGTTTTCCAAACAAATATTGCAGCCTTGTACAAAGGCTTCTATGTCGTTGTTAATATTTGGCCACCAAACGTAGCTTCGAGCCATTGCTTTTGTCTGTACTATGCCACTATGTGTTTTATGTAACGTTCGTAACATTGTTTGACGTAATGCTGGTGGCACCACTACACGACAGCCTAGCACAACACAGTCGTCTTATAGTGACAGCTCTGCACGATGTAGCCAATATTGTCGTAATTCTTCGTCGGTCACCTTAGGAGGCCAACCGTTCAAAATATGGTGTACCACACGTGATAACGTTTTATCTCTCTTGGTCGCTACAATTAGATCGTTAACGTCGACTGGAAAGTCATCGCAGGTTTCTGCCATTAGTAAAATATCTCCCACCTACAATTCAGGTTCTTCTGGTACTGGTTGCGGTAAGCGACTGAGTCCATCGGCGTTACCAATCTGTGTCCCTGGTCTGTATATAATATTATAATCATGTGACGTGAGTGTAATTGCTATTCTTGTTAGACGCGGTGATAGGACATTATGCATAGGTTTTTTAGGGTCAAAATACCAAGCAAAGGTTTGTGGTCTGTAACAATAGTGAAAGATCTGCCCATTAGATAATTGTGAAACTTCTGTATGCCAAACATAATTGCTGTTGCTTCTTTGTCGAGTTGCGAGTATCGTCGCTCATGCGTGTGTAGTGTCCTGGATCCCATAGCAATCGGGCGTTCAGTTCCGTTTTCCATGACGTGTGCTAACACTGCACCCACCCCATATTCGGAACTATCACACGTCAGTATTAAAGGTTTGCTTAAATCGTAATGTATCAATGTCATGTCTGATGACAATAAACGCTTTGCCGTATCAAAGCTTTTTTGTTCAACCTCAGTCCATTGCCATGTTTTTGATCGGTCCAATAAACGGTGAAGCGGTTCGAGGACGGTCGCTTTATGTGGTATGAACCGTTCATAAAAGTTATATAACCCGAGGAACGCTTGCAGTTCTCGTACGTTCTTAGGTTCAGGTGCTTTCAATATGGACTCCACCTTACTCAGTGCCGGATGAATACCGTATGCATCTATTACAAATCCCAAAAATTCAACTCGTTCTTTGGCGAATTTACATTTGTGTTTATTTAGTCGTAATCCAGCAAGTTTGATCCGATTTAGAACTGTGTCTAACCGCTGGCTCATCTCCTGAACGGTGTGTCCACTGACTATGATGTCATCAATTAGTATTGCAACACCTGGAATGCCTGCTAGCAACGATGTCATTAACCGCTGAAAAATACCTGGACATGCCTTTACACCGAAAGCCAATCTATGTACGGTAAATAAACCTTTGCATGTGTTGAGTGTTAATAGCTTAGCTGTGTCGTTATCTACAGTCACTTGTGTATAAGCTCTGTTTAAGTCTAACGTAGTAAAGAATTTACCACCCGAAATTGTAGCAAATATCTCGCTTGCCGTCGGCATCGGATATGTGTCAGACTCGGTAGCCTGATTGACTGTACTTCGGTAGTCCCCACAAAGACGAACTTCGCCTGACTTTTTAATAATTGGTACCACAGGGGTTGCCCATTTTGCATACGTTAGAGGACGAATAACCCCTTCTTGTACTAAACGTTCAATTTCCTTTTCTACTCTCTCCTTCAAAGCGTACGGCACAGGGCGAGCCTTTAAGAATTTAGGTGTAGCGTCAGGTAATAAATTAATTGTTACAGGGTCTTCACGGTAAGTACCAAGTCCCTCTTTAAAGACTTCACTATGCTTCGCAACGATGACGTCAGATGAAAAATCGTCAAGCTCGTGAGACACAGTGTTCACGCTTAATTCAATATTGAGAGGATGAAACCAATTCCTTCCCAAAAGATTAGGACCCATACCCCTAGCTACAATGATATTTAAATTACACGATATGTTATTGTATTGCACGCGCACCATTGTCTGTCCAATAAGTGCCACTGGAGATTTTGTCCAATTGTGCAGGTTCAGTGGTGCTGGACGCAATGTGTCACGCGATCGATTACCACGCAATGAATGCCACGTTCGTTCGTTTTTAAGAGAAAAACTGGCACCTGAATCAATCTCCATAGTCACCGGTGTGTAATTCAACATAATTTTAACTCTGTATGGTTGTACTAAATGTTTAGAACTCCCGAAACAACAAATCCCGTTTAAATCAGAATCACCCTTATTTTCGTTACAATAATTAAGTTTAGCTGCTTTCTTTTTCGTAATACACACTTTTTCTATATGACCTTTCTTGTTACAATATCTACATACAGCATTAACAAAACGACAGTCATTAGAATGTCTATCGCCACAACGATAACAAAAACGCATAACACTGTTGTTCTTCTTTAACTGCACGGCGTTGATGTCCATGGGTTCCGGCCCGCCCAGTAACAGCGACGTGTCGGCGCCGCCGTGTGTGTCGGCGCTGCTACCCGCGGCGCCCGCGATCATGCGCAGGTCCCGACCTGCACTCTCTGCTGACAGCATGGCGTCGGTGACGTCCTGATAGCTTAGGTCGTTCCGCTTCAGTAATTCATACTGTAACCGGTGATCACTCATGCCGCACACAAGCCTGTCGCGCAGCATACGCCCCAAATCAGTAAAGTTGCAGCCCGCGCTGATCTTCCTCAATTGCGCGATGTAGTCGGACGCTGATTCGTCGCATTTTTGATCCCGCTTATAAAACTTGTATGAAACTGATATTTCGTTCGGTTTCGGACTGTAATGTTTGGTTAGAATATTTTCTATTTCATCAAAAGTCACTTCACTAGATTTTCTCGGTGTAATTAAGGCTAAAACTGTTTCAAAAACTTGTGAACCACACACTGTGAAAAAGTTAGCCCTTTTAGCTGCATCTGTGATCACATTGTTCGCCTCCAAACAATATTTCAATCTAACAAAGTAATTGTCCCAATTATCCGTCTGCGGATCAAACTCATTAAATTTTACACTTCTCCTCTCCATTGTACTTTATTTTACGAATCGTCGCCACTATTGTATTTAAGAAAACACATTTACAGAAATCACTCCATGTTTATTGCTAGGTAGCTGAGAAGTGGCAAATATAACACCTACCCTACATTGCTTAACTTATTCATTATAATAAGATAACAAGTACCTACTTCATACATAACAGAATTGAAATAATATTCACCTGTCCAACATACAATCCAACAAGTTTTAGCGCAGGCAGTTTGATCAGCTCCAGGAAATCCGCTGTAGGGTTTTGTCTCTGGTTTGCAAGCACATTCACCACTTCTCCGAGTAATACTGGGATGTAAACATTCAGAAATGCTACTACTAATGCTGACTGAAATGGAAGAATACATAATTATTGAAATGTGGAGTAAAATAAAAATAGCATTGCTTTTCTTCTTACTATTTTGCTTTTTAGTAATCAATGAACGGGCTAGGAAAAATATTAGTATTGTTATCAAGATTTATTCTTCTTTTTTTAATTATAAACTAGTGCTTGACCACAGTCCCGCCTCATGGTAAGCAGTGATGCAATCGTTGATGGTGAAGCGAGCTAGTTGAGCTAGCCTATTCACTCTAGCCTTATAAATTTTTGACAACTGCAAAATATGGATCAGTTGTTACCCAGTGACAGAGTTTCGGAGGTCACATAGACAGTCGCTCCATATGAATCACTGGTATTCGGTTACATCTGGTTAGACTGAAAGCTGCCCGCAAACATAGTTAGTAACAAGCTAGGCAGATAATGACTATGACTTATACAGATTGGCAGAACAATGATGGGCATCCTATTACCATGGATTCAGTTCCTGGTGAATATTTTTGTTAGCATTAGAGGACAAAAAAATATCTATGCTGTCAAAATTATTATTATTATTATTATTATTCCTTTATTTTATTGTATATACATATAAATTACATTTTTAAATATTTCTACATAAAAAATACATAAAAAACATTTAAAAATATAAAAATTATTATTATTATTATTTTTATTTTATTATTATTATTAAAAATTTATGAACAGCTTTTTTACTACCAACAGAAAATTTATACATTACGGGGTCTCGAGTTATGCACTGAATTTATGATTACTGTTTACATAACAATGTCCCTGCTATAACAAACTAAGAATTCTCACAAGGCACAAAATTCAATTTCTAACTATAAAAATTAATACAAAAATAATAGTAAGCTATGGAGTTGAACTACTTCTCCACAATATTGGATAAAACTACAGGCCAATAGGTTCATAGGGTTTTTCTTTTGGATAGTAATCCAACCTGTAGCTAAGAGCCAAGTCAAACTACTGTAAAGGATTAAAATCTGATTTTGTAGACTGACAGTATTTAGTATACAAAAAACTGCATTTTAATATGAAACCCAAAATGTTTTCTCAAAGACTTACATAACCGACTAAAGTTTTTTATGAAAGACTACAGATTTTTACTTTACATTAATTTTTAAAAGTAACAAAAGTAAAAAAATGTTTCTGGACATTTTTTTACTTTCATCAGATACCCGTAATGATTGATAGCTGTATCAGGAGCAGGGCTACATAAGCTATAAATGACTCACCAGAATAGCAGCTGCTAACAGCAACTTGTGAGGTTGGAGATAAGAAAGGAACTTCTCCCAATCAAACTTAGCAGTATCTTTGTCTACATTTGGCCTTCTCTGTACTACCCTAGAATGAGCCACAAGAGCCTTGCAGTATGCTGGACCATTGCTCAACAAATAACGAGCCCCGAGCGCTAAACTGACCCCTGTACACAACTTCCATGGGCTACAAATTAGTAATAACCCAGGCTTTCCATTTTTCCCCGACGATGTTTTGACTTCAGAAAAGTATCGTTTTACGACATCCGACGGCTTATTTTTCATAATGTTTGTAAAGTATACATTGCTTTTTGTTGTCAGTAACCTGTAAGAAAGGTTTTATATAAGTGTGTCTGTGTAATTTCAAGTTTATTTATAAAAGTAAGTTATGACATATTTACTAATATTTACCTCTGTCTTACAAGCTGACAAGAACTCATTTGCATTAACTGCAACATTTTTATAAAATTATGCTTACTACCCTATGTAAAAATTACTTATTTACATATTCTTTTAGTCTTAATTATCGAGATTATTCAGATAATTTCCTGAAAATTGATTTGATAACCTAAATCAATGTCACTGTCGACTGTCAAAACGATGACGTAACACTAACAGTTTAGAAACGTACTTACAATGAACTTGCAAAGGCAATTAAATATAAGCATTATCGTAATAAATAAATTTTTTTCACAAAGCTCTGGTTCCTGAATAACCTACTTTAAAAAGAAATTTATATAGAAACGAAAAAATACTATTACTTCTCATATTTTATAAAAACAGCACCACTGTTGA
This sequence comes from Sesamia nonagrioides, assembly GCA_017933935.1. Classification (NCBI taxonomy): domain Eukaryota; kingdom Metazoa; phylum Arthropoda; class Insecta; order Lepidoptera; family Noctuidae; genus Sesamia; species Sesamia nonagrioides. The sequence continues at coordinate 482,194 of JADWQK010001727.1, read as the reverse complement.
GCGACCTTATTTCTGAACGACTTATTTTGTTCCATTTTATGTAAGCGCAGTTATTTTATTCACAACTAACTTTGTTTCAGCCTTGGCCGGTAGATGGCAGTAAAGGGATCCAACATTGAACTTGGCTATTGATAATGTAGGTCAGGCATATCGGTAAGAAATGTCAAGTAATCCCCCGTGTCATCTCTCTTTGTTTACCAGGTTGAATTTCACTATCCATGCACTTGGTTAGAACAGATAGGTACCTACTTTTTTTTTAAACTTTATAAACTGGTACTTGACCGCGAATCCGCCGGATGGTAAGCAGTAATGCAATCACCTCATAGGCAAATTAAACTCAAAAAGCTTATAAAAAAAGTGAGATCTGAAACAATTTCATGAAACTACATCGCAAGACATTATTAAAACCGTTCATCACACACCAATTGACCACAGTTATAAATTTCACCCCTGACGAGCAGCGATCAAAACCGCCCCTTTATTGCAAGCGCTGCTTTAATCCTTCGCGTCCCCTCACTAGTCACTAAAGTGCTGACAATAAAATGCATTACACTTAAATAATGTTTAATTTGTTTGAATTCATTGTTGCTGTCTAATAACTTGAAAGGGAGAGAGGATTTTATTTGTGTATAATTGTTGTGGAGATTTCATTTAATGAATTATGATAGCTCGGTAGTGATATTGGTCTGGCGTATTGCGGCACCAACCGCACCAATAACTGGTGTATGAAGGTCTGATAGGCTCCATGTAAAATATTGGTAGGTAGGTACCTACTCAGCTGGATAGTTAGGTACGGATAGAGTTTAGACTAATGGAATGGAGCAAAGCCAATCTTGTAGCATTCAATGCCCCCATAACACAGGTGTCTCTTTCACCGCCAAAAGATGTCCGTTCACCTTGGCTCCTACTTTTCAGAATGTATCCTTGGAGTGCACCGACCGCCTGCAGCTTTTGGGAGTTGAGATTTCCTCGAACTTAAACTTTGGGCGGTTCATTGAGTCCAAGGCCAAGGTGGCTGCCAGGAAACTTGGCGTTATCGCAAAGGACCGGCGTTACTTCACACCAAGGCAGCTTACAGGTCCGCTCGTGTGTGGAGTACTGCAGTGCCATAAGATTGGCTTGGTGTTAAGTGAAAAAATGTCAGTTCTGTAGGCTTGATTCAGGGAGGCGTACAGGTTGCTGACGGGCGACCACAGGTTTTAATCTCAAAATCGTCTCCCAAAGCCCGACAGGTGAGTAGCCAGCCTTCGGTGCCTTATGTGATGCATTTTTGGTGAGTGTGCGAGAATTGCATGATTTATTTCCATTCTGTTCCACCACCGACCCACCTTGTCGTGCCGTGGCGAGTTTCCACCTTACGTTGTTACTTATCACTACGATCCGGACGAAGCGTTTCGATTCCTCTTTTAACCGCGTACATCGAAGGACTGGAACAATTTGCCAGCGGCGGTGTTTCCGTCGAATTACAGTTTGAGTGTCTTCAAGGCTAGAGTGAATAGGTTCTTAATAAACTAGTATGCTTTACCATCAACAATTGCATCACTGCTGACACAGATTACAGAATACTACCTGCTGATCATCAGGCGGATTTGCAGTCTTTGTTTATAATTTAAAAAAAAAAGACTAGAATCGTTGGGATAAGACCAGGCAGATAATGGTGATTGTTCGTCAGTTATAAGGTCCCGAATCCTTCTTCTTCAGCCTATAGAGGTCCATAGGTCCACTGCTGGACAATGGCCTCTCATAATGACCGGTCTTTTGCGGCCCGCATCCACCGGCTTCCCGCGACTGCTCACTGTTCCGAATGCTTTCTGTTTATATTGTTTCATTAGTTTTTCCAGCTTTGGGTGATGATAGTCTAATGAAAGTGTTTGTTTGTTTGTGGTATTTGCAAGACACTGACGCAGGGGAGCGGATATACCGAGCACTCTCCTCACTCACTGGGCATTGTAGAATTATCATAACATTCATGGTATCAGGGACATCAGGGTACTATGATCCTGGAATAGTATCGTTAGACGAAAATACTTAAAAAAATATATAACAGAAAATTACAGAAAGAGAGGAGGGGAAAAGAGAAAGTGGCATGTTACGCGACCAATTTTCCAAATTGTTGGGTAATAGCTACTACTTAACATAAGCCAAGGTAAGGAATTTAGTTCCAAAAACTTAGATGGGTACCTCCATTATGATGTTTTGTGGTTAAGGCACAAGTCATGCAAGCAAAACCTAGTTATTGTTAATGAATCTGACCATAATTCAGGTGGTAATGTCTCTGCTTTACGCAGGTACAACTAAGTTTATGTGTATGTGTATGTAATTAAAATCGTTGCGGGTACAACTTATGCTGGCATTTTGTTTACCTAACACCTGCTAATAGGTACCTATAGTTGAGCCAAAGTCGATAAAGAATAAAGGTAAACAAACTGTTGCTAGGCAACGAGAAGTTTACGCCTAAAAGACAGATTTTCATAAAAGTAATTAAAGTTCATAAAAGCTAATTTCCTAATAGGTTGAATTTTTTCATAGGTACATATATGTTATAAGTATTTCATTTTTATATCATTGTTAAATTTAGTAATGTGTTATAGTTGACAAAATTATTAGGGATAATTGCCTGTATTCTTTTATTCGCTAATGGTTGGACTCCACAAAATGTGTTTAATACCTGATTTCATCCATCTTTTTTGTAGGGCTATCACGTAAAATTAATGTTGACTTTTTAATGGTTTTTCGAAATACCAAGTTATTATGCATGTTATTTTTGTGATTCTATTGAAATATGCTGCAATAGGAATTGTTAATAAATAGGTAGCATGTAAAAGTCGATAATCATGTAAATAGCAGGAGATTTGTAAAACGTGAGTTGTGATGGGTTATCACAAGTCACGTTTATTTGAAAAAAATTAAAGTGGTTTGTTTACCTCTATTCTTTATGGAGCTAGGTGATGGTATAGATACCTGACTCTTTGTATATTTAATGTAGGAAACAAGAGGTTCCTTAACGCTTATTGTAAATTGTTATTCGAAGAACAGTAACAAAACTTATTTTAAATAAGATAAGAGGTCGTGATAACAGTGCCGATTGTTTCAGCTGTAGGCCTGAAGACAGTGTAGAGCTTTATAGACCAGACCTTTTCAGCTGTGTCGACAATAGTTTGAATTATCGTGACCTTTAGGCTTCTATAGTATCTACCTACCTAGTAAAAAATGCAAGTTCTGGTAGTGTGGCACTGGTACAGCTACACAGGAGCTAAACTTAGTATTCGGGAACACTGTTGGAGCTGCAATCTTGGACAAAACTATCTTTGCATTGCGCAGATTCAATTTCTTAGTACTGTATAATTGCATGGCACACGTGCCAGCACAATGTACTTGCTGTGAAGCATCTATTTGTTGGGTTATTTTAATTTCTGAATTGATGTTTTTTTTTTTTTTTTTTTCCATAATATTTCAGCGTACAATATATTTCGCATTGTTTCCGCCATCGGTTGATTTCACCATGAACGATGTAATTTCAAATATTTTTATCAATAGTTTGATACCTAAGAGTTTCGCCCGTTCTTCCTTATAGGTACTCTACTTCTTGGGAATGGGCGACCAGCTTCATCTTACTGACCGGACGGACCTTCTGACAATTCAAAAGTGCTGTGGTTTATTGAAATATATGCTTCTTGATTTTGATTTTGTAGAAAGTAGTCAATCTATCATGTGGAACAGTGAAGGTGATGGATGTGGCATGTCTTTGAATTTTTGGTTCTAGGTAAGTTACGATGATTGGCTGCGATGTTTTCAATTCATCATTTTGAGCAGGGGTGTACCCAGCTTCTGGCTTAGGCAAGTCAGGCCTGGGGGTTGGGCAAATCAGATATTTGGGGTCAAATCATCATAAAAAATAAATTCTAGTCGCTCGCAACTCCCTACCGAAAATTACCGATTACTGCGGAGCGCAAGCATTAAAACGCTCGGTCAAATTCGGTAATCTTAGTGCGCTATACCTACTTTGTCGCACGCGGTTTTAGGGCAATTACACCATACATTTTGTCAGTGTCTACAGCGTGGTTTATTTAAAAGTTAGCTATTAGTCCCCGTTTATACTTTCATTAGTAATTAGGGGAGTCCATAGGTACATGTTCTGCGAGATCTTCTTTCAGCTGCCCCCACCTGCCCCCCTCTGGGTTTGGCCAATGATTTCGAGGGCAACGGTGATTAATTATTTCACACAAAATAAAGCTACAGAACCAAACAAATCGCGACAATTATTAGGTATTTATTAGGCACTTGCCTACCTAGATTATTATCACCAAAATTTGGTAGAAAACCAGAATTGGTAAAAAAAAGCGGCTGCCATCTTTTCTCTCTGCCTCAGAATATACTTCGATTTTTAACTAATTATCTCCAAGTTTCAACAATATGTTCAGCACAGAATAGCTAACCTTTGTTGTCACTTTATTATTCACATTACCTAATTAACTAAGCTGGAGATTATTAGTTCTGGCTATTCACTAATGGTTCAATCTCATCTTCGTTGAACTGGAACATTTGAAACTACCAATAGTAATTAAGTACCAATTTTTTTGTACTTGCGTGCTATGAATATTAACATTAAAACAAACAGATAAATAAAAAGAAAAACTCTGAAGGCTGAACACAGTTGGACCATTGTTACAGCATTGAATAAAAAAAAATCACAGATGGTCAAGTGGCGGGAACGCACCCCGGTTTTGGCGCCAATATAACCTATTGTTTAACACAAGTGGTGCGTTTAAAATGGTATTATTTGTAGGTATCTCGCTCGTTTTTATTTCATTTCATGCCATTTAAAGTTGTTTGGAGCATTTGATTGTTGATAATTTTATTATGAGTGGCTGGAATAATTATTTCTTCTAATTTTTTTTTTTTTTTGATGATGATTTAATGTCAAATTTCTTGATTGCCGTGATTGTAATCGATGGGTGCAACCTTTCCTTTTGTGACAAGCGGATGATTGCCAGTATTATTCATTACACTGGTTTGCAAAGCATATAGGAGTACCCTTTAAAATCACTTTCATACATATGTAGCCTGCGTAGTACATTGAATATGTTTTTTCATTCATTAGGGTTAAGACAATCTGTCGTGTCGGTCCGTTTAGGGATATGCGCGCTGCCGCCGCCGACGGCATCGCATCCCGTGAATTTCCCTACAGACTAATTTACCGCTTCAGCATTTTGTCAAGGAATTTTCAGATTTGGATGAATATAAATATATTGAATTAAGATTTAGGGTTGTTCGTCTCATATGGTAGGTTAACGTAATATACGTAGGTAAGGTACCTAGATCAAATAATAGATAAGAATTTCATACCAAATCGTTATTATTTGATGTAAGTAAGTAGGTAATAGGTATAATAAGTCGCCATAATTTTATAAATGTTGTATTTTGAAACAATGCCTCTTTTGTTGGACGTTACCTAATCATCAAAAGACCTCTCAGACAGACCTGTCAGACTTTTACTGACTAAAACCCACCCGTGTTCCTTCACTTGCCTGTGCGCCAGGGCGCCTGGGCCACGATTTCTTTTTTAACCAACCCGCAACCCTGACCCAGGAGGCATTGGTATTCTTGGATCCCGTCGCAATGTGCTGACATCTTTTTGATGCGCCGTCGACCAGGGCATGGTCCTTACCGGGCGGCGATCAGTGGCCCCAGGGGGCAGCTCGCCGCCCGCAATTGCGCTCTTACCGTGGCCGGAAGTTCGCAGTTGTCTTCTGCGGCGGCTAGAGGTGTGAGGACGTTGGGATACCCGCTCTCTCACGCACTCCGCAAGGTAACGGCCTGCCATGCACCCTCGCTCTGAACCATGACCTGGACCAGAACCGGACGTGAGAGATCGTCGTCACGAAGACACGGCGGTGCTCTCACCCAAGCTGGGCAGACCTCCACCCCTAATGCTTCGTGGATCAAGGAAGACTTGGTAAATAACCCGTCCATGGACACTGGCAGAATAGTCGACATCGGCTCCAGCCTCCAAAAAAAAGAAACAAACGCCCATAGAATTAGGTACAAAGAACAGGAAGGGAGGGTTGCTGTGAGAATGTCACACCTGTCATCATCATCCCAGCGTTAATCCCAGTCGCATCCGAAGCCTTTTCAGCTTTGGAGTCTGGGGTTCGTCTTACCAGTCCAACTGCTGATATGGCTAAACTTCGACATTTTCTATGAAGCGACTGCCGTCTGACCTCCACAACCCGAAGGCGACATCGAAGCATTGCAGTTAGACAAATTGTAGGACTTTGAGGGCTCCAACAACCCGTAACGACTGCCACTAGATGTTCGTAGGGCAACCGGGACCAACGGCTTAACGTGCTTTCCGAGGCACGACCAGACCAGTGTAAATATTCATATTCATGCATACAAATACTTGCACTGTGCGGGGATCAAACCCGCGCCACCTTGCGCAGCGGCCGCGTCCGCTACCGCTACGCCACGGAGGCTGTCAGAATGTCACACCTGTCTCTAATAAAATACAATTACTTTTTCTCTTTCCAAACTTCAGTAAGCTTACCTAAGGACAAACTTTTCATTCCCGGACAACTTTTTTCGCGAAATAGAATCGATGTTTGACAGTTTTCTTATTAAATTTCGGTAAAAAATTTAAAAAGATTCTTCGTTTATATTAGAGGCGTAATTGTAATGAAACCGCCAAATAAACAGTAATTGCACTTTGTTCCAAAAAAAAAAAAATAATGTGTGAATTTACACATAGGAGGCTTTTTAGTTCACTAAAGGCCTCAGATGCACCTAGTCTTTACCTTATTAAACTTTCAGCTTGAGGTCGGCACGCTGGTACCAATCCCAGGGCCTGGAATGGGCGTAGTATTCGTGGTAGATAAGTTCAGCCTCCGCATCTCGGTTCTTACGGAGCTGTTTCAAGTATTCCTATATCTTTCAGCCAGCAACATTGGGAATAGTGCCATCTTAGCTGACCGCATCTCAATCTCATCTTTGGTAATTTGCTTATAGGTCTTACTATACAAATTACATTGACAATGCTGTGATACCAAAGTAACCAGCAAACATAGTAGGTATACCCGCTAAATAATGTATTTGCAGGTACTCTTTTACAAGGAATCGGTTTGTCGCCCCCCGAAGGGGGCAAATCTTGTTTACGGAACACTTGACAAGCCTCTGAGTAATAGGTACCTACCCTACATCACCTTAATCAATAAATAGTAAAAAAAAAAATATTTATATACAATATGTAAAGAAAACCCTGTCCGACCCGTGAAGGTATTGTTAGGAATCGATAACTGATTCTACTAATGCCGACAAAGACGGACTAAAGTTAAAAAAAATCCCCCTTAAAAAACAAATATTATTTTGCAAAAAGAAGTAGCCCAATACATGTGCGGTAGACACTTTTGTGGGCGACGGGGTGGTGGGCACCACGACAGTGTGGTCGAATCGCATGTTGCAGTACTGTTATACGAGAATCCGAGAAACAGTTTTTAAAAAAACACTTTTGTTGGTTACACGGAAGTAGTAATTTATTAAGGGCTTTAGCCTTTGATTTCAATACCTCGGTTTGAACTTGAAAACAAAAAAAAATGAACTGGCAGACACGCGACAGAATATGATGTAGCCGGCTTAACGGTTGCGCTCGGACTGGCTCCCCAGGACCGCGGGACGCAAAGTTAGCCTAAAGATGATGATAATGCATTTTATACAGAAATCTATATAATCAATATATTACTGTTAATTAAGGGTTTTCCCTAACATTGGGAAACCATAACAGCCCCCCGATTTAGAGTAAACTACGCCTTTAAAAGTGGAGTTTACGTTTAATCTAATGAGATGCATGTTAGCCGATTCGAATGGAAGGTCCCATACTAATACTTGAGGGGTTAACGTCTAATTCATGATCATTATTTTCAGGGTCTTTATTTTCTCTGAATTTCATTATTCTTTTGTGTATGCCAGTTCTATACAGTTTATAAATAACAAAAGACATTACAGAAATTGTAATTACAGTCATAATACCCGAATAGTACTTTTGATACAAAACAATATGAGGTGTCTCAACTATATTGTTAAGACTTTTCAATATCTCTGGGTTATCATAAGCTAAAGAATCTAAGTTTATATTCTTAAGATTAACTACAGGTAAGTTCTTAACAATATTATTAAAGGCTTCAATATTACAACAAGAATCATTTAAAATATTATAATTAGAGATAATAGGTTTCATTACGATTTCACGAGTTTCTTGTGGCATTAACCTGGTGTCTTTACAATAGGCAATACATTCAGAAGGTAAGTACAATATACCATTACCACTAAATTCTATTTCTATAGATTGGGGTTATTACATTCAATACTTATTCTAGTTCTTTCTGACATTACAAATAACCATCTGTTATGGCGTAGTGGTTGCCAAATGCTAACGTGACCATGAATAAACTTAGTTTCACAAATCGAAGGGATTGAAGTAAGTACTTTTGTAATGATTTCTGTCTCACAAGAAGGTGTCGCAGAAGAGGAATACAAGATTGACGTTTCGCAAAGGTGACGATCATTATTAACTATTTTGCAATAATCAAGATTATCTAATTTACAGTACATCGACCTGTCTCTGCTTATACCAATATACTTTGAAGATGGAATAATAGTCGAATATGATTTTGGATTATTTTTATCATGAGGAACCAGTGAAGGTAAGTTATGATATACATTTAATTGTATAGGATTAATGAGAGGTATTTTTACTACAAAAACTACTTTACCTTTATTGAAGTAACTAGATATCTCTGATATATTTAGAATAGTATGTATATTATCTAGGTTTAGAGGAACCGGAAGTTGCTTAGATTCGGGTAAGAATCTGTAATTATCAACCAATTCGGTGTAGAGTTCTTTAGGTGTTAGGATAGTGGGATATAAGACATTAGATTTGCTAAACATAACGGAGTTAATTATATCTTCGACCTTGAAGGACAGGGCTAGAAGGCTATTTTCTATCATGGAAGTTACTTCTAGCATACGGGACCTAATACCTAATTCTCTTGAAACGTAAGTTAGATTTAGAATATCTTGAGACATTTCTTCGATTGCATTTTCCAGATGTTTCTCATTTAGTTTGATTATAGACAGAGTTTCGTTAAAACATTTAAGGGTAGAGGTGGTGACTAATATATTTTCCTTCATTAAAATAGCTAGTTTCTTTTGATCTGTTTCCACCTCCTTAATAGCATTATCATATCGTATGGCATCGTCCTCATCCATTGTGCCAAATAATTTTTTGGATATAGTACCTACAAATCCTATTAGTGCTGACCTTTTCGACTGGCGCGACGTTAGGTGAAAAATCGCCTCATTGTCATGGGCTATGTCTTTAAAACGGGTGTTCAATGGTTCAAAGAGATTTGTACATTCTAAATAATCAAAGACCTTACCATTATCACATACTCGTTTGGCTTTCTCGAGAGTAAAACGAAGGTTTAGAATGTGCGGATTAATAAAAGATATATCATATGGAATTACTATGCTGAGGTGACTATCAACTAAACTTAGAGAACCTACAGGGTCGAAGTAGATGCCAGGACTGTTCGTCAAGGGCGTAATGAACTCTTGACCCAGCGCAGAATTACTGCAATAGAATAAAATTAAAATTATAATTCACTTAAAACTAGTTCTTAACATATACATAACTAGGGTTACTATGTACTTAACTACGTTTCAGATCTAGGGGCTAATTTGACTTCATCGTAATGGTGCGTCACATGACGTCTATTTATAAGCAAGGTCAAGGTGCTTCTACCATTGACTTTTACAACCTTATACGGTCCTTTCCAAATCGGTGAGAGAGCTTTACGCAGGCGTACATGATTTTTGAGATACACGTAATTTCCAACCTTATATTGAACAAGTCGCGAACGGGTGTCGTAATATTGTTTAGATCTTTCCTTAGATCTCTGTATATTTTCAATGGCTTTTTCACGCGAAAGTTTCAGACGATGATGTAGAGACTTAAGGTATTCCGGATACGTAAGGTCTGGTTGCAATTCGTAGACAGAATCCGGGATAAAAGGCTTTTGACCAAAGAGGAGCTCGTATGGTGTGAAATTAGTAGTCGAGTGGGTAGAGGTATTATATGCCAACATAGCTGTATAGACATACTTATGCCAATCAGAATGACTTTCATTGACATAAGATTTAAGGCATTCTTTAAGTGTAGAGTGACTGCGTTCAAGTGCACCTTGAGTTTGAGGATGGTATGGGGAAGACCATATTTGTTTTATTTTTAGAAAACTACAGGTTCTTTTAAAAAGTTCTGCAGTAAAGTTTGTGCCTTGGTCAGTTAAGATAGTTTTCGGGATACCGAAAACAGAAATAAAATGTACTAGACACTCACATGTTTCTTCCGCAGTCGCATTAGCGATAGGGTAAGCGAGGGAGTATTTAGTGAGGTCGTCTTGTAATGTAACAATGAATTTAAGCTTTGTGAGGCCAGCTTCCGGAAGAGGGCCCACAAGGTCAAGACTAAGTCGTTCAAATGGTTTGGTGGAAGTAGTAGTTATTTGCATTGGTGATCTATTAATTTGTCTTAGTGCCTTATTACTTTGGCATTGGGAACAATCCCTTACGTAAGTTTCGATATCTGTTCGCATGTTTTTCCAGAAATATCTTTCTTTAACTCGATTAAACATTCGCGTTGACCCTAGATGTCCAGCAATAGGAATATCATGGTTTTCGTGAAGTATTTTGGGTATCTCTGAAGGTGTAGGGTAAATTATTGTATTGTGGTAAATATGAACTAATGTTTGGGTATCGTTAAAGATGTAGCAGAACATGTTGTATATTTTTGCCCAGATGTGTTTGTCGAAAGGATTTTTAAAATCAGTGATGGCTAAATTTAAGTCAGCATCGCTAGACTCGCGTAATATATAGGATCGAAGATTTAGTAAACTTTTATAGATTTCGTCATATGAACTGCTATCAAAATGGTATACTTTAGTGAACAGAAAATATATTGATTTTCCTTTATGATCTATTGAAATAAAGGAATAAAGAGATCTTTCTTTTTAAGAAGTCTTTAGAGTTTTCGAGGCTACTTAGTATTTCTTCTATGTAAGGATTGGATGCATCGAGGTCGATGGAAGTAGGTATGACAAGGATGTCACAGTTACTTTTTAGGATGCTTTCATTGTGTTCTATGATTTTAGCGTTACTATTAAAGTTTTTATCGTTCATTGCTTTTAAGAATTTGCTGTAATTGTTGTCACGAAGAGGATTTGTCGTGGTATTCGGGGATTTGTTAGATGTAGATGGCGTAGAAAGATTATCGATTCCTGGCAGTGAATCATCATTTTCTAAGAGCTCTACTGACGGTAGTTTATTGTCAAGGTTTAGGGCATCAGGAGGTAGTTGGATATCGAGATCCTCGAGAGTTAGAGGGCTAAATCGAGATGAGGGGTCCTCTGTGTTTTGATTAGAAGTAGACGGGACAGGATCACTTTCTGATGTTTGAATTGGGTTTACTGGATATCGCGATAAGGCGTCAGCAGCGGCATTTAGTTTTCCTTTTTGATACTCAATTTCATATTCATATTCCATTAATTTCAAGCGCCATCTCTGTAATTTACTACTAGGATCCTTGTGATTAAATAACCACTTTAATGGCCTATGATCTGTAATGATTAGGAATTTTCGCACATAGAGATAAGGGCGAAAGGTTTTACAACCGAACAGGATGGCGACGAGTTCTTTTTCAGTGGTACTATAGTTACATTCGCTCTTGTTGAGGGTTCGAGAGGCATAGGCTATTGGTTTATCTTTACCGACTGAGCCTTGACAGAACTGCACCAATGGCATAATTAGAGGCGTCACAAGTTAAGATGAAAGGGACAGAAAAGTCCGGATAAATAAGAACAGGAGCAGAGGTAAGTTTATGTTTGAGTTCATCGAAAGCGACTTGTTGTTGATTTTCCCATAGGAAAGGGACGTCCTTTTTTAACAGTTGCGTTAGAGGTTTTGCAATTTTCGCGAAGTTATCAATGAAACGACGACAATAAGACACAAGTCCGAGGAAGGACTTAATGTCCTTGGGAGATTTGGGAGTAGGAAATTGAGTTACCGATCTTATCTTATCAGGGTTAGGTTTTACACCGTCCTTAGTTATTAAATGGCCGAGATATGCGACTTCACGTCGGAGAAACTCGCATTTATCGGGTTGAAGTTTTAGATTATAATCTCTAAGCCTTTGGAATATTGACGCAAGGTTTTCGATGTGAGAATTCAAGTCATGACTATATATAACTATGTCATCTAGGTACACAAAGCACCTTATGCCTTGAAGGCCTGTGAGAGCTGTATTCATTAAACGTTGGAAGGTAGCGGGTGCGTTTTTTAAGCCGAATGGCATTCTTCTGAACTGGTAATGTCCCTGAGGCACACTAAATGCCGTTTTAGAAGCATCTTCTTCATTAATTAAAATTTGATGAAATCCAGATACAAGGTCAAGGGTAGAGAAGTATTTACTCTGACCCAGCTGATCTAGGATTTCGGATATCTGCGGAATAGGGTAGCTGTCACCAATGGTGATATCATTCAGTTTTCGGTAATCGATAACTATGCGCCATTTTTGCTGACCGGATGCATCAATCTTTTTGGGTACAACCCATATTGGCGAGGACCATGGAGACTCTGAGTGTTTTATGATTCCTTGTTCCAGCATTTGGTCAATTTGTCTTTTGACTTCTTGTTTGTGTACCTCTGGGAACCGATAAGATTTTGTGTTTATTGGATTTTGATCGCTTGTTTTTATATTATGTTTAAGTGCATTTGTATGAGATAGTCTATCACCAGGGATAAAGAATATGTCTGAGTATTCAGAGCAAATATCATGAAGAGTATTTGCTTCTTCAGAGTTAAGGTGAGATATTCTAAGAAGGTTTAATACTTCCTGGGTTCGGAGATAAGAGTCTACGTTTTCAATATGATTAACTGCACGCGTGTCTACTGGATTAATAAGTTCGCTTAAGGAACTTAAAGGAGTAAGTGTGATATCTAAATTAGACTTCAAGGTAATAGGGGTTTCAGAGGTATTGATCACTGATAAATTGATTCTTTTATTTTCCTTGACTGCAACTAAGCAATTAGCGATCAACTAGTCTTCGTGATAACACTGGTCTAGTACGAGCCCTTCTTTCACTTCTGGGTTGGACACGGAGCATTCTATGATAGTTTCAGACCTGGGAGGGATTGTGTAAATTGGTTCATTGAAATGTAACTTTATTTCATTTTCACCTATTTTCAAGATTTCACGAGTGTAGTCAATTGTACAGCCAAAGGCGAGTAGCATATCAGTGCCGAGTATACCGTCATAAGGTAAGTATATTCGGGGTATTATATGGAATTTATGTATAACAGTAATTTCATCGTCTATTTTAGTTTAAGCGGAAAGTGGCCCATTGTTTAAGCGGAAAGTGGCCCATTGTGGGTGTAGGTTGATTAGTGGGGTCGATACCTTTCAATAGGATTACTTCTGTTGAGATATCGACTGGTATTTGTATGGAAGATTTTTTCAGTACACTCACAGTGGCACCAGAGTCTACGAGGAGAGATATGGTAGTATTCGACACTGAGGAATGGACAAGGATATGAGGTAAGCGTTTCTTAAATGAACCAATATTAATTTCAAAAATTTTTGTTTCAGGTATTGGGTGAGGAGCAGTTGAGTTCGAGGCGATATTAGTGGATACAGAGGGTGCAGAGGATACAGTGCAATGAGTTTGCGAGTCCCTATTTTTAGGGGATACAGAGGATACAGAGGATACAGTGGTGTTGCGATTAATTCGCAAGTCCCTATTTTTAGGGGATACAGAGGATACAGAGGATACAGTGGTGTTGCGATTAATTCGCAAGTCCCTATTTTTAGGGGATACAGAGGATACAGAGGATACAGTGGTGTTGCGATTAATTCGCGAGTCCCTATTTTTAGGGGATACAGAGGATACAGAGGATACAGTGGTGTTGCGATTAATTCGCGAGTCCCTATTTTTAGGGGATACAGAGGATACAGAGGATACAGTGGTGTTGCGATTAATTCGCGAGTCCCTATTTTTAGGGGATGCAGAGGATACAGAGGATACAGTGGTGTTGCGATTAATTCGCAAGTCCCTATTTTTAGGGGATACAGAGGATATAGCATTGGTACCTTTGTTACGGCGATATTTTAAAATTTGATGTTTGGGTCTCACGAGGTACCACCGTGAGCCCTTTACTCGTTTAAATCGTCCACTTCGACATTTTCACCTTCGTTACTATTCATCGCGTGAATTTGAGCTTGATTATTTTGGTAACGCTTTGGAAACGGTCTTTGATTATTTAAATCCCTGAAGCGATTATTGAATTCCCGTTTCTTACATTCCTCAATAGTGTGGCCCGTGTTTTTGCAATAGCGGCACACTGGAGGGCCTGATGTTGATGGTTTATTATTATTAAATTCATTTGGATAACTTTGCTGTGTATGATTTCGGTTTTGTTGGAAGCGGCGTTGAGGCCAGCGTCCGTGATTAAGTGAATGGCTGTTAGTTGTTGACGGATTTCGTTTGGAAATAGTATGTAAAATCTTCTCTTCGGACACAGCGAAGCCAATGGCTTCATTTAAAGTTTCAGGGTCACGGCATCTGACTACGGTAGACAATCGAGAATTCAAGCCACTAATAAATGAATATAATGCTAAGTCTTGCATTGCGGCGACACGGCCAGCCAATTCGCCTTTCTTTTTAGTGGGTATTGATATATTAATTTCAGTTAATAGTTTGGCTAGACACGTCTCTACTCGAAGTGCGAACTGGTTAACCGTCTCGCTATTAGACTGACAGCAGTCCTGAAGATCCGAGAGTAGTGCAGCGTAGTGTTTTTTATCGCCAAATTGATCTTTGAGAAAATCTTCCAGTTGCTGCCAGTTTTCGAACTCTTTAATTGAGCACGCACTCTCAGCACGGCCTTCTAATTGGCTTAAAATATATTTTAAAACTATGTCTTGCTGATGTGATGACGTAAGGCCGATTGCATTTCTGCAATTATTTAAAAATGCGCCCAATTTCTCCCGGTTACCATCGAATTTATTTATGAATTTGCTGATGAAATTTATATCTAATTCCTTAGACATGACGACAGGCTCGTCTTTGGGCATTATCGTAGACAAAACAAAGATAAGGCAGAGTGCGAGTGCGCTATTGAAATGGAATGCGGCACTATTCTCGGAACAGTATGATAAGGGCTTAATACACTGGAATTATTTTATCTCCTAAATATTATTAAAAGTACTTATATAGAGTTCAATTATAAGTTTCAATTTAGTTTAGAATTACGATGAAATTTATAAACGAGTATGATCACCAGCACTAATTTTGCAACACGGAATACTGTATTTTTATTCACATGGACACGAAATAACACTTTTTTATAGAATAGATGTACTCACAGGAGCAATGCAACTGTGACGGCGACACGAATCATTTCGGAGCTCGGAGAACTCACTCGAGGTGAGTGGTTGGAATTCGGAGTATGCCCGATTGACAGGCACGTGACGATCTGGTTCAACCAGCAGGATACAGCGATGTTGAATGGAAGGACACAGCGATTTGGAAATTAAGATTTCGGCACTTTTCACGGTCACGGTCACAACACAAAAGTTCACTGAACTGAGGCGTTCCGAGGATTTCCTTTTACTAAAATCCCTTAAGCTGCCACCAATGTTATACGGGAACCCGAGAAACGGTTTTTAAAAAAAACACTTTGTTGGTTACACGGAAGTAGTAATTTATTAAGGGCTTTAGCCTTGACACAATTCGGGTTTGAACTTGAAATGAACTGGCAGACACGCGACAGAATATGATGTAGCCGGCTTAACGGTTGCGCCCGGACTGGCTCCACAGGACCGCGGGACGCAAGGTTAGCCTAAAGATGATGATAATGCATTTTATACAGAAATCTATATAATCAATATATTACTGTTAATTAAGGGTTTTCCCTAACATTGGGAAACCATAACATGCCCATTGGTGCGTTTGGTCCAAACGATCCCAACTAGTTGCAATCATTTGACAAAAATGTGTTCGCCGATTAGGGGGCTGGTGAAGGTCCCGGGAAGGCGATGGATGCGGGCAGCGCAAGACCGGTCATGAGGAAAGCTTTAGGGGAGGTCTTTGTCCAGTAGAGGACCTCTATAGGCTGAAGAAGAAAAAACCTATGGGTTCGAAATACTTATCAAATTTCATCCTGCCAATATTATAAACGTAAAAGTTTGGTTATATTTATTTTTACTTTTTCACGCAAAAACTACTTAACAGACTTGAGTGAAATTTGCCACACATATGGTTTATAACCAGTATTAAATTATGGGATAGTTTTTATCAGAATATTCCCACTGGATCAAAACTTGTGCAGATGAAATCGAAGGTTGTAATTAGTGGTGAAATAAATAAAATATTTAGCCAGTTCTAAGAAATACAACTTTGTTGCAAGATTTAAATTAGGGGAGTTCCCGCTCCGATGATAAGGTGAACTTCCTCTCAAAGAGGTCTGTCTTCCAGCGTTGGGAACATTAGGAGGCTGATTAGGCTTATATCCAGGAAGTTAATTGTTATCCTAATTGTATCAACAAATTATAACTCACTATATACATCATCATCAATTTTTTTACTGTCCCACGGCTGGGCACAGGTCTCCTCTCATACAGAGAAGGATTGAGCGTAATCACCACGCTTGCTTAATGCGGGTTGGCGATTTCAGACTTAAGTCCGGGTTTCCTCAAGATGTTTTCCATCACCTTGTAATGAGTCATTGGTGTCCAAGATATACGTAGTAAGTCGTGGTGGCCTAGTGGTTAAAACATCAGCCTCTCAAGTATGAGTGTGCGGGTTCAACTTCAGGTCAGGCAAGTACCAATGTAACTTTTCACTATATACCTATCCATTGTATTTTAAACAACTAGGAATAAATTGCGCTTTCTTCTTCAGGCCATAGAGGTCCACTTCTGGACAAAGGCCTCCCCACAGAAATCGTAATAACAAGTTGTTATTACGATTTCTGTGGGCCTCCCCCAAGGCTTTCCACATTGACCGATTTTGTTCTGCCCGTGACCTTCACCAGGTCATCGGTCCACTCCACCAGTCACTCCAGCTCCACTCGCGCTTTCAGCCACATGCCTAATATTCGATTCCGTGGGAATATCGAAATAAATCCTGTGTGTTAATTCTGTATCCTTTTTGCGTCCTGTACACAATTACTAATAATTGAAATCGTTTGGAAGCGTATTGCTAAACTATTGCTATGCTATATAGGTACCTATTCAACCTAGTATTTACCTCTAATAGATTCGAGGAGACCTACTACTGTAATAACTATACCTAATATCTGCTATTGTGCGCTGCGGCAATATTGATTTAATTACATTGTATGATCATTTCTACTAAACATAGCCAATATAAAAATCAAAGCATTATTAATTTTTATATTGGTAACATTTTGCTACGGCGCCATTTTCTAGCCCGCTGTAACTTACACTTTATGAAAAGCAACTGCGTTTGGTAAAAAAAAGTCATAGAACGGAATATACCCATTATCGTAATATCCCCAGTAAACAATAAGTAAATATTTTCTCATGTTATAAATGTAACTAAATCACGGTTTCAATTGTGTAAAATTATGCATTAATATCACACTGTACCGTTTGAGTTGAACGTCGAACCAAATACACTGGACCACGCTTTTTACTTTTTAATTGTCAGACCAACCAGCCGATTCCAAAATGCCTTTAATCAACTAATCTAGCTAATACGTACCTGCCTACACGAAATAATGATTTCAATTCACTTAATTCAAAATTCGAATAAACAAACAATTTGTAAGGATCACCGCTACATTGGCGCGTAACCGAATCCGCATGTTCTAGTGTTGCGATAGACCTCACGCTACGGTTTCACGCAGTTGGTACTGTTGCCACTTTGAACAGGAATAGAACGCGTCCGTATTCTAAAATTGGTCATCTAAGTATGCGTAAGCAATGCAACTAGTAATGTTATGGTAATTTATAAGATGAGGAAAGGAGGGAAGTTATTCAGGGTATCAAAAAGCGCGGTCTGTAATAAACAAATAAATATCTATGGTCATCGTTTTTGATTTCAGTGGACAAGTTTACCTATTTATAACCCTCATAAACATTTTTAGGTTTGACTTCATATTCAGGCTCACCTTACCGTCAACATGCATCTAATCAATCTCAAGCGACAAAAATGAAACCGAAAATGAGTTTTAATTTCAAAATACGTTGCTAAATAATTGGCCAAGACGCCTGAAGTTTTTACATTACTTTCGCTGTGAATAGAAAGTTCTTACGTTACACGATTTATAATCCTTCATTCGATACTTCGTCAGTCGCATGCACCTAATAGTTTCCCACAGCGGCTCAAAATAAAACCCTATCATCGCAATAGAAAACACAAAGCGCGAACGCGAACGCGCTGAACAAAAGCTACGGCGTAATATTACGTCTCCAATATCCCTAGATCGATTATGTTTCACATGTTTCTCATTATAACGTCTGGGTACGAAACAAAGAGAGTGTCGGGTTGCCGTGCAATGCTCTTCTGGCAACCTGAGAGTATGGCACCCGACTGTTTTGGTCATGCGAGAACGGAACGCCACACTTTCGGGGAAAACTCGTTTTAGCTGGCAACACCGGGCGTTACTCGCAAGCCGCGCATTCTGAACGCTCCTTTGTAAAATAATGCTTCTGAATACAGAGTTCTAATTGTGACATAATTTTGTTTAATTACTGTTGAGAATAGTTTAGAGTTTCTTACTTACTTATAGTTTTTATTAATAATACCGTTTCATGTTGCCTTAGTACCTGCGATGTAGCTGCTCATTTCAGCCCTTTGTAGTAGTTAAACAAGAACCCGTGGCCCTGGCCGTCGCACAGGCAAGTGAAGAAACACGGGTGGGTTTTAGTCAGTAAAAGTCTGACACGCCCTTCCACTCTGCCCAGAGCGGGAGAAGTCATTTGATGATTTCCCATCCCAACAAAAAAAAGCCCTTTGTAGTAGTTGGTAAAGTGAAATAAATGAACGTACCTTGTTATTATTCGGCAACTAAAACAAAATAAAAAACTTGTTAACCCTAGATAGCTAACCTCCGTCGAATCGACGGGTATGGCACAGAAATATTGCTGTTTCTTTTTAACGGTGCACTCGAACTTTTTATCTTTTCTAACCAACTCAGTCACCAGTGAGGTCTATGGAGTGGCGCATGCGTCGGGCAGGTAAGTGTTATAGTTATTGAGGTACTTGAGTTTTGCCCGTCGTTTCGACGGATGGTTAGCTTTAACGTCGATTTTTGTTTGAGTGTGTGTTTATATTTTTAACCTAGGATTGTGTTTGTTATAGATTTTTATAATGTCTTCGTTAAATGATGATGATATATCGAATATAATAAACCAAGAGCTTTCTGATGACTTGGATAATGCTTCTGCCAGTGAGACTGAAGACTTTGTGGAGGAGGATGATGTCCAAAGTGATGAAAATTTTGAACCGTCTGATTCCAAAGAAAATCATATAAGTACACATCGAGACTCGTCTTCAACTTTACATCATGATCAAGCATCAAGCTCTAGTGCTGTGGCTCCAGAAACCCCATCCAGCAGTATCAGTCAACTGCCTCAAAGGAACATACGAGGCAAAATTAGCAAATGTTTGGGCTACCACTAAAGGGTACACTTCAGTTAGAACCTCTGCAAGGAATATCGTGGGAAGAGCTAGGGGACCTAACTGTTCATGCAGAGGTATTACAAGTGCAAATTCTTGCTTCGAACTTTTTTCACTAATGAAATTATTGAAGAAATTGTCAAATGGACGAACGTCGAAATATCAATGAAAAGAGCGATATATCAAACTGTAACCGCTACACAAGGTGATACTAACACTTTAGAAATAAGGGCGTTGGTGGGGGTTCTCATTTTGTCTGCAGATCTGAAAGATAACCATTTGACTTCAGGTGATTTCACCAGAACCACAATAATTAGAATTGAATATTTATTCAAGTTCGACTGCAACGATCACAGAACAATCTCTTTACACCCATCCACCCATGTGGATACTTTCGACCAGATGTGCTCTAACATGTCAAGTAGCCGAAAAACCAGTAGATGGCCAGTGTGTGATTTTATGAAATGATAAATATTGCTTGCATCAATAGCTACATTATACAGTGTCATAATTTGTCCACAGCTGGGCAAAAGGTAGTTCCACGTAGAAACTTTATGAAAACACTATATTTTCAACTAGCAGAGCCTTGGTTGAAAACAAGACTGACAAAAACTGCGATGCCAGTGCAAGTGAAAGATAAAATCAGGAACGTGCTTTTAGTGCATCCGTCCACTAGTCAAGGTCAGCAGACATCAAGTGCATCATCAGGACATGTAGAAGAGTCTTCTGCTTCCTCAGCAGGAGAAAATCGCAAAAGGAAGACCTGCGGGAAGTGCCATTACAAAAAAAATATGACCAAAAGTGTTTGTTCAAAATGTAAAGTATCGATTTGTGGTGAACTAAAAATTGATTTTTGTGTGACATGTGCTAAAGATATATAATATATTTTATGTTAAAGTAATAGGTTATTATGTCTTTCAAGTCTGATAAAACCGAATAAGATAGAAATATAAATTTTTCTAGTTGATTTTGAATGCCAAAGTTTATAGTGATAATAAATTCTTATTTTTTAGGTGATCTCAGCTGATTTAAAGTTAAAATACTTAAATTTACTAAAATTAATAAACAAAATATTAAAAACCAATTCAAAAAATGTATTTTTATTAACCCCAAAACAATTAATAAGCTTATATTTATATTTATGGAGAAAAAATTTTTTTTTACATACCCGTCGTTTCGACGGATGATTAGCTTAAACAGGGTATGCCCAAACGTTAGCTATCTAGGGTTAAATAAAGGAGTTAAATAAAAACAATGAAAATGGTAATAATAGTATGAAAAATGAAAATAGTCGATTTTTTTATGAGGGGCTAATTTTGGCCCATTCTATTTATAGAAAATTTAGTTTAATTTTTGGGTTTTAGTGCCGTGTGTGAGTGACACTCTACTTTTCATTACGGTCACGAGAAAATAAAACCAATTTGAATACAACAGAATTTGCGATTTCGCGCTAATGTCTTTTTATTTAATTTGTTCTTTAGCCGCAACGTAATGCATGTATTTTATCAAAGAGATTCCCGCCGCTTTTACATCCATTTTCAAATACAAAATGTTGTTTGTTTTAGTCAGTCATTCATCACTACCATGCATGATGAAGTTCCTGAGCATCTACACAATACGTTGCTGGGAAAAATGGGCTTAAATTTCAGTCTATGCAGATAACTTAAGTTCTTATCTGTGTCACAGTGCCAGCTAAATCCATACCAAATTTCATCAAAATTGGTCCAGCCGTTTAAATAGGGTTGTAACGAAGGCTTGTTAGCGGAGGCGGAGGCGGATGCGGAGGCGACGAGTCTCACCTCCGCGGATGCGGAGGTTAACGGAGGCGGAGGTGAAAGTACATATAGAAAAATTTAAATTTATGGTTAATTAAAATAATTTTTTTATTTTTAATACGTACATTAATAGTAGTATACTTAGTAAAAAAATATTACCTTCTTGTAATGAAAATAATTAAGGAGATACAAATTGTGTTTGCCGCATTCCCGCCTCGCACTAGTTGATTCTTGACCATTTCGCGCTCAAACGCGGCCGGATGGTTATCGAGCGTCGCAGCTTGCGCGTTATATATTTTATAAATACGTAAATGTAGCGACTGTAGCAATGGTCGCAGTCGCTACATAAATAAACCTCCGTTATAACTCCGCAAAAATTGTGCGGAGGCGGAGGCGGAAGCGAAGCTACGATTTCTTGCGGAACTTCCGCAGTAACGGAAGCGGAGGCGAAGCTCCGTTACAACCCTAGTTTAAACCTGAAGAAAACAAAAACAACACCACAAACACTCACCAGCTGTGGCTGAAAACCAGCGCTGGGCTCTGGTTTACATAGCGTCGCAGCAAAATGCTGAGTGCGTGGATGTGACGCATGTTCTCACCTATTTCTTATTTTTTGTAAACTTTTGCGTCATGTTTACCGCAAATAAACGTTTTTTTCTTTCTTTGTTTACTTGTTATAATATCATACGGAACGCCACAATTATGGAAATTAACCTTAAAATGCAGCATCCAATCTTACTGTGCAACCTGATACCGCGCGATTTGCCTCAGCATTGAATTATCAAGGCGTCGGATGTCACATAAACAAAATGTTGAATGTTGGATTGTTTTTTTTTTAATATATAAATTATAAACAAGTGCTTGACCGCAATGCCGCTGAATGGTAAGCAGTGATGCAATCGTTGAGTTTATTAAGAGCCTATTCACTGTAGCCTTGAAGACACTTAAATTGTAGTCTGACGGAAACACCGCCGCTAGCAAATTGTTCCAGTCCCTCTATCATCATCATCTCAGCTTTTATCCCATCTTCAGCGTTAATCCCAGTCGCATCCGAAGCTTTTTCAGCTTTGGAGTCTTAGGTCCGCTTTCTTTACCAGTCTAACTGCTGAGTTTAGCTAAACTTTGATATTTTCCGTGAAGCGATTGCCGTCTGACCTCCACAACCCGAAGGCGATATCGAAGGATTGCAGTTAGTTGTTCCATACGCGGTATAAAAGAGGAGGCAAAACGCTTCGTCCGGATCGTAGTGCTGTCAACATCGTAAGGGTGGAAACCGTACGACGACGGGTCGTCCGATGGTGGAACGGAGATGGGGGAATTAAATCATGCAATTTCCTCGCACGCTCACCAAAATGCATCCTATAGGACACCGACATCGACAGGCTGGTTTGTATTAATATGAAGGTCATTCAAAAAACCATCGAACACAATATGTCACTCTCCTATGATACAACACTTTCGGTTCTCACATCGAATGCTCGTCACGCCTTTACAATGCAGTACTGTAGTCATATCATCATCTCAGCGTTAATTCCAGTCGCATCCGAAGCTTTTTCAGCTTTGGAGTCTGGGGTCCGCTTAACCAGTCTAACTACTGATATGGCTAAACTTCGACATCTTCCGTGAAGCGACTGCCGTCTGACCTCCACAACCCGAAAGCGACATCGAAGTATTGCCAGCTAGACCGATTGTTGGACTTTTGAGGGCTCCAACAACCCGTAACGACTGCCACTAGATGTTCGCATGGTAACCGGGACCAACGGCTTAACGTGCTTTCCGCGGCAAGACCAGACCAGAGCAAATATTCATATTCATGCATACAAATATTTGCACTGTGCGGGGATCGAACCGGCGCGGCGCCTCCTTGCGCAGCGGCCGCATCCGCTACCGCTACGCCACGGAGGCTGTCAGAATGCAGTCCTGTAGTACTTTAATTAAATAGATAGTTTAGGTGAAACAATACATATATCGGTTTCATTATGCGTCCCCGTTTGCAGCTATACATCCATCTATCATATCATATAAACTTCCACGTTTGTATTGTTAGTAGGAAGTGGTTTAAGCAATATTCATCAGCCAATAAGCGCGGTTCTTCTTCTTCTTCTCAGCCTAAAGATGTGCTGGAGAAGGGCTACCCCCAAGGATTTCATTCCATCCGCAGGAGACGCCCTGGTAGGGAGACGACATCGAACTCCCAGCCCCCGTAGTCGCGGGTCTGCGGGCGGTGAGCAGTGGGCAGCTCGCCGCCCGGTAAGGACCAGGCCCGAGTGGGCGGCGCGTTGTGTTTCACGTGCGCCGAGAAGAGATGTCAGCACATCGTGACGGAGTCCACGAAGACCCATGCCTCTTGGGTCAGCTCCCGCCGAGAGCGGGAGAAGTCATTTGATGATATCTTATCCCAACAAAAAAAAACCGGCCAAGTGCGAGTCGGACTCGCACACCGAGGGTTCCGCCGAAATTCGTCTAAGGTGTCGGTATAGACTGCTGTATCTTTTGATCGTGTTAACTTAGAAGTTTGATTTTTTCACTGCTTAAAGGGACAATAGACCTAGGTATTTGGTATAAATTTCAATTTGATACCTTTATTCGTTCGTGAGAAATAAGGTAGAGTTTCATTTTATTAAAATATTTTTATTATATTATATAACTAAAAAAATGTGAATTTAACAATTTTTCCTATATTTGCATTCTATGACAATGCTTCATGCCAAATTTCAAGATTCTGAGTTTACGGGAAGTATCCTGTAGGTTTTGATTCCTTTGCGAGTGTCGAAAATTTGTTGAAAATATCGACATAATCCGCTGTATCTTTTGATTGGCTTGGCTTAGAAGTTTGATATTTTCACAGCATAAAGGGACAATAGACCTGAGTATTTTATGTGAATTTCAGCTTGATACGTCCACGCGTTCTTGAGATAAAGGGTCTTGACAGACAGACAGACGGACAACAAAGTGATCCTATAAGGGTTCCGTTTTTTCCTTTTGAGGTACGGAACCCTAAAAAGCATTTGATTCCATTGGAGGGCATTGCCATAATCCCCACGCTTGACAGGCGGGTTGGGGATCGCAGTAATTTGTTATTCCACGGAAGAAGCACTGCTGCTCGCTTCCCTGGTGAGAGTTAACGCGGTTAGTAATCTGCTATTCTAGCACACGTGCATTGTGTCCTACACACCTACTTAGGCATTATCTTTTTGCAACCATGTAATAAATACTTAAGAATGGTGTCATATTGCAACTTAGTGTTCGTTGGTAACATCATATGAGCATAATGGATATGACGGACCCTAGTAAAACATTTGACATAGTAGGCATAAAATTTGTCAAATTTCATCTTTTTTGAAGTGAAGTCTTTTGTTGGATGGGGAAATAGCACTGAATTCGCGTATCATCATCAACCTTTTTATCGTCCCACTGCTTGGCACAGGTCTCCTCTCATAAAGAGAAGGATCGAGCGTAGTCACCACGCTTGCTCAATGAGGGTTGGCGATTTCAGACTTAAAGTCCAGGGTTCCTCAAGATGCTTTCCTTTATCTTTTAATCAGTTATTGGTGTCCAAGATATACTTAGAAAGTACATATAAAGTATAAAAGTTACATTGGTACCTGCCTGACCTGGAATAGAACCCGCACACTCATACTTAAGAGGCTGGTGTTTTAACCACTAGGCCACCACGAGAAATTCGAAATTCACGTATACTGTGGATGTATAGTGTATCTGTATACAATAGTGTTGTTGATTACGTCACTGCTACAACTGTTGTTTATTTTTTTTTTTTTTTTTTGTTAACCTAATAATGATATCAGTTTTCACTTCTGTCAGTCAGTTTCACGACTGCCTTTCGTTTTCTTTAAAGAGTTAAAGGTACTTAATGTTGATTCCAATATTAGCCAAATATAAAATCTGCACTCATCATCATCATCATCCCAGCGTTAATCCCAGTCGCATCCGAAGCCTTTTCAGCTTTGGAGTCTGGGGTTCGTCTTACCAGTCCAACTGCTGAAATGGCTAAACTTCGACATTTTCTATGAAGCGACTGCCGTCTGACCTCCACAACCCGAAGGCGACATCGAAGCATTGCAGTTAGACTAATTGTAGGACTTTTGAGGGCTCCAACAACCCGTAACGACTGCCACTAGATGTTCGTAGGGCAACCGGGACCAACGGCTTAAGGTGCTTTCCGAGGCACGACCAGACCAGTACAAATATTCATATTCATGCATACAAATACTTGCACTGTGCGGGGATCGAACCCGCGCCACCTTGCGCAGCGGCCGCGTCCGCTACCGCTACGCCACAGAGGCTGTCAAATATAAAATCTGCACTACCGCGAAATAATTCAATGCGAAACAATTTTTTTAAGTTTCTGGCTCGGACTTACGCAATGTTGCCAACGCCACTGAAACTTCTCCCTTAGAACCGATTTAAATCAGGTACGTTCGGTTAATTTCGTTTCGCCACAATCACATGATGAGTGATGACGAGTGTCGTCTCACGAAGCTTACAAGTCGTGACGTAAACAACAAACTTCACAACACGTGAATAACGTAAGACTGTCATTACAATATCTGCGATGATTTCACTCGTCGACGCGGAGCTTCCCAAGGGCGAGGTGTTCCCATTTATTTTGAAAGTCTATTAGTGATTTTAAAAATAAACAATTGATAAGATAATACATAGTTTTCTAGAACGTCTGAAATCATCAATGGGTACTACAACCTGTCAAATTTCTTTATCCGATTTTCAACTTTAATTCTTAAGCATTAAGGTTTTGTTTTTGATGGGATATCATCAAATAACTTCTTCCGCTCTGGACGGAGCGGAAGGGCATGTCAGACTTTTACTGACTAAAACCACCCGTGTTTCTTCACTTGCCTATGCGCCAGGCTACGGTTCCTTTAAGCAGTACGGTTAAATATTGATTGGGAATATTTGACAGTTTCGGATATCTTGGCCTGCTGTCGTCCGTACACAAACATTCCAGTGCCCCTATATATATACCCTAAATGAGTTTTAATAATTCGCATGGGTTCAAACACAAGTGCATGCCTATTTTCTTTGTCATACAATACGGTACGCGCGGAATGAAACGCCGGATTTTCGTTACCTAAGTTAATAATGTAGGTACAGACAACAGCACATCAAGCTACTACCATCTTTCAGATTTGTTTATTAGATTTCCAACTTTATCTCTAAAGCATTAAGGCTCAAGATTCATTTTGAAGCTTATTACTATTCCATTGCTCCCTATGTTCGAAAATGTGTCTGCTCAACAACGTAAATAACGCAATGAATGTTGTTGAACTGTCAAAATGAAACCCATTGATACTGATAATGTGTTACGCAATTACCCTGCTGCTGTCGTCCGTACATACACTTGTTTGACAAATATTATACACTAGCGGCCGCCAGCGACTTCGTTTGCGTGGAGTTAGTTATGCTCCGCTCCTATTGGTCGCAGCGTGATGGTATATAGCCTAAAGCCTTCCTGGATTAATGGGCTATCCAACGCAAAAAGAATTTTACAAATCGGACCAATAGTTCCTGAGATTAGCACGTTCAAACAAACAAACAAATAATAACAATAACTGTATAATACCACGGACATAATCCTCGAAGGCTTCGGCAGATGTGGTCCTAACCAGACACACATTTCGACAGTTCTAAGGTAATTGTTTTGTTGCTAACAGTATAAAGGGTGTATCTGACATCGACGCACAAACGAGTACCATGGATCCAGTACATGATTCTGAACCCCCCAGTGATGGAATATTTCGTCGGCTTTTTCATGATTTAAAAAAAAATATATGAAGTTTTTTCACTTTAGACCGTTCATAATTGCTATACTTTTATAACCCAATACGATTTTAAAGTAAAAATTTATTAATTCGCTAATTACACAAAAAAGCGCAATGAAAACAAATCTCGAAAAATTATCTTATCAGCTGATTTGATAGAGTTCACATCAGGGATCAACGTCATACCTACAAACCCGCACGGCGGCACGCTTGCAACATTCAAATGACGAGCCGACACTTTTTTTAACCACTGTGAATTCTGTAACCGTTCATTAACGACATAAATGACTATCATAATTTTATTAGTGGCATGCGGTGTAGCCTATCCGCGAAGTTTGCGTTACGATGTCAGATACACCCTGTATGTAATTTTAAAATGTTAGCTTAAATATTGTAAATCCTTTATTAAACAGTTATTTATTGACATTAATAGTATTGAGTCGAACGCGCTCGCTAATGTTTTTTTTTTTCACCAATGGCTACAAAAGTTGGACTTGAAATCAGTGTATCCATGATTGATTTAAAAAACAGGATAAATATCAATGGGCCTATGTAGTGTTTTATTTTCACTCTAATCTGAGGAGGTGCACATGCATAATGAAATAAAAGATAAAATGCAAAAAAAACAAGTCCTGTTCTTTTATGGTAAAAAATACCGTGAATTTGTGTCACAGGTTTCCATTGGTAAAAGATACCTTCTATCTTTCCACTTCTTTTCGTCCTGATTCCCGTTCAACCGATATGAAACTTCAAAGGAATCAGTCCATACTCTTAGGTACTTATCAGAATACATGTTTCCAACTTAATTAGAATGTAATACATCCACGTCGGTCAGCTAACGTCCACTATTGAACATAATATCCCCCCCCCCCCCCTCGTTCGTTCACAACGAGGGATCCGGAGGCAGACTGCATTAATCACTGCATAATTCTCGTAGGTATGTAGCGTGATATGCGAGTAGTTTGATGAATTTAGGGATGCCAAAGATATTACATAGTTGCATCAGGTATTCGAAATTGTATACCAAGTTACTAATAATGCAGACCATAGGTAGAGGTCATTCTAGATGATGATTGTCAGAAGATTAGATTTTTCTCGGCCGTCACAAGCTAGTAAAAGATAATAAACATACCAGCATAACATAAGCATACACTTATACCGAGTGGTGCTGACAATACGACAATAAATGAAAACACTAACAACGCTGGTTCATAGGAGTAATCCTAAACCATAGAAAAAAACCTAGCAACAAAAATAAAAAAATGAAAATTTCAAACAAACTAAATCGCATAAAAATGCAAACGGAATAGAACATCCTTTAAAAATATTGGTTCACTGACCTCAGTGCGATCCTGTCTACTTGCTTTTTTCGCGCCATTATTATTAAGTTTGGTACCGCAGGATGCGGTGGTCATTAACCTGTAAGCGTTTCCTTATCAACATGTACATCATGTATAAAATGAAAAATAATTTCCTGTCACTAAACGAATGGACATGTTTATATGATTTTATATGGGTAGACTGAGAATGTGTTGAGGTACACGATGTTTAATTTATTGTCGTGTTGTCAGCACCACTCTGTATACTCATTCTCATAATAGTAGCGGTTTTCTTTTTATACTTTTATTTTTATTACTTACTTGCTTATAATTCTGAATTTTTTTAAGTTCTCTTTAATTTTGATTCTAATATTTTATTCAGTTTCCGTATTTTATTCCGTACCTAAAATGTTAAACGGAACCCTATTCATGATACTTCGCTGTCCGTCTGTCACCAGGCCATAGAATAAAGAGGGGAAGTAGGTTATCTGCGACCCAATTCGCGATTTAATTGCCTACTGTCTTAGGGTTGACGACTGTCCGCGCTTCGTCGGTTACGGTTGTCGCCCAAACCGCTAACAAATATTTATAGACTAAGAGCTTATGTTTAAATTATTTGCTTAGTATTTAGTTTACATATACTAGTCAGTTTTTTTTTTAATTTTTATTTTTAGTTTTGTACACATAAAGAACCATATTTATTTTTATTTTTAATTAATACAAATAATACAAACATAACATCTATTGAATCACACATTTAATACAAAATTACAAATTAGCTACAGAAAAATACCTACTTTCTTCGGTTTCGACTATTACGAAACGCGTTGTTATTAAACTTTAATGTGTAATACATATATCCGTATCCTTGTAAATAACTTTTAGAAATATAATTTGAAAAATATAAGTCTTTTATTTGTTCATAAATAGACATACCAACTTTACAGTTTCTGTGATCATTTTTTAAAAGCTAATGTGCCGAAAAGCCGTGACGCGCGAACCTCGTTCCGTGCTAGCCGCGACTAGCGCAGTCATAGGCACTCTAATATTGTGTTTAGGTGTGCGTGCGGCGACGCGCGGCTACTATGGCGCACACATACAAGCCGCGCGCGGTCCGTTTGTATGAAGATAACGTACTTCCCTCTCTTTATTCTATGACCAGGCTGTATTTCATGAACCGTAGTCCGTAATAGCTAGACAGTTAAAATTTTCAGAGACTATGTATTTTTGTTGCCGCTATAACAACATATACTAAAAAAAAAAAAAAATAAGGGGCGTCCCTTACAACAAACGTGATTTTTTTGCCGTTTTTTACTCCATATCAATAACGGTAATAGAACAGACAAAACCGTTTATGGCGACATTGTTTACAACAACATACCGATTAAAATGGCCAAAATCAAAGGTCCTGGCTGAATGCTATATGTCCGCCTTATCAAAAACATTGGTTTTTACGACATTGTTTACTACGACATACCGCATTAAGCGACCAGATTTGGTTAATTTTTCGGAGAATTATATCTGTAGAACGACCGGCGCAGCTGTATTTTAAGGAATTTGAATAGGTATCCACATCTGGCACATTATAATGGTCAATGGCTATTATCGAAAAAGTATGCCATAACCTCAAGCCCCGGTTCGTCATATCTCTTAAGACAGTTTGTTACTTATCTTTACACAAGACGCACCAAAACATGTTGTTAAGGTGAAAATTATAACAAGTCGCAAACAAAAAGAAAACAAATCAATATCGAAGGAAAATCGCGTATTATTTCAAAGCTAGAGATAGGAATTCCAAACAAAGACCTGGCAAAAGAATAAGGTGTATCACACTCGATAATTTCAACCATTTAGAAAGGATTTAGAAAGGGAGAACATTAAAATCTTTTACTTATGACATTTTTTTTTTTTTGATAATCAAACGAGCCAGAGTAGAGAATAGCTGTCACTGGTTATTACAACTATCGGTTTTTACGACTAAATATGAGCGGTCCCTTCAATATCGTTATAACAGATTATGTCTGTATATATATTTATATATTAAAATTAAATATTAAAATAGAATAAATATTGAAGGGGGCTCCCATACAACAAACGTGTTTTTTTTGCCGTTTTAAAAGTTAATGGTAAGTAAGTTGAAGCAAAGTTAATTACCCTTTTACCAAATAGGTGTGTTTTAAATTAAAGAAATGGTAAACGGAAAACCTCGGTAATCTTTTGAGCAATAAAGTTCATTATTTTATCTAAAGTTGGTTGTACCTACTAAGTTGAGCTAGTAATAATAAATGTGACAGGATTATTATTTAAAAAAAAAAAAAAAAAACATAAAAAAGAAATTAACTAATAACTTTGTAAGTATCTTATAAAGTTATAATATGATGTGATGATCGACCTACTTCCCTTGTTAACAAACTAAATTTAATATCAGTGCATCTTTTTCTTTCTAATTCATTAAGAAAAAGACAGAAGATATAAAATGTTAGTTCAGACCTGTCAAATTAGTCCGCACCTGACGTAAATATGTAGACGTATTTTTGGTCGCCATGTTATAATCGCGTCTAAACTGTCTATGGAGTAACTTAACTTGATAGAATGAACCTAAATTGTTATCTATTTCTTAATCAAATAGAAAGAAAAAGATGCATTTAACGAAGATTTTTGACCCCCCCGCCCCCCCTGTAACGCACCGTAACGTTTGTCTGTACCCCCTCCCCCCTTCTCTAAACGTTACGTAACACTCAAGTGATCAATTTTAACCTAAAGTCGTAAAAATTTATGTAATAGTTTTTACACTTGGTATAGTTTTAACTTACTAAATAATATTTTTTTAGGGACAATGTTACGTAACGTGTTTTAAGAAAGACCCCCTCCCGCCCCTGTAACGCATCGTAACGTTTTACGAGACTTCCCAAATTGAGTTACGTATTACTTGAACGCTCCCTTTAACTTAAAATTAGTTTAGTTCGTGATCAACAGAATCAGCTCCATTATGACGTTATTTAAAGTAAAGGGTAACTCCAAGTTTATTTTCAAAATTGGCAAAGGAATCCAACATACATTCTTGACGGGCGAGAAAAAACTCGCAGCCAGTCAGAGGTATCTGATTACAAGATATAACTGTGATGCGACGGTATTAAGTGGCGGAGTTCGGTTTCATCTTACAATATGACAACATGTAACTTCGACGATGATTCTTAAGTGGCCGAAAAAAATGTAATCGATTTTGGACGAATGATTTCTTTTGGTGCATTTGAGATATGATGTAAGTACGGAGGAGCTACCCGCAACTGTCAAATATTCCCAATAATCCTTGAGCATTAATGCTTTAGATATAATGAAAATCTAATAAAGAAATCTGACAGATTGTGGTAGCTTGATGTGCTGTCGTCTGTACTTAGGATAAGCTAGGTTTGCAGAATAGCAGTTACATAATTACATTACATATAATTATTCTTCGATAAGCCTTTTGACAGTAGATTTACAAATAACCTTATACTAGGTAATTTTAAAATTTAATTCACACCTTTCCTATATTACAAAAACAATAACTCTTATCTTATACTGACTAGCAGATTGTCACCCTATTGTGTAGGCATTATCTATAGCTAATGTAACCAGACGTCCAGTTTTAACGAGACTGTCCCTTTTAATCCCGGTGTCCCAGAAACGAACTCTGGGGCTCAAAATTGTCCCGTTTTCAGAAACCGCGCGAAGAATAGCAGACGATGTTGTCCTGATAAAATATAACTAAGAAAACATTTAAGGTACAGAAGATAGAAGGTCAAACTACCCGAAACTGCCAAATATTCCCAATCAACCTTGAACCCTAACTCTTTAGTGACAAAGTTAAAAATCTAATGAAGAAATCTGACAGATTGTAGTAGCTTGATGTCTCTACCTACCTATATTTTTTTTACGATTCTTATCTTTTGAGCAAACTAACTTTACTTGAATAAATAAAAAAAGTGTTACTTTGATGAAAACTTAAGAACACTTTTGACCTAAATAATCCATTGTCCCGTTTTGATTCAAAGAATAAATGGCCACATTATCTATAGCTGAAATATAATCTTCGATACATGTAGGCACCAAGGTATAATATTTAAGAATGACGTAAGCTGAGCTATCCTTTGTGCTGAACTGTCAAAATGAACCCTTTCATCGAGTCCATCTCCCCAAGGCTAGCCTCTATTAGACACAAACAGATAACAAACACATCAACACCATACACATAGATTATAGATGTAAAAAGTAGTAAAGCCAGACGGTTCATGTTTCACGAAAATTAACGTCAGCCTGGCGGGCCGGGCTTGTGACGCAAAATGGAGTCAAATGACGCCAGGGCCGGTTTAGCTGAGACGAGCATTAATTATACGGGATCATGTTCAACAAATGCGCTTAGGGTTCCGTTCACGCACTGTTTTGTGTCGCGAAACAGGATTTACTGGATTTTCAATGTTGTTCAGTAACTGATTGAGTGTTTATTGAATTCGTTGCAAGGACGTGGATTCTGAATAATGCGGCGTAATTGCGTGATACCATCATGTAACGTCTATGTGTAATTATAGTACACTACCTTTTGTTCTATAATCTGAGGTACACTAGCTTTCCGCGTGCGACTTCGCCCGCGTAGAGTTCGGTTATATCGCGCTTTTTAGATTTCCCTCGGGAACATAAATTTTTCCAGGATAAAAGGTAGCCTATGTTTTTTCTCAGGATCTAAAGATTGTCTGTGCCAAATTTCATCAAAATCGGTTGAGAGATTTAAGCGGGAAAGCGTAACAGACAGACAGACAGACAGAGTTACTTTCGCATTTATAATATTAGTATGGATAGAGGGGACTCTAGTGCCGAGGAATTTGGAAAATAGGTATTTGAAGAAACTATTGCAGTCGCGCTGCTTCCAATCTCTCCCGTTAAAGTGCGAAAAGGACAGTTGCAGCTCAGGCTGATTTTACCTACAAAAACGTTCCCTCTTAATAGCAGCAATACCTATTGAGTGTCTTATGTACTACCGTTGAGTGTCTTTTAGTGTCTTAAGCACCAACGTGTGTGCATAAGACACTCAACGGGGATTTCAATGTTCGTTTTTTAGCAGATGCAATATTTTCGAACATAAGAAGGACTGTAGGTATTAGCAATAAGTTTCAAATTTAGTAAAATTGCGATTGCGAGCTTGTTCCGAAATTAGGATGCCCAGAAATTTAATGAGTAACTAAAAAAAATTAGAGATGCAACGAATAGTTGTTTGGTCGGATACCGGATACCGGATGTTCGGCCTGACTACCAGCCGAATGTTCGGTATCCGGCCGCCGAATATTCGGCCGGAAGCATTTTGAGTTTTGTAGGTGCGTGTCGCGCACCGACACGCCGCCCGCGCCGTGCAGGTTTTGACTTGTTTCGTAGTGAACGTTCGCGCGGTCACAGTTCTTGGTATACTAGCCCCGCACGATGATATTGCGATTGGCGGCCATCTTGGTGACGTAGTCTAACTCGCACCGTCGGTACCGTTCGCAAGTTCAGTCCGCGCTTACCCACTTACGCACATCGAATATTTTTGTTAGCTTTTTGTTTTTGTTATCCTGTTTTATTGTTGTTCTTCAGTTTTGTTGTTTAGTTTTGTTAGCTGTTACTCGTTAAAATGAGTAAGAAATTAATTAATAGTCGTGCTCGTGAAATTATAATTAAAGTGGACAATTATTTTGTTATGGAGAAAGAGGACTGTAAGTTAGTTCTTGAAAGTATAAACCATGCTTTAAAAAGTGCTTCGGACATTTTAATACCGAAGCAACTGCTTATAGTTATTAAAAATATTTTGCAAAATTCTATCAAAGTCACGGAGTGTGTGGCATGTGCCACAGGCGTTGCAAAAAATACTGGGACGAAATTGATACGAGAGCATGAGTCAGCAACAGCCAGTGGCAGCAAAATGAGAACTCGTACTAAAGGAAAAAGACAAAAGAAGAAATATTTCGATGGGTTTTCCTTAACAGCTTTAAGAAATATTATAGATTCAATGTATACGGTGAGGAGAGAAATACCCACAATGCGCAAAATCTTGGCGGCTTCAAAAGTAGACCTTAATTATACTGGTAGTGAAACTACATTAAGAAAAATAATTAAATGTGATTTGGGCTACCAATTTAAACGATGCTACCAAAAAAGACTGGCCCCAATTTAAAGACCCCAAATTCAAGCGTGGAGGGCTAAATATTAACGACGTATGAAAGAAAATTACTCGCTTGGTGAAAAATAAAAGACAAAAGACCCGTTATTTATCTCGACGAAACGTGGATACACGCACACTACACGGTAGAAAAATGTTGGCAAACAGCAACCGATGGAGTGAGATGGTACGACAGCCCCGGTCGCCGATGGATAAAGAAGTTAAAGCGGTTTTGTTGACTATGCCCTTTTAATGTTTAAAGCAGATACCAAAACGGGGGATTACTATGATCAAATGAATGCTGAGAATTTCACCAAGTGGCTTACAGAAAAATTAGTACCCAACATACCACGCAACTCCAAAATTGTGATGGACAACGCCCCTTATCACAGTAGGGATGAGAATAGGCCACCAAGTATGAACAATAAAAAACAGTTGATTGTTGAGTGGCTACAAGATCACAACATCGACTTTCCCAACGACAGTACAAAACCTGAACTGTATTTATTAATTAAACGGCACAGACCGCCGAAAAATTATAAAATTGACAATTTATTAGCTGGCAATGGCCATGAAGTCGTTAGATTACCACCTTACAACTGCGGCCTCAACCCCATTGAGTACATCTGGAACCTGGTAAAGACGAGGGTGTCAGAAAAGAATGTGTAGCAGTTGGAAAGTCGCATTGAAGTTCTGACGTTGGAGGCGTCGGAGTCAATAACTCCAGATGACTGACGAAAGGAAGTCAATCATGTTAAACGGCTTGAAGAGGAATATTGGAATAAAGATCGAATAACTGACGAGTTATTTGTCATAAATACGGCGACGACAGTGAATCGGAAACGACAGACACAGAAAGCAGTTCTGATTCGGAAGACTATATACATTTTTTTACATATTATCCTGGTTTTATTTATAAGCTGATAGATGTAGGTAGTAATTAAAACATGACTACTACACAGTGGACTCTGGTTCAATTCCCGCTCGCAAATTAACAGAAATGTAGTTAGAAAAAATAGTATACATGTAAGAAAGATATACGAATAAGTATATTTTTCTTACGTCTACAAAAATTATTTCCTTGAAATTTTTAATAATGAAAGTTTGTTTGTCAGAATATGGGTGAGTAGGTAACCCTTAACCCTAATATTAATTTATACATACACTCTTTATAAAGAGTGTAATAAAATTATATAATACAAATAAACCCTTAACCCTAATATTAATTTTGCATTTAACATTCTTTTGCTAGCTGTCCTTTTGTGTGACAGATGACGTCACAACGCTGTTATTGTGACAAGGTTCCATCGCAATATCATCGTGCGGGGCTTATAGACACTTTTATCGTGTCAGTCAGCACGAAACAATTTCGTTTGTACGCTCGCGTATTTTTAGATAATAAAATAAGTTTGTGGTGTTATCGTGTGATACTTAGTGGTTTTGTATTTATTAACATTTAGCTACTGTGTCATTAGTGAATTTATAAAAAATGGCAACAAGAAAATCTCCGCTTTGGAATTATTTTGAGATAGACAAAGAAGAAGCTAAATACGCTATTTGTTTAATCTGCAAACTAAAAGTTTCACGTGGCGGAGAGGGAAAAAAAGCTGGAACCTCGTGCATGAAAAACCACTTGAAAGCCAAGCATCCTGATGAGTTTAGCGAAATTTATGGTGGTTCGTCCATGAGGACGAACCACCATAAATTTCGCTAAACTCATGCCGTAACACATGAGTGTTGTACCTGCTATTTCTACGAGCTCAACTGCAAGTACTTGTACTACGACTTCTCAACCGTCCTTGCAAAAGCAATTGACTTTAGCTGAAACTGTTGAGCGAAAACAATATTGGGGGATAAATGATTCGAAATCACAAGAATTTCATTATTTGATTGGCGAAATGATCGCGTTGGATAACGAACCACTATCCATTGTTGACCGAGTTGGATTTAAAAGTTAAAGTTGTTTAAAATAATAAAAAGCTTAAATTACAACTGTGTCTTTATTTAGATTCTATTTATAAAATCTACCAAGTTTATTATCCGGTATCCGGCCTGATAGTACATTACCATCCGGTATCCGGCCGGATAGTAAAAAAGGGCCGGATAAGCCGGATACCGGATAGGAACCGAATATTCGGTGCATCTCTAGTAAAAATATTTCAATAAATTGAAACAACTCGATCATTAAATTTCATTCTACGAAACTCATTACAAAAATCAGTTTACAATAAAGTATTCATATTTTCAGTAAAATGTAAACAGCGAAAATAGGAAACAAAGCTTTTTCTCGCATGTATGATATTGAATAAACGAATGCTGTATCAATTTCTCCTGATGAAAACTGATGAATTTGTTTTCCCAATATTTTAAAAAACAAACTGTTATTTTTCGCACAGCCCAGCGCTGAAGGCAGCGGAGGTACACAGCTTCTCATTTTACACTAAAATTAACGACGATACCGGGCGTCGGGTGTCGACACGAGAACTTACAATAATTAAAACGAGCGATTGAAACCTTCGCTGATGTTCTCAAATTATATAATTAAAAATATTTTAATTATCCCTCATCGATATCATACTAATATTTCGTTTTAATTTTGTGAAACTTAATAGTTATATAAAAATGTTCCCGGCCCTCTGTTAAAGAAAATTAATTTGCGTTTTAGACAATATTTTTTGTAGCTGTTTTAATGGGAAGATTTATATTTATACCTAAGTACGAGTATATATTTATTTATTACGTCTTTTCGCTTTTCAAATTAGACTAGCAGGGTAATTACATAACACACTATCAGTAGCAATGGGTTTCATTTTGACAGTTCAACAACATTCATTGCGTTATTTTCGTTGTTGAGCGGACACACTTTCGAACATAGGGAGCAATGGAATAGCAATAAGCTTCAAAATGATTCCAACTGATAGTAATAGTGTGTTACGCAATTAGGGTGCTGTTCAAGTTCTATCTATACTAATATATAAAGCTGAAGAGTTTGTTTGTTTGTTTGAACGCGCTAATCTCAAGAACAACTGGTCCGATTTGAAAAATTATTTTTGCGTTGGATAGCCCATTAAGGCCTTAGGCTATACAACATCACGCTGCGACCGATGGGAACAGAGCATATAAAAAAAACCTACGCGGGTGAAACCGCGTGGCGCAACTAATATTTTAATAAAAACACGAAGCTCTCTAGTAAGCAGTAAGCTATGTCTAAATTTAGAACATAAGTGTTTTATATTTAATACTAGCGACCCGCCCCGGCATGGCGCATGGGTGCAATGCTGATGCTAAATAGTAAATACACTCGAGGAAAAACTGTGAACGTTGTATTATAAAAACATAGCGGCCCGCCAGCTCCAGCCGTACCGGCCGGTCGGTACCGCAGCAAACGCTACGTCCCGTAATTTTTAAATCTGTAATATCTTCGAAGATATTCTTTAATTGGATAAGGATTCATGCTGTATTGGTTAAAATCGCTTCGGAAATTACCCATTATTTGTCGTAAAAGTAAATGCCAAAAAATGTTAATGTGGGATATCCATA
This sequence comes from Sesamia nonagrioides, assembly GCA_017933935.1. Taxonomy (NCBI): domain Eukaryota; kingdom Metazoa; phylum Arthropoda; class Insecta; order Lepidoptera; family Noctuidae; genus Sesamia; species Sesamia nonagrioides. The sequence continues at coordinate 443,842 of JADWQK010001727.1, read as the reverse complement.
AGAGATAGACATACTTGTCGGCCTCCGTGGCGCAGCGGTCAACACGCCTGCCTGCGACGTGGAGGCCCCGGGTTCGATCCCCAGCCAGGTCATGATGGAAAAAGATCTTTTCCTGATTGGCCTGGGTCTTGGATGTTTATCTATATATGTATCTATTATAAATATAGTATCGTTGAGTTAGTATCCCATAACACAAGTCTCGAACTTACTTTAGGGCTAGCTCAATCTGTGTGATTTGTCCGTACATATTTATTTATTTATATTTATTTACATATACCACCAATCCATACTTCCATACTAATATTATAAATGCGAAAGTAACTCTGTCTGTCTGTTACGCTTTCCCGCTTAAACCTCTCAACTTTCACAACTTCTTTGATGAAATTTGGCACAGACAATCTTTAGACCCTGAGAAAAAAAATAGGCTACCTACCTTTTATTGAAAAAAAAAAAAAATTATATTCCTGAGGGAAATCTAAAAAGCGCGATATAACCGAATTTCACGTGGGCGAAGCCGCGGGCGGAAAGCTAGTAAACTATAATGACGGAACTGGCAAAGGGTCAGTTAGGTACTCATTATTAGTAACAACACTAATAAACAAACAAGGTACACATTTTTTTTTCTTTTTCTACAAACTGGATAACCGGCTTTTAGCCCCGATTCCCTTGTCCACAAACTAAGTTCTAAATCTCAGCTCAGTGCATCTTTTTGTTCACAAACTAAGTTCTAAATCTCAGCTCAGTGCATCTTTTTGTTCACAAACTAAGTTCTGAATCTCAGTTCAGTGCATCTTTTTGTTCACAAACTAAGTTCTGAATCTCAGTTCAGTGCATCTTTTTGTTCACAAACTAAGTTCTAAATCTCAGCTCAGTGCATCTTTTTGTTCACAAACTAAGTTCTGAATCTCAGTTCAGTGCATCTTTTTGTTCACAAACTAAGTTCTAAATCTCAGCTCAGTGCATCTTTTTGTTCACAAACTAAGTTCTAAATCTCAGTTCAGTGCATCTTTTTGTTCACAAACTAAGTTCTGAATCTCAGTTCAGTGCATCTTTTTGTTCACAAACTAAGTTCTAAATCTCAGCTCAGTGCATCTTTTTGTTCACAAACTAAGTTCTGAATCTCAGTTCAGTGCATCTTTTTGTTCACAAACTAAGTTCTAAATCTCAGCTCAGTGCATCTTTTTGTTCACAAACTAAGTTCTAAATCTCAGTTCAGTGCATCTTTTTGTTCACAAACTAAGTTCTGAATCTCAGTTCAGTGCATCTTTTTGTTCACAAACTAAGTTCTAAATCTCAGCTCAGTGCATCTTTTTGTTCACAAACTAAGTTCTGAATCTCAGTTCAGTGCATCTTTTTGTTCACAAACTAAGTTCTAAATCTCAGTTCAGTGCATCTTTTTGTTCACAAACTAAGTTCTAAATCTCAGTTCAGTGCATCTTTTTGTTCACAAACTAAGTTCTGAATCTCAGTTCAGTGCATCTTTTTGTTCACAAACTAAGTTCTGAATCTCAGTTCAGTGCATCTTTTTGTTCACAAACTAAGTTCTAAATCTCAGCTCAGTGCATCTTTTTGTTCACAAACTAAGTTCTGAATCTCAGTTCAGTGCATCTTTTTGTTCACAAACTAAGTTCTAAATCTCAGTTCAGTGCATCTTTTTGTTCACAAACTAAGTTCTAAATCTCAGCTCAGTGCATCTTTTTCTTTCCATTTCATTTATAAAAGGACAGAAGATAAAATTTTATTTTAGACTCATTGATATAATATTAAACTAAGGTAGATAAGTCACCAGCGCATTGAATTTGAAGCGTACAAAAGATTATAATTCTAATCTCTTGCCTTAGTCAATCTTGATACACTCGTAAAAACAAACGACAAACACTAACAGCGCAAATGACAAACACTAGCCATCTTTTTCTTCTCTATGCTTTAGATTGCGCCCCATCTCACTCACACTGTACCAAAGTGTGAAATGTACGCAGAATAAAAAAAAATGCATGTGTGTGCTGCTGCTCCGATCGGCACATTTATTTCGGTTAATTTGTTAAAGCATATCATATCTGTTTAATATTTTATCAATGTTTAGACTTGTCATATTAGTTCACTCCTGACGTAAATTGACGTATTTTTGGTCGCCATGTTTATAATCGCGTCTAAACTATCTATGGAGTATCTTATTTTGACAGGATTAAAGTAAAATGTTATCTTCTATCCCTTTCTAAATGAAATAGAAAGCAAAAGATGCACTTAACTTAAAATTAGTTTAGTTTGTGAACAAGAGAACTTCTCTTCTTCTGAACTTTTGACGACCTCCGTAGCGCAGCGGTCAACACGCCTGCCTGCGATGTGGAGGCCCCGGGTTTGATCCCCGGTCAGGTCATGATGGAAAACGATCTTTTCCTGATTGGCATGGGTCTTGGATCATCATCATTATCCCAGCGTTAATTCCAGTCGCATCCGAAGCCTTTCCAGCTTTGGAGTCTGGGGTCCGCTTTTACCAGTCCAACTGCTGATATGGCTAAACTTCGACATTTTCCGTGAAGCGACTGTCGTCTGACCTCCACAACCCGAAGGCGACATCGAAGCATTGCAGTTAGACAAAAAAGTTAGAAAACCGATCTTTTCCTGATTGGCATGGGTCTTGGATGTTTATCCATATATGTATCTATTATAAATATAGTCTCGTTGAGTTAGTATCCCATAACACAAGTCTCGAACTTTGGGGCTAGCCCAATCTGTGTGATTTGTCCGTATATATTTATTTATTTTATTTATTCTCTTGAAGTGGAGTAGTGTTAAGCGACTATTTAACCAAATATTTTTGAAGTTTGAACATCGAAATTAACGTTTATAAATAAACCTCTTCGTATTTTTTACAAGCTCATAACCGGTTACCGATTAGTGGCAATTCGAAAGTCTCTTTTAAGTTTTTTTTTCTTCTAACAAACAAAAACTACAAAACACAAGTTTGAGCATTTAAAAAAAATGCTCTAATGTACAGTAGTGTCCGGTCAAGGTGTAACTTGAGAAGCCGTTGTAAAATGACACTCTACTAAAAGCGACCCGTCCATATTTAGTATATGTACCTACACACATCATTCAACTGTATTATGTTACATATTTCTATGTAAAGGGTGTTTTAGGTTACTTTATCATAATAGAAATGCAGGAAAATATTCAATACAGACGACAGCACACAAGCTACTACAATCTGTCAGATTTTCTTATTAGATTTTTAACTTTATCTCTGAAGTATTAAGGCTCAAGGTTGAATGCGAATATCTGACAGTTTGGGGTAGCTTGACCTGCTGTCGTCCGTATATGTGTTATATTTATAAAACTAGCAACCGCGCGCGTCTTCGTCCGCGTTTTTTTTTATATCCGCTCCTATTGATCGCAGCGTGATGTTATATAGCCTAAAGCCTTCCTGCCAACGCAAAAATTACATTGCATTCAAACGTAAAAATATTTTTTCAAATTGAGCCAGTAGTTCCTGAGGTTAGCGCGTTCAAACAAACAATGTCGTCAGCTTTATATATTAGTATAGACTAGTTGCGCCCGCGGTGTCATCCGCGTAAATAGTATGTAGTGATATAAAAAATATAGAAAAACCTATTCTCATGAATTCATAACGAATGTTTGTACTTTAAAATCGACAGCCATCATAGGAGAATTTTATATGTACACATATAAAAAAAAAAACATTACTTATACACTAACTGCATAACATACGTACCTACTCATACTTAACTGCCAATCTTTTTTCCAACTACATAAATGTTGAGGTCAGTTTCCAGTCTGACCGGATTCAGAGTAGGTACTAGTATTTAATCCCCAATTGCGTAACGTACTACCACTTTCAATCTGAATAATTTTAAAAGAGATGTAGGATTGTTTGCTGGAAGAGATGCTGGTACGGCCACGTCTTACGCAAACCGGCATGTTACGTGGGTAACAGATGTCTTGCCATGGCGCCTCCGCCGGGCCGCAACAAGCGGGGTAGACCAAAGAAGTGCTCGCTTGACGTTGTAAGAGATGACATGCGTGCCAACAAGCTCTTACCACAAGATGCTCGTGCGAAATGGAGGAGAATGTGCAGGAAAGCGGACCCCGGGCTCCAACGCGAAAGCCGCGGATGCAACCGGGATGGACGCTGAGATGATGATGATGATGCAGGACTGTTTACTCGATTTGTTCGAATAAAATGTCTACTCAACAATTTTGAATGTTGTTGTTGTCTCAACACATCATAATCATCAACAACCTTTTTATCGTCCCACTGCTGGGCATAGGTCTCCTCTTATAAAGAGAAGGATTGAGTGTAATCATCACGCTTGCTCAATGCGGGTTGGCGTTTTCAGACTTATAAAGTCCAGGTTTCCTCAAGATATGTTCCTTCACCTTCAGTCACTGGTGTCCAAGATATACTTAGAAAGTACATATAACTTTAGAAAAGTTACATTGGTACTTGCCTGGAATCGAACCCGCGCACTCATACTTGAGAAGCTGGTGTTTTAACCACTAGGCCACCATGACTACTTTTCAGAATACTAGTATTTAATCCCTGATTGCGTAACATACTACCAATTCCAATCTGAATAATTTAATAGTACTACTTTACATGAATGTTGTTTAACTAATAATGTTGTGAACGGAACGCGCTCCGTAGCTGGTAGTACTGTCATAAAATTTTATATCTGCAAAATTAGATATCAGTGGATTATCCCCTTGTTCTCTAGTAGTTCTGTAGTTTTATAAGCGACAATCATTTGGTGCAGTGCGCGAAGAGTTTAGCAGGGGTTTTAAAGACGAATTACCAACAATAGTAATATTATTCAAAAGTGCCGTATCACTGTGACTGTTTAACAAGTGCACGGAATTCTCGCATTTAATTGTACAGCATAAACAGCAAAGCCCCATGCGCGCATTCCTCGCTAGACTGTCAGTGCTACCAACATACTGACAACGCACTTGACACAAACGTTCCGTTCCAAGTAACAAAAACGGTGCGTTCCAGCTACATAAATAATTGTCTAGATTGTGACTAGTGGCGCCACCCCGACCACAGTATTATATCTTCAATTGTTAATTATGTCGGTTAAACGCTCGCCACCGAAGCCTATTTCTGATATCCGTCCATTCCTGCAGTCTGAATCTTCTCCAGACCTCTCTACCTTGGGACAAGATTATAATGTAACAAACCGTAAGCGTAAGCATGGCGGTTGTGATTGTATAGACCGTCTGGACGAAATTCGTGCATTATTGTCGAAATCTTCCGCTAAGTCTGAAGAGAAGCTTGCAGCTTTACAGGCATCCATCTCTGAAATTAGTGCTCAAAATGCAGAAATACAGAAGTCTATGGAGTTTATTTCAAACGACTACGATGACTTAAAGATAAAACTCGGTCACTTAGAGTCAGAACGTGAAATAGACCGCCGCCGTATCTCTGAGCTGGAAGGAAAAGTAGACTCAATAGAACAACAACTGTTCTCTACGAAGATTGAGATTCGAAATGTGCCCGAAAAACAGAATGAGAATAAGGAAAGTCTTCGGGCCCTTGTAACTCAGGCTGCCAACGTACTTGGCACACCGATTAACGGTAATGAAATAAAAGATGTATTCCGTACAAAGAACAAAAATAACAGTTCTACTATTACTGTCGATTTCATAAGTGCAATAACAAAGGATAATATCATCAAGAGGGTTCGCCAATTTAATAGTGCACATATACAAAACAAGCTATCTACAACCCACTTAAAATTTGACGGACCCAGGCAACCTATATACATTTCCGAAAAACTTACACCTAAGACTCAACGTCTGTATTATCTGGCCCGACGCTTTGCTACAGAAAATGTATATAAATACTGCTGGACTTCCTATGGTAAAGTTATGCTGCGAAAGGTGGACGGTGACCGACATTTCGTTGTTAAAAATGAAGCTGACTTCGACAGCCTACGGCTAAGTGCATGACTTATGTCTGGGCCCCATTCTCAAACTAAAATAATGAGTATAATGTCTTGCTCTTTGTTTAAATACTCATCTTTCCAAAAGTATACCATTTTATTTTTCTATAAACCTAAACTATACACAAATCCACTCACTCAACTGACACACACTTATGTAGCAGAAATTAATCAACACACAAACACTCACACACACTTATCAGAAGATCAACACCGCATTGACTCCACGTACACTTTCTTACCAGGCTCTAAATTTTACTCTGAAAAACCTAATTTTACCTTCAAACACTTACCTTTATATGATCGAGACATATGTTCTCTACTAGTAGTATTTAGTGCTAACTTAATCCTCGAGCTCAGGGTCCAGATAGCTGTAATATTATTCAACCTTTTTATTAATGATGAACATTGATCAAATATCCCAGGAAATAGATAATGTTTCTATAGCTGATTCTTTTACATGCACTCCGGAAGCATGTCAAAACTATGTGGAAGAGCGCGATTGGGGTTTTCGAATCATTCATATAAACATTAGGAGTATAAAAAAGAATCTAGATCAATTTGTTGCCATGTTGACACTTACAAAGGTTGAATTTGATTTTATTATATTAACAGAATGCTGGTTGCACGTTACGGGTTACATTCCTGTATTACAGGGCTATACTTTGCATTCCACTAGCAACAACCCAATAAAAAACGATGGCGTCGTAATTTACGTCAAAGACACTATTAACTGTACCACACATGAACCGTTATTTTCGGATGCCAACTGTCTAGTAACATGCTACAATAACACAGCTATAATAGCAGTTTACCGGTCTCCATCTTATCTAAACCCAACTAACTTCTTATCTAGTTTAGATGACTTAATAACTTCAGTTAAATCACAAAACAACATTATCCTCATTGGTGATATTAATATTGATATCAGGCCAGGAAACAATGATCGTCACTCTGACGACTATTTAACATTATCAGCAATGCACGGGTTGCTACCTGCCCACAGTCTCCCGACAAGGATAAATAGCTGTCTGGATCATGTCATGATGAAGACTAAATCGCCTGCCAAGGTTCTTGTATTAGACACCCATGTTACTGATCACCTTCCAGTTGCTGTTTTCCTAGGGACTAGTAAAACAACTACAGCCCCTCCAAAAAAAACTTCTGTCCGATATGACTATGACAAAATAAAAAAGGAAATTAGTAATCATGATTTTACTCCCATTCTCATCACCTCCGACCCGGACCAAGCCACAAATACTTTAATTGCCGCTCTTCAAGCTATCATATTAAAAAATACCAAGATTGTTCAGACTCCCAATAGGAAAATTGTTAAGAAACCTTGGATGACTGCTGGCTTAGTACGATGCATCCGTAATCGCGACAAAATGCACCGACAGGTCAGTAAGTCTCCCAATGATATAATATTAAAAACAACATATACGCGGTACCGCAATTTTTGTAATTCCCTTCTTAAAAAACTAAAGCAAACTTATGAAAAAGCTGAACTTAAAAAGGCAAAGAACAACCCGAAAGCCACGTGGAAAATTATCAAATCAATCACACACAGCAATCAACAAAGGCACTCTCCTAATGCCCTGTTACAATCTTCTGTCGCGCCTATCGTATCTGTCAATAATGCCAATAAGTTTTTTGTTAATGTCGGTGCAAACCTTGCATCAAAGTTTTCTACTGTCTCACCGTCCGTTTACTCATGTCCTACCTCATCTCCAGTTAACTCTTTGGTTATCCCATTAGTTGACCAAGCAGTTGTTACAAGCACTATTCATAGATTGCGTAGTGATTGTGCAGTTGGGTGGGATAACATCCCGGCAAATATAATAAAACAATCAATCTGCACTCTGGCTCCTCCCATTGCCCATATCTGTAACTGTGCCATAAATTCGGGTGTTTTCCCAAAAGCTTTCAAGCGTGCCATTGTTCATCCAGTGTATAAGGGCAAAGCTAGGGATGATGTTTCCAATTATCGGCCAATTTCTGTCCTTAGCTCTTTATCTAAAATACTCGAACGTATCCTCAACACTAGTCTGACAAAATTTCTGTGTAAAAATAAATTAATTGCCAATAATCAATATGGCTTTCGGACAGGAATTTCCACAGAGGATGCCGTCTCTGATTTCACTAATACCCTAATTGATAGATTAGATAGTCGCCTTAAATGCTACGGTGTCTTCTTGGATCTGACTAAGGCCTTTGATACGGTGTCTATCCCCAGGCTGTTGGCTAAAATGGAGCATATGGGAGTGCGAGGTGTAGCTCTGGATATTTACAGAGATTATCTCACCGGGCGTAGCCAATGTGTCAAAATTGATTCTGTTCTCAGCGATGAAGAATTTATCAGCTACGGTATACCCCAAGGCAGTATATTGGGTCCCACGCTCTTCCAAATGTACATAAATGACCTTTGTCAACTCTCCCTTTCCCACTGCGACATTTTTACCTACGCAGATGACACTGCACTATTGATATCTGACGTGACCTGGGACAAGGCTAAACAAACCACTGAACTTACCTTGCGAACAATTATGGACTGGCTTTCCACTAATCTACTGACGCTTAATATCTCCAAGACTAAAGTGATTCTGTTTAAACCGCCAAATTCACCCAAACCGACAATGAACTCGGATAAAATAATAGCGCATACCTGTCATGACTCATCTACATGCATCTGCAAATGCCTCGACATGGTATCTAATATCAAATACCTAGGTGTTTATATCGACGAGAAGCTAGATTGGCGCACGCACACGGATACTCTCTGCTCCCGGCTTCGAAAACTAATATATCTATTTAAGGAGCTCAGATATGCGGCTGACATCGAATCAGCTTTATTAGTATATCGATCATTATGCGAGTCAATGATTACGTACTGTATCCCGGTATGGGGCGGTACCTTCAAAACAGTGATGCTTAGGGTGGAACGAGCTCAGCGGGCTGTTCTCAAAGTTATTTATTTCCGTAAAAGGGACTACCCCACAGCTCAGCTGTACTCAGATGCTCAAGTGCTGACAGTGAGAAAATTATATATCCTCCGATCAGTCTTGCGCCAACATTCCACGATTCCACTAGATGGCAAGCTAAGTAATCGACGAATTGGCTTTCCTGTCTGTGAGTCTGTGCAATGCCGTACTGCACTTAAGCGACGACACTTTCGTGCCCAAAGCGCTCTAATGTATAATAAAATAAATAAAAAGCTTTTAATTTATAAACTTACCTTACATAAAGTCAAACAGACTCTCAAATCATGGCTACTGTCACTGAACTATGACGAAACAGAGGAAGTTATCATATCTATTTCATAAGATTATAATAAACCCTACTGGTAAGTAACTGCTACACACACATATACATACATACACACGTGTGCACATTTGCAGACACACCCTCACACACGCACGCACGCATACACACACACACATACGCACGCACATAAACACGCACCCCCAAATACTCAATACAGGCTTCTTTTAACCCCTTTAGTCTAGTTTAGGTTACTCTTGTTACGTAAATTCATCTATGTTTTGTGAATCTGTTTGCATAAAATTCTGTAACATTTCCTTTTGGGAGAGGGCACTGGCTCCTGTAACACAGGTATATCACCTAGCACAGGAGTCAGGGACTTCACACTTATTTGTACCAATTTTTTGTGTAATAAAGATTATTATTAAAGATTATTATTATTATTATTAACTGTCAACACATTACATTTAAACCCAGTCAATAATATAACTCCCAGAAATCTTAATATCCATTAAACTTATGCGTTATAAAATATTTTTTGTAAATTTTATTTCATGTTAACAAATAAATATTAAATGTTTTGAGAATTCCACACCAACCGACTCCAATATCTGTGTAACATTATACGACAAGGTTTTTATGTCACTCGGTGTTAAGTAAACATCTTTATGAACGTTATACATGCTTTATTTGTGCCACGAAACGTGATTTATTACCTTAAAGTCAGTAAAAGTTGTAACGGTGTCTCGTAAACTTAGAAATCATGGATACCCTGACATTAAAATGTCAAAAACCAAAAAGATTATGCAATAATTTTTAAAGATTATGTAATAAAAAAATATGGTTTTTGGCCTATTGGGTAAACGATTCGGTGCTTCGTCATCATCATTTCAACCGAAAGACGTCCATAGGCCTCCCCAAGGATCGCCACGACGACCGGTCATGCGCCTCCCGCATCCAGCGGTTTCCCTCGACCTTTACCAGGTCGTCGTTCCACCTTGTCGGAGAACTCGTCGTTGGCCCCATCGGGCATCGGTCCTATGGACAATGTGCACGGCCCACTGCAATTATTCGGTGCTTGTCTATGTCTGTCAATGTATGCGTGGATGGATCGATGCTTGTTACTCTTTCACGCAAAAAATGCTGAACGGATTTGAATGAAATTTGGCACACAATCAATACCACGCTAAAAACATGGGATACTTTTTATCCCGATATTCCCGTGGGATCGAAATCTACGTGAGGGAACCCGCAGGGCGCAGTTAGCTGTTAATATGTAATTAGGAGACCGATTGGGGAACCTTGGTGGTCTCGTGGGGTGCATTACGGCTCACTTCATCTTACAAAGACCAGACTTGTGCCCCAGATGTGGGAACTATAGGCTGATTTTGTTTTTTAAATAATAATTATAACCTAGTTCTTGACTGCAATCCCGTCTGATGGTAAGCAGAGACGCAATCGTTTGTTGTAAAGCGCGCTAGTTTATTAAGCTTATTCACTTAAAAAACTTAATGAATAGGAAGGAAGACGGCAGTTGAGCGATGCAATGTTAAACCCAACAACACGACCAACGATGCGGCGCCAGAGAGAGATTGATCTGGAGACTCTCCACTACCCTCTTAGAGACAACAACATTTGGCGCAAAAATCCATACTAATCCATACTAATATTATAAATGCGAAAGTAACTCTGTCTGTCTATCTGTCTGTCTGTTCGCTTTCCCGCTTAAACCTCTCAACCGATTTTGATGAAATTTGGCACAGACAATCTTTAGACCCTGAAAAAGAACATAGGCTACCTTTTATCCCGGAAAAATTTGATATTCCCGAGGGAAATCTAAAAAGCGCGATACAACCGAACTCCACGCGGGCGAAGCCGCGGGCGGAAAGCTAGTAAGAAATAAATAATATGGTGATTATAAAAACGACGTAACCTTAGTGGATTTTTCAGTTTTTAATATTCCAAACCACGCACACTATCTTCATAGTACAAATGCATCACATAGGATAAAACAGATAAGACTAACATGCAGAAATCCAAGCTCCGAGCTAGATTTATCGGCCTTACCCCTCCAAAGTTATCAAACATCGTTGCTTTAAAGGATTTTCATCTTTATTGCTTGGTGTCAAGGTCTATAGGGTACGTGGGTTGCATCTGGAGCTGATGGTGGACGAACACTTGATACGCGCACGCACGCCTCCCGTGCCGCTAGGCAGTGTTTATTCACCCCCTTTTAAACAAAGATCATGATTTAATGCAGACACGGGATTGTTTTGATCAGTTGATTTGATCTACAAAATTAAAATAGAACAGAATTGCCTCTTTATTATGTATACCATATCGTCGACCGTAATCTGGGACAAACGGCAATTTTACAGGAGCACGTTTACTTTTGTCCAATAAGTCATTTTTTTTTTGTTTATTCCATTATTTAAATGTTTTGTTTGTCAAATCATGATTTTAAATCATTTAAAATCATGAGTTTTCTGTAGCGTATTGGACTTTTCTTAAGTTTCGAATATAAGTATAAGTACATTATATTATAAAGAAAACCCCGTCCGACCCATAAGGATAATAAAGGTTAGGTAAACACATGACCAAATAAAATATGAAATTTTACATAATCATCACAGTAACAATACTAATGAATTTAGAAATAAACTTTTTTTTCGCAAATTAATTCCAACTTCCCCAAAATTTGGTATTTTAAAAAAAAGAAACAATCATTTTTGACGGCTTTATTATGACCGAATAGCAAATCGACCGCGTGCCGCGTGCCCTGCCCCACTTCACCCGCGTATGTATTGCCTACCGCACATGTATTAAATTACCTCTTTTTACGAAATAATATTTTATTTATTAGGGAGATTTTTTAAAAAAATTTAGCCCCACTTTGTAGGCATTAGTAGAATCAGTTATCGATACCTAACAATACATTCACGGATCGGACAGGGTTTTCTTTACACAGGTATTGTGTCATACAGTTTTTTGAGCTCAAAAAACTGTATGGAACTACATTCAGTTATTTTTGGGCAAAATGTCCCTTAAGCCAAGCTTTTTAGCCAAGCCTTTCGCCAAGATTACGGTCGTCGACGATATACATCACAGATCATAAATATAAAGATTTTACAAAGGGTGACACAGTAGGCGGTCCTATCGCTAAGAGCGGTCTTTTAGACAACCTTTAACTAACTGCTGATTGGAACCTAATGATATAGACGGAACCAATTTTTAAATATATGTAGAAAAGACAGGTGGAAAGAATTTGCATATTTTTAATATACTTATAGAACAGCGGTGGCCTAGTGGTATCGTCCGTGACTTACAAGTTGTAGGTTGTAGGTTCGAACCCCATCAGGCGCTTGTTGTGTAAATTATTTCATCACCGCTGCTCTCAAAACAGTGAAGGAAAACATGGAGAGGAAACCGGCATGTCCTAGAGGCAAAAACATCGCAGATATGTGACATCTACCAACCCGCACTGGGCCGGCGTGGTAGATGACGGGCTACGGCCCACGCCCTCTCACGAAGAGGAGGCCTGTGTCCCAGCTGTGGGAAGATAATAGGCTTATTATGATTGAAAATACTAAAGCAGGTGCCGGCAGCTGCTAATGTTTCACGTTACGCAATTGAATTGAAAATATCGAAGTTTACCCAATATCAGCAGTTAGACTAGTAATGCGAACCCCAGACTACAAAGCTGAAAAAGCTTCGGATACGACTGGGATTGACGCTGAGATGATGAGTGTGTTACGCAATTAGGATGCATATTTTTATAGGTCCCGCCCTTCCGTCACATGTCGCACATGACCCTCTGCGACTTAAATTATTCTATGAAAGATGTACAATGCAGAGGCATCGCATCGCGGTGTGGATTACAACAGGCTATCGTGTGTCACTCCCATCACACTCGTGTTGACTTTCCATGTTTGTTCGTTACTTTATATTGTTGTAATTATTATATTATACTGACTGACGTCATATACTCACAGGTTGATCATGAGGACACAGAACCGAATGATCATAAAACTATAAACGAAATAATTAGCCAATCACCAGCACCAGAAGGGTGAAACATACAATCACGATCTGAATCATTTTAAAGGAGATTGCTATTCCATTGCTTGATTCTTATTTTTGAAAAGACTTCTGCTCATTAATGTAAATAATGCAGTGTATGTGTAATAATGTTTTACGTAATTAATGTCAATAATAAAAGGGAAATTACTAATTACTAGGTACATTAAAATGTAAAATAACACATGCAAGTTTTTTGTTTTTCATATCAATGTTTTTTCGATTGTGCTTTACTTAAAAATTTACAAAATAACAAGCCAGCATTTATACAAATAAAGGAAGCGCTAAAATTATCTCGTAATTGAATGAAATGCTCAAATCTGTCAATCTTTTTGAAAATTAAATAAAAATGTAAGGGTAGCCAAAACTTTAGTTGTCGACCGGACAGTCCAATTATATTATTATTCAGAGATTTTATGATGTATTGTGTCATTAATTCAATTTAACTGTAAGTACATATAGACAAAATAGTTTAAATTAAAATAAGTCATTCTAAAACGTGTGCAAAGATGACATCAAAAGTAAAAAAAAAAAAAGAAAACATTATGCGAGTGACAAGTACGTGTAAAATCAGCTTTGTACGCATTTATTAGGTGTAATGTAATATCTAAATACATCCAACGAGGTTTATAGGTGGCCTACAATCATCGTCTATAAACATCAAGCTAATGCATCATCAAAAACACTTCCTTGACCGTGCCGCGACTGACCTCTCAGACTAAATGACCACTATATCAAACGATACGTTACTAAATGCACATGTGCTACATTAATATGATGCGACACTGACAATGTTAGAACACAAACAAATCACAGAATTATAAACCTTATCCGCAATGAAATAAGGTGTCAAATAAGAATCTGCGCAACGACCTTGGCCCAATAATATGCGTACGCGCATTTGTTGCAAGTGCAATATTTATGAACTGACGTTTCGTAAGCGCTTTGCGGAAAAGATTCTAGGGCATCGTGTCGGTTTCAATGATTAACTTGTTTAATTTTTGTTTAGACATTGTTATTTTGAGGTCTTAATTACTTTGAGTTGTTTAAAGATGCATGATTCAACGCTCTTCATATACTTAGGTCTTCACTGATGCAAACCAGTATTACAAGATAATTGTAGAAGACTTGTTAAAAACGCCAAATAATTATTGATAAACATATTCCTTTTAGCCTTTTATTTATTATGTGGGTTTATCAGCAAAACTGGATACTGTAGGAAAATTCCTGGTCTTCAAGATTTTCATATGAAAACCTATAATTAAGTAGGTACTAAGAACTTTACGCTTAGCAAGCTCGGTTCTCAGTCCGACTCCTATCCTTTGTAACTTGTGGATTCGGTGATGATGGTGAAGTTCACTAGATTTTAGACACTTTCTTTATAATTTTGAAATCACCGTTATGTTATAATATGTATATGTATAATGTTATACTATTAATTACTCTGTATAATGTCGACGGCTATAAGAGTTAGGAGAAGACTAAACAAACGATGGACGGACTATGTGAATGATGATATGATTAGAAAGGATGTGATTACAAATCACCATCAACATCAACCTTTTTATCGTCCCACTGCTGGGCAAGGTCTCCTCTCATACAGAGAAGGATTGAGCGTAATCACCACGCTTGCTCAATGCGAGATAGTGGTTTTAGACTTAAAATCCATGTTTCCTCCAGATATTTTCCTTCGTCTATTTTTTCCCATATTGATTACACCTACATTACACCTTGATTACAAATGTGGCGACTAATAGACAAATATTGAAGAGCAAGACAAGTTGTACCACCCCCAAATAACTGTGATAAGGGCAGGAGAATGCTGATGATATAATTATCTAATCCAAAGTTCTAAATTCTGTAGAACATTATTGTTTTCATACTTTCATATCGTAATACTAAGACTAGAGATTGCAGTAAACAAGTTTAAAGTTAGAACTACAGAAATCTTTAAATAAATAATCAGCTTATAAGGATCCCACTTCTGGGACACAGGCCTCCTCTCAATGAGAGTGAGCGGGCCGTATATACCACGCGGGCCAGTGCGGGTTAAATCTCAATAATAAAAAGTTATTGTTAAGATTTCTGTGGTTTGAATAGTTCCTTAAATCTGTTTATCTGTTCACTACACGGCTTTGAGATTCACAGCTGCTCGTTTGGGTAAACATACCAACTACTTACACCTATTTATTTAGTCTGTGTTCATCGCGTGTTCCGTTCATTTTTCCAAAGCCATTTCCATCAATTTTAAATCGCATCCATTACACCCTGACATGATACGGACGATTGCAGTTCGACGCACGATATAAGCAATGTTATAGAGCAATGCATTTTATATTTACCATTTGCATTTAGATAGAAAACAGGATTCGGTATCTGTGGCATTTGAATAAAGGGTTTTAAAATCACGATATGACACCGACTGAAACGGTTTTAAACCCAATGAAAAATTAAACCCTAGTTGATAATAACTTTATTATGGGTTGAAGCGATAGTTTTTTTTTTATTTCGAAAGGTTTTTGCCTGCCTAGATATAATCATGCCTACAGAATCAGATTTCGGGCCTGACTGTCGTGACATCATCTTCAGAAAACGATGACGTTTTAGCTGTTTCTATATTTTTGTGTGCATAAGTTAACACGGAACTATTTTATCGGCACCAATAAACATAGACTTATCATTACCGGGAATCCGCATTTATTTATTTAATTAATTAAGGTTCGCCAACAGTTGCTACAGATATTTCACACATTATAAATACATACAAACTATTAACTTAAACCTAACTGCACAACCAATTACAGGCAAACACCACATGCTAAGTGCTCTTTGTAAGTTTTTAAACTAACACACTAATAACGGCTGACAAATGTGGATATTGAGTCAGCGTGGACGTCAACCAGGTCGCTGCGTTCGTTTATCAGTTTGCACATGCGAGGTACCTACAGGTGAATTAGCACCAGACACTGTATGGCGAAGAGGTGGAGTTAAGGGTGTTATGGGTTTACGAGGTGGTCTACGTGGTACTCTCATTCTTTGTCCAAGTACCCAAAACCTAACCTATAGTATCAGAAATCAGTTTTTTGTCCCATACTCGGAATATCTCCTGTATAGTGGGTGCGTTTACAAACACCCAGACCCGGAACAACTACTTGTAGGTCATGCAAATATTTGGTCCGTGTGGGAAGCGAATCCGTGACTCGCAAAGCAGCAGGTAATCTTCACTACTGCGTCGAGTCGTCTAAAATCAGCAAGTGGAGTGGGAAATAAGATCATTGCCCTGTAGTGAGACCCATCACAGATGCCGACCATGACCACGGCCAATCTGTTAGACCCCGGTGTACATTGTCTATCGAGCGATGACATTTTCCTGCCACCTTTGTAGGGCGGTTTGAAAGTCAATGTTTACCGATACAATTGACATTCCAATAGGCAACACCACAAACATCGTTAGTGAAGTAAACAATACATATTTATTATTAACCTATAATGTCCAATCACAAATCGATGCGATTTGAATAGGACGTCAATGAAATTCTGTAACATTCGGTTGTCTTCATGACGAGGCCACAGATTACTGGAATAACTGTAATACCTGCATAGTAGGTATTATGTGACATAACAGCTTTCATAATGTGCTGAAAACAATATTTTTATTCAAGTATTTTGGAGATCCGCAGAAGAACAAAAGTCACCGACATAGCTCTTCGTGTCGCTAAACTTAAGTGGGCAGGGCACATTACTCGTAGAACCGATGGCCGATGGGGCAGTAAGGTTCTGGAGTGGCGGCCACGTACTGGAAGACGCTGCGTAGGGAGGCCCCTAACAAGGTGGACCGATGATCTGGTGAAGGTCGCGGGAAGCCGATGGATGCGGGCAGCACAAGACCGATCAGCGTGGAAAGCCTTGGGGGAGGCCTTTGTCCAGCAGTGGACATCTATAGGCTGAAGAAGAAGAAGAAGAAGTATTTGCTTCTTCTACAGACTGTTGCAAATTGTGCGGTCTTTTTGCAATTGCGTATTTTTTTTTGGAAGTCACTACTTCCCAAAAAAAAAATACGCAATTGCAAAATAGCTTTAAAAGATATATAGAAAGGGTTTAAAAGAACATATTTTTTTCTTATTTAGGGCATAAATAACGATGAACAGCTAGTGCTTGAACACCCAACAATGTGTACATTGGTTCATATTCACAAGTAAAATGCATTCTGCTATTTATGGCTCCATAATAACGGGCTAAGAGCACTTGCAACTTATCAGATCGTTATATTCAGTTTATTGCTACCGTTCAATGATTTTATGTTGCAAGACCTATCATTTGGTGTTCATCTAATTTACGACTGTTGGGAATGTTCTTGTAATATCATAACAAATCATCTACATGTGTTTAAAGTTAATAATTATAGTTTTTGTATCGCGCTATTCAGACGACATAATGCGCAAATGTAGTCCCAGTATTGTGATCTGTGCAATAAAAAACTAAAAATATAAAAAATATACCTTTGTAAGTAGGACGGGGAGCCGACTAATGCAATAAATTAAATCGACCTCAAATTTTTGTTACAAATCGTCGCGTGTGTCCCGTGACGTCACCGACGTGTGGACACCGCCAATAGGGTTATTGACATGTCAAACTATTTCCGTGGCGCCAAAATAAAAGCGCGCGAATCCACGGGGGCGGGCGACCATCGGTGACAATAACGCGCACAGGCAACGCTACCATCGTCCACAATTACGATAAACAGATGAAAACAATAAATTGAAGCGTCGGCTTGTGGCCTGGGACGGTCTCGAGTTACGTTTTGAGCAAAGGAACGTCTAAAATTACCCCGCACGCACACACCTACCGTGCTGCCAGTCGGTACACACAAACACAGCAGCGCCGCCTATATCTATTATCAAAACATCCAGCGACTCTGGTTACAGCGATCCGAGCGCGCTTCGGATATCGCGTTACACACTTTAATGGCTGGAAAAGGCCTCGAAAACGTGATATTACACGCGTTTTATTGTGTATCGCAAAATGTAATTAATATCGAAATATAACACCGAATAATTTATTCGGCGTAACCCCGAGTTTTGAGCCTTTGTGCAGGTCCCCTCGCAGATCAAGACGAAAAATATCGAATTTAAAAATACGATTCGGTCGTCTCCTATTACGAGACTGGCTGAAACAGGCCGCTTGCCAATAAGACGAAACCGTAACACGATGATGGTTTTCCAACGGAAACCCACGTCAATGTCGGCGAGAATATATGTAACTGAACCTTACCTTGATTTCTTCTTCATTTTCTTTTTTCACTTGAACCCGTGGTGGTGATGAGGGATTGGTAGGTGTTTTTCTGTCCATCTTGGTTATACAAAGTCACTATATTTAATATGAAATGACAATAACACGAAAAAAGTATTTACAAGATTTTTAAAAGTTTTTCTTTTTCAACTTTAGCGTTCGCGTAAACATTATATTATGCGCACAGCAGCGTAAGGGTTACGGAACGTGCGCTCCGCGCGGCGATCGCAGCGCGACTGGCGGCGGCCATGATTGGTCGCTCTGTTGAACGCCGTGAAAAAAGCTCGTTTTCCCGCGAACTGTCGGACCTAGGGCGGAGCTTATGGACCGGACGTAGCGCATGGGCGGTTAACTTTCGGACACTTTCAAGCTTCATGTAAAGCAACCTGCCCCCTTTTGTTAGTGATATTGTTATGTTCCGTAATAATCATGGCTTTGATGAGAAATTTTCACGAAAAAATATTACTGATTTACTGAACTCAAGAACTTACGGTAGGAATCCGCTCAAGAAGGAAACTTATGGCGAGCTTAAAACTAGATCATTTTATTGAAAGTTGTAAAACAAAAATAAAAATAAAAGTAACTTTTATTAAAACAAAGCAAGAACTATCTCTAAAAAGGACAAAATTGGCCACCCTAACATATTAATGATTGATAAATTAATAATATCTATATTACATATTAATATTTAATATTAATATCATTATTACGTTTTCTAAACCCGTCACAAGCCGTTGTTAGCCAATTAATTTCTACCAACTTTTTATCGTGCCAGTTTTTAGGAATATTCAAATTATAGTAAACGACCATCTCATAAGCGAGCTTTCTGCACTCAATCGTAACATATAGTCCATAGCACATTCTGGAACAGTTAACTAAATATTCTACCAACGCCTTTTCTTGACCGACACTGAATACCACTCTATTGGCATAGTTTGGAGTAAGTCGCATATGTCCTTTATTCTCCGAACATTTTTTCTTCTTATAAACATATCTTTGCAATGTCATGAAATGAACATGCTTTTTATTTGCATCAAAATCGCTTCCGCCATATCTTTTTCATTATGAAGACCGTAATCCGCCTTCCTTTTATGATTTCGCACCATTTTCTTGTAATTATTATATAATTGATTGTTACACTGTCACACAGTGCCCCGTAACACAGTGCCCGGAGAAGCAAACCAAATTAAAAAATTGGAATGAATATTTTAGATTATGTTTACAACAAACTATTTAACGGTAATCTTTGGCTAAATAAACATTAAATAAAGGTAAACTACCATACCATACCTTAATACATTACGTCCGGAAAGAAATTAAAAACTTTGAAACTATTTTTTCGTCGTTTAATCACCTCAAAACCTTTTTTGTTTGTTATTTTTCAAGCACGGTACAAACTGTGGCGATCACGACTGTTTAAAGATGGCTGCTTGTGAGCTTGTCAAACGTCTAAACCAACGTCATAAAACTAAAAGACTGGGACGGAGATATGTGCATTGTAACATTGTACCCCGTGTAACACTGTGCCCCCCCATTACCCTACTTTTTATTTCTTTAAACATATCATAGTTCAGAATCAGAATAAAATTATATAAATTTTGTAATGTGTATTTTCGATAAATTGTTTACGTTATCTCCCAATATCATAACTTAACTTTAGGCTAAATTTTACTTTTAATAACATTATATGGATATTTATATGTTTTATCTGGATATTGAAAACTAATGATTCTTATGTAACTGTGCCAAATGATATATTTTTAGTAGCTGTTTCATGCTATAATTACTAGTTAAAATAGAATTTATTTTCTCGTTTTTAGCCAGGTTTTCTACTATACTATCTGTGCCTATAACGTTTGAACTACTTGAGACATACCTACTGCTTGCTTGAACTTTTCTGGTGATTTAATCCAGATGCAAAATTAAGCCACGCACAAGCTGTTGTAGCATTAATCTATAGCTATACTAATATATAAAGCTGAAGAGTTTGTTTGTTTGTTTGAGTGTTTGTCTCAGGAACTAATGGTCCGATTTGAATAATTCTTTTTGCGTTGGATAGCCCATTAATCCAGGAAGGCTTTAGACTATATAACATCAAGTTGCGACCAATAGGAGCGGAGCATAACTAACTCCACGCGAACGAAGTCGCTGGCGGCCGCTAGTTTTTTTATATATGTAAATCTTTTTAGCGTCTATACCTAGTAGATCGTACGAGATGATTTAAATGTAAAGATACAGAGGTCATAATTGTACTAACAAGATTCTGTCAACGATTGTAGAGTTTTTCGGAGTGTTAGACCACTTTAAACCAGACCACATATAAAAGAGATAAATCAAAGATCGGTCTCAACCATTTTGTCTGTAGTTATTTATGAATGCTTTACAAAAGCGATTCTAATCACTTCGTATGCTATTTGAGTTGTGAAAGCTAGCAGCAGATCCTACGATTTAAATTTAATTTAAGTTAATAAGAGCCATGTTAATTAATTCGGAACCACCTATAGAATTATGTATATCTAATATTCTGTTACCAACTGATCACACAAATTAATATTATTTAGCAAGAAAATGATTTTGTTTCCTCAACTAAGATAATATTTTTTGTAGAATCTGTATAATGAGTATCTATTATGATATGAATATCAATTATTTCTAACTAACCTTGGATTCCTAGATTCTTGTGGAAAGAATTTTTGGTAAAAAAAAAGGTATTTGCCTGACCTGAAATCGAACCCGCACACTCATACTTGAGAGGCTGGTGTTTTAACCACCACGCCACCACGACTTATAGTACTTTCTAATTATACATATCTTGGACACCAATGACTGATTAAAAGGTGAAGGAAAACATCTTGAAGAAACCTGGACTTTAAGTCTGAAATCGCCAATCCGCATTGTGCAAGCGTGATAATTACGCTCAATCCTTCTCTGTCTCTGTACGAGAGGAGACCTGTGCCCAGCTGTGGGGCGATAAAAAGGTTGTTGATGATACATATAACTAAGTACAGGCTAGGAGTAAACGGTTACTAGAAATAATCTAATGTATGTAATTATAGGCCCGAAGAATTGCAACACTAAAGTGGCAGTGGGCTGGACACATTACCCGTAGGACCGATGCCCGATGGGGCCGACGGGTTCTCGAGTGGCGACCACGCACCGGAAGACGTAGCGTGGGTAGGCCCTCGACAAGGTGGACCGACGACCTAGTGAAGCGTCGCGGGAAACCGCTGGATGCGGGAGGCGCAGGACCGGTCCTCGTGGAGAACCTTGGGGGAGGCCTATGTCCAGCAGTGGACGTTTTTCGGCTGAAATGATGATGATGATAGGTACATGAACATTATATCAATCACTTTGAGTTATCAATCTGTATACCTCGTTGCACTACGACTGGATACATGCACAAGTGGCCTTGCATTACAGGAATCTTCCTTTTTATGCGAAACCGACAGCGAGTATTCAACCAACTTCGACAATTACGTGCGTCTGCAGACGGGGATGCAAAATGAAACCGATATCTTTCACTCTATTTAATTAATTAATTATAACCGTAGATACTTAATTCTAAAGACGTGACGATCGTTCGACGTGAGAGCCGAAAGTGTTGTATCATAGGAAAGTAACATATATTATGTATTGTATTCGATACTTTGTTGAATGACCCATTATACAACGTGTTTCAAAAAGGTGAAACAATACTTTCAGATATTGAAGTATACGATATAAACTTCAAGTTGACCTAGTCATAAATTTGAAATACTAAGATTTTTTTTTTTCCTACAAAATAAATAAAAATATTTTTTAAACATTTTGTCGACAACCCTAAACCTACGCTACAGCTGAGGCCGACTGCTAAATACCTACCGGCATACATTACCTACTGGTTCGCGGCAATAAAATATATACTTACGTAAATATGTACCTAGGTACTTACTTAGTTGTCCTTAAAAATCGACTCAGTTTTATAGTCTTTAAAATTGAATTTTAAAGTTATTTCTTAGGGTCATAACTGCGAAGTTTTCGCACTAAACTTCAAAGCAAAATAATTAAAAAACCCATGCACTTAGGTACCTCACACCGGTGCCATGGGTATGCAATATACATATATTTTATATACTGAAAGTATTATTTCATATTTCTGAAACAGATTGTATAAACAGGGGAACAGGGGAATCGGGGCCAATGTCGAAATATAATGGGTCCTTCAACAAACTAAATATGCGCATCTTTTTCTTTCTATATCATTAAGAAAAGGACAGAAAATAAAATGTCAGTTTAGACCTGTCAAATTAGAGTGCTCCTGACGTAAACTGGCGTATTTTTAGTCGCCATGTTTATAATCGCGTCTAAATTGTCTATTGAGTATCTTAATTTGACAGGATTAAACTATTATGTTACCTTCTATCATTTTCTTAACGAAATGGAAATAAAAACATGCACTTAACTTAAAATTAGTTTAGTTTGTGAACAACAGAATTGGCGCCAATATATTCAGACGACACGGCTGGCGCAGTGGTACAGTGCTCGACTGTTACGCTGCGTGTCGGGGGTCAATTCCCGTACGGAACAAATATTTGTACGACCTACAAGTACCTATTCTTTCGGGTCTGGCTGTTTGTGTATGTGAGTTAAATTGTTTGTAAACGCATCCACGCTAAAGAGTAATTTCTAGTAAAAGACGAAAAAGAAAAAAAAAACATTTAACGTTTCGTTTAGGTGATATTCGATGCCTTAATGAAGACATTTCTGAATTAAAACGCTATTTTTAATTTTTGATATCTTTAAAAACTTTTTAATGTGATCATTGGAAAATTCCTATTGTGACGATTCAGGGATTGCGCGTTTGAGGTGAACAAATTTCATTGCGCCAAGAGCGTATCTATACGCCACCCCGGTAAGCTGGCTTTCCACGGCCTGTGATTTGACGAACTTCGTTCGAAGATGGAATGCAAGAACTTGTTGAGACTTGGGGGATCTCAGCGCGGCTCGAAAGGCCTCAATCTTTTCCGTAGATTGTCGGTAAATCTGTCAAACTACAAAGGCTTGTTGCACGACAGAGGGTAAGCCAATCCGGATTCAGCACGTATTCCAATGACGTGTTGTCATTTGTCGTCCTTTCATTCCACCCCTGGATGACAGGCTAACCTAAAGACTTTTTTTTCCACTTCCCTCCATAACAAGCAGGAGACAGAACAGAACTAGGCCAATCGGCACAAAGGGACATTATTGAAACTGGGAAAAGCCCAGATTGCCAAGCACCACCGAATAAAATTTGATTAAGTTAATGGGTCCTATGGTACCAGGTAAGGAAACCTAAAGACTGTTACCGAAAAGAGCTGCGACTGGTGACAGGGATCATCACTGCTCGCTAAACAAACATTTCCTCACAATAGCCCTGCGTCCTGCGTGTCCAATATAAGAATGCACTCGGTACTGTTGGGGCTGCCATGGCATTGCAATGCGTCAGGGATGTTTGCTGAGGCGCGGGTGGGTGGCTTTGCCGCTATTATTAGAAAAAGATGCGCCTCCCTACTTGCTCGCGTTCGTGGCAGTTTCAACACTATATCTACTGGGTGTTTTTACTGATCGGTGGGAGTCTCCCACGCTATAAAGGTGGATGCGGCTTCATGTATATGTCGCAGACAGCGACGACAGAGCGGTAGGGTCGACCGCATCTTGGTATGATGGTTCCATTTCGTAGGTGAGTTTTGAATTAAAGCATACTGTAAATAGGCAAACCGACAGTTTCGGTTTGGAGGAGTGCCTCGGTGCGCGTCTCGATGCAAAGTGACCGTTCGACGAACCCCACTTTCCGATCGCAATCTCATTAGTTATTAGTAGATATTGTATGGCAGACAGCAGGTCAAACTATTTGAAACTGTCAAATATTCTCAATCAACCTTGAGCCTTAATGCTTTAAAGACAAAGTTCAAAATATATTAAAACATCTGACAGATTGTAGCTTGATGTGCTGTGGCCTGTACATACATACCTTTTTTTTTGTTCTTCCTCCTATAGATGTCCACTGCTGGACAAAGGCCTCCCCCAAGGCTTTCCACGATGACCGGTCTTGTGCTGCCCGCATCCATCGGCTTCCCGCGACCTTCACCAGGTCATCGGTCCACCTTGTTGGGGGTCTCCCTACGCTGCGTCTTCCAGTACGTGGCCGCCACTCCAGAACCTTGCTGCCCCATCGGCCATCGGTTCTACGAGCAATGTGCCCTGCCCACTGCCACTTAAGTTTAGCGACTCGCAGAGCTATGTCGGTGACTTTGGTTCTTCTGCGGATCTCCTCATTTCTGATTCGATCACGCAGAGAAACCCCTAGCATAGCTCTTTCCATTGCCCTTTGTGTGACTCTGAGCCTTCGTATGAGACCCATTGTGAGCGACCACGTTTCAGTTCCGTAAGTCATCACTGGCAACACACACTGGTCAAAGACTTTAGTCTTGAGACACTGTGGTATCTTGGACGACGAGAAGATGTAGCGTAGCTTCCCGAACGCTGCCCAACCGAGCTGGATTCGCCGAGACACCTCTTTCTCGAAGTTGGACCTACCTAGTTGGACTTTCTGTCCCAGGTATATATATACTCGTCAACAACTTCGAGTGCTTCGAGTTTTTTTGTTTGCGATAGGAAATTATCAAATGACCTCTCCCGCTCTTGACGGAGCGGAATTGCGTGTCAGACTTTTACTGACTAAAACCTAGCCGTGTTTCTTCACTTGCCTGTAGCTCAGGGCCGCGGTTTCTTTTTTAACCAACCCGCAAACCTGACCCAGCCCCCAGGAGGCATCGGACTTCGTGAACCCCGTCACGATGTGCTGAACTGCTGACATCTCTTTGAGGCACGCGTGAAACACAACGCTCCGTCGACTCGGGCTTCACTACCCGCAAGCCCGCGTCTACGGTGGCCGGGAGTTCGATGTTGTTTCCCGACTAGGGCGTCTCTTGCGGCGACTAGAGGCGTGACTGAGCAGCACGTGGCTCACGTGCTGCTCCGCCTCTTCCTTTGCTAGCATCTATGCTTCGCAGAAGGAGGTAATGGTCTGCCATGCACTCTCGCTCCGAACCTGGCCTGGACTAGGGTCGAACGCGAGAGATCGCCGCCACGACGACACGGCGGCGGTGCTCTATCCAAGCCCGGCAGACCGTGTCCTGTACATACCTACGTAGGTACCTTAATCAATTTTCAATTAATTTACATTCCATCGTCACCTAATTAGTTATCTTCCTCTTGAAAAGTCCCTATAAGCTTTTGGTTACAATTAAATTTGAAGTTCGTTTGAATGACATTCGATTTGTTGTTCCTTAACTTGAAAATTATTTCTAATTCCTGGCGACAATAGATATATTTTAATAATTGTAAAAAGAAGCAATATCGCAGACCTGCAGGTTACAACGATTTTCACAAACCATTCAATAAATTAATGTCAAATTAATACTTAACGCCAAAATTACTAAAACGTAGTGATTACTTGCTCTGTGAAAATTACGCTCCTGTCAAAAACAGCTGACGAGTTTTAGGTTATGTTATTTTTATGCAGCAAAATGAACACCCCAAAAAGATAACAAAACAATGAAAGTAATGTAAAATATTTAAAATTTTAAAAATAGAAGATGACTCCCAAGTTACCGAAAGCTACTTTGAGTTTGAAACAGGTAGGTGCCAGATGTGTTTGAATATTAGAGAACTTTGATTAATACTTCTTTAATAGTATTTTTAAAATGGTGGATTAAAATAATAGTCTGATTTACTGTCTTAATTCAAAGGTCTGCTGTTATTCCTTTCATAGAATCCACAATTTTCGAATATTTTTTTGCTGTTTGTTAATATTCAATCTAAAAACTATTTCCAGTTCCTCTTACGTCAAGAAGTACTGAAACTCTACAGGGAAATATTTCGGACTCTCAAACAAGTCCAAGATGAGTCCACGAAGGCTGAATTAAGGGAATGGGCAAGAGCAGATTTTAGAAATAATAAGCACCACACAGATGAAACCGCTGTCAAAGCTTTGCTCCATCATGGACAGAAATCTTTGAACGATTTAAGAAAGTCATTGTCTTTGAGTAAAAGTTGAATAAATATAAGGATTCTTGTAACTATAATTAATTTAGAACAGTTTCGTGATTATTTAGTATTAATGTAGATTATATTCTACAAATTTACAAAGTCATCTTCAATATGTGCATGAATAAAAGTTATTACTTACTGTCAGTGGGTAAATATAATGATATATTCTAGGGCATCCTTTTAATAACTAAGAACAACATTTTATGAAAAATAAAAGTCATCTTAAATACAAAACATTTATTCAATACATATTTACAACCAAAACATTTTGATCAAATTTTAACTTAGATATGTTCTACATACTAAAGTTTAATTCATAATAATTTAGCTATATACAAAATCATTTTTTTAAACTATACAGTATACTTAAGTGGACACATAGTTAATTAAATCCAGTCTAATATACTGTTAAAATTGTTTTACAACTGCTACAACCAATGGGCTACATTGAATATCATTCACGTCATTAGTTGAATAGCCACCATTTAGTGATAAGGTCAGGCAGTTAACTAAAAGGCTAATTAAAACGGTTGGTTTAGATACATACTTGGGATTGCTAGAATCTATCTTTTACCATACAAGTTTAACATGTTATACTCATGTCAGGATTTTTTTAAAATGCAATTGTATCTCACATTGTGAGATCACACACATTCATCCTTTCGTAAATGCACTAATTTCCCCCTAATGTACACCTAACTTTACACTGTCAAAGCACTCATTAACATATCTCTCAGGAACAAGCTGATACAAATTTGTACTGCTTGTCTTAATGACATCAGATTTTTTTTAAACTAGTGCTTCACCGCGATCCCGCCTGAAGGTAAGCAGTGATGTAATTGTTGATGGTAAAGCGCGCTAGTTTATTAACAGACTATTCACTCAAAAAAACTGAGTGAATAGGAAGGAAGACCACAGTTGAGTGAGGTGATGCACTGTTAAACCCAACAATGCTGCGCCAGAGGGAGATTGGCCTGGAGACCCTCCACGAAAGAACTTCTGACACAACTGCTCAAACCCGTTCTCGTACAGCTTCACTAGAACACAACAAATCGCATGGTAGTACGACTTTGTCTTGTGGGTGGTTACTTCTGCCAGCAACCGATGTTATGGGCTACCATCGGGTGCAGAGATGCATCTATTATGCACCTGTGTAGATAGCTTGGTAAAATAAATAGATCAGGATAGGCACTGTTACCCCCGTGCCAACTACCAAAGTAAATACTGTAAAGAATGTTACAAAATCACCATTTTTGTTCAGGTATTTTGCTAATATTTGAATCAAACTTCTTGTTATGTAGTGACCATCCATACCATAGCAAGGTATCACATTCAAAAATCCTATGCCCATTGAAAATATGAATATGTATCTCAGCAGTTTCTCAAACTGTGAGGGTGAGAAAAATGAGAACAGGCCCAGTCTTGGGAAGTACTGGTCAATGAACACTGTCTTGTGTAAATCATATGGCAAACCTAGATATAGAACAGCATGTTTGTCTTTCCTTTCGATGATGATTAAATAAGTATGATTGTTCAGTGAAGGCTTCAAGCAGTGCATTCCTCTTGGACAAGAATAACCACCAGGTTCTGTGCACTTTGTGAACTTGTCTTTGACCATGTCTCTCGGCTTCAAACAGGAGAACTGGCCTGGCAGGACTGAGTCAGCTACCACTTTAGGCTCCATGTACTCAAAGCAAAAACTATACAAGTCATCTTTACGGCAACATTCCACTACATCATTCTCTTTTATAGTTTCCATCATGATTTCATCATTTTGAGCAACATATTCTGCACTGGTACAAATTCCAAACCGATCATGAGCCTTATGGAGGCAGTAGATCCAATCATTTGCAGTTTTGACATCACAACTGTTTATTGCTGTAATTACTTCCCCTTTGGTCAATCCTCTAAAATCCCTCAGAGGAGAGTCCTCTGTAAAATCTGTTATTCTAACGCCAATACCAGTTTCATATGCTATGTTAAATAAAATAGGTGCTGAAAAGAATAACAATAAGGCAACAAATGCAGTGGCAACATTGTGCCAGATCCCTGCACAGAATATTCTCAATCGCTTAGTGATAGGTAAGCTATTTAATTGATCAGAATTCATTTGCACAAATGCTATTGGTATTATAGTGAACACATATACACCTACAGTCATAAGTTGCACATCTTCTTGAGCTGCAGCCAGTGCATGGCCCAATTCATGGAATACAGTACTGAACCCTATCGCTAAGAAGTACACCCAAAAATCTGACGCTGGAATGTTAACACCAGGGAGCATGGCCTTGACTTCGGGCACATTACTGCTGATTTGAATGGTCTCATAAAAATGTTCGAATATGAATGTGAGGAGAGTCCATAGTGCAAACGGTAAGAATATCCAAATCGTAAATATATAGCCGCATGTATACCATTTCCGAAGAACACGGCTCAAATTTTTACTCCATCTATATAAAAACCTGTTGAAAGCAGTTGTTGTCCATGTGAAGTTTAGAATCCCTATCTTTAGTCCGGTTCCTTCCAAGAATGCATAATACGGATAGTGCATACAACTCTGAAATAAATAAATTGTCGTTAAATAAACATAAAACATTAAATAATTATTTCATAACAATTTCACAAAATACCTTGAAAAAGGAGTCAAAGAACCATATGACGACATAGAATGTTAGGACGAATGAGCAAAGAATTGTAAAAGACATTACTGCACCCTTTGGATAATGTTTTGTTTATCATTATACATTATTTTCCATAAAAGCAAAAGCCGGCACGAGTCGACATTATTCACTCACGTTGAGAAATTGGCAAATCGATTCGTCAAGACGTCAAGTCGTCAACATAATGTCAAATTCTATCAAAATTCGACACAGAGTACTCGGTCTTTTGCCTTAGGAATAGAAAATAACATATTTATTTACTTTAAAAGATGATACGTTACACTCATGATCTTATATATAGAATTTTTTTTAAAATATATATTATAAACTAGCGCTTGACCGCAATCCTGCCTGATGGTAAGCAGTGACGCAATCGTTGATGGTAAAGCGTACTAGTTTATTAAGAGCCTATTCACTCTAGCCTTGAAGACACTCAAATTGTAGTCCGACGGAAACACCGCCGCTGGCAAATTGTTCCAGTCCCTCGATGTACGCGGTATAAAGGATCATTAATTATCATCTTAACATGTTTTATCAAGGAGGAAATATGTATTTAAACATGCTAAATATGTATTTAAACACGCTACAAGTATGTACAAAATTTAGTCTCAAAGGACACAGTATTATTCGTTTGGCTGAATGATAATAAGGCTTTGGTCAGAAACATGAAGATTTGAAAAAAAAAAACATTTTTGACATTTGTTAGATTGGTCGCCGTCGGTCGTACTGTGCAGTGTGTTGTTGTTCGAAACTAATCGAAATAAAACATTATTGTGAAAATTTATAAAACATTTTAACATGTGAGTGATGAGTTGTACGGAAAATGAAAGTGGCCCTTTTGTCGTGTTCTTCTTACCAGCGGTCGTTGGGTGCCTGACCATACTCCTGGCGAGACGCTGGGCGAACTCCCAAGTTAGCAATACTTCGTCTACAGCCGTCTCTAGACGGCGAAAAATCATTAAAGACCCGCTTATTAAGCGGCCCCTGCCGCCTCTAGCCTGTAAAATGATGCCACCAGGGTCTAAAAAGGCTTCTGGTGTAAATAAAAAGGTAACAACCAAGTCCTCATCCACATACCCACATGCTCTACCCTTGTTGTGTTAATTAAATTTGTCTTTTTGTGCATGCTGTGATTAGTGGGTATCTGTTTTAAAGCCACAAAATATTTTGATAACTAATTTTATTTTATAAGTTTAATCAGTTTTTGATAGAATACTGAATAAAGATTATTGTATTTAGCAACATAAATTATTTCCATAATCATATTATGAAGTAACATAATATTAAAACAAAAATTTTTTGTAGTACTTAGTACTTATTTTTATCTTTTTTTTGTTTTTAGGGTACATTCCCAGTTCCAGATGAAGAAATAAATGGTAGTGGAAAGCGGCTGGCTCGTCCAGCACGCACCCCACCTACCACTCTCTCAAATGTTGGTCTCACGGACATAAAGCTTGCAGATGGGCCTGTGGCCCCTAAGCACATACCGTTCCCGTACATACCACAGGATGGAACTTTTTTGTTTGAAGCCATGACATTTGTTTTCACTCTGGTAGCTACCGGACTACAGTTCCTGAATCTATACAGGACGGCTTGGTGGTTACCACATTCTTACACAAACCAGGCAATGGTAAGTTACAAGTTTATCATCTGAATTCATAATTATAGTATACAGATTTCATCAAAGTTTACAGGTTTATAACCAAAATCTCCTCTACACTCTCCTCTCCTTTCCTCTTATAAATAGGATAGGTAGTTTTTATCCAGATATTCCCCTTGGGATATGGGCCAAATCATATAGATGACCGTCATATGGTCAGAAAGACAGTTACTCCAGGTAAAATACTGGTATTTGATTAGACGGGAATCCAATATACCACTTGTGCGAGTTAACTGTGCACCTCGCTCTGTGACATCATTCAGATGATACTGTTTGTAAAAAATGAGTATTATGTTAAAAAAATACAAAATACAATTTTTTTATGTTAATAAAAGGATGATAAAGCGTCATAATAGCAGATCATTTTACTCATGACGTTTTGCAATTATATTGATACATATGGACCGAAATATAATGTTGGTGCAGCCAACAAACAGGCTTCACTAACATGTCGAAAATGTAAAAAACCAAATCAAAATTAATAAAAAAATAACAAAAACTCCACAGAAACAGTAATAACAACAGGGGATTTAAACTGTATTTAGACATTTGTAACAATGATGCTACCGCTACTCATCGCTTACGGCGAATGCGGGGTGCCACGCGGGGAAGCGGTAGAGGGGTCAAATTTCAGCGAGGTGCACAGTTACCTTGCGCGAGGTATATTTCGGGAATAGCTAGGCAGATGGTAATCATTTGGAAAACCTTCCTCTCACAGAAAGGAGGCCTGAGTGTCTGTGAGCTAATCAGATGTTAACTGTTTTTAGGGTTCCGTAGCCGAATGGCAAAAAACGGAACCCTTATAGATTCGTCATATCTGTCTGTCCGTCTGTCCGTCCGTCAGTCCGTCCGTCCGTCCGTCCGTCCGTCCGTCCGTCCGTCCGTCCGTCCGTCCGTATGTCACAGCCATTTTTTTCCGAAACTATAAGAGTTATACTGTTGAAACTTGGAAGCTAGATGTATTCTGTGAACCGCATTAAGATTATGATGCAAAAATAAAAAAATAATATTAAATATTGGGGGCTCCCCATACTTAGAACTGAAACTCAACATTTTTTTTTTCATCAATCACATACGTGTGGGGTTCTATGGATAGGTCTTCAAAAATGATATCGATGTTTCTATAATATTTTTTTTCTAAACCGGGTAGTTTGCGGGACAGACGCTTCCAAAGTGAAAAAAGTTGGCCCCCCCTCTGTCTTCTAAAATAAGAAATAGAAAAATCTAAAAAAACATATGATGTACATTACTATAAAACTACCAACGAAAATTGTTTTGAACGAGATCTAGTAAGCATTTTTTTTAATACCGCGTAAATCGTAAACCGCTTATTACCGCGTAATTTTTCATACAAATAACTTAAAGAACTTAAATCCTTTAATTTCTTATATAATGATACGGAACCCTTTGTGCGTGAATCCGACACGCACTTGGCCGGTTTTTTTAATCTTGTCAACAGAGCTTTATAGCATGTGACTGTAAATATCAAACTTATTTATTTAAGGCTCAATGGCTTGATTGATATTACAATAGGAATTTCAAGGTTAAACCAAACGTGGATAAGTTTAGAATGAATATGAGAATAGGAATGTAATAATTAGGATTGTAACGGAGCTTCGCCTCCGCTTCCGTTACTGCGAAGTTCCGCAAAAATCGTATCTTCGCTTCCGCCTCCGCCTCCGCACAATTTTTGCGGAGTTATAACGGAGGTTTATTTACGTATTTATAAAATAAATAACGCGCAAGCTGCGACGCTCGACAACCGTCCGGTCGCGTGAGCGCGAAATGGTCAAAAATCAACTAGTGCCAGGCGGGAATGCGGCAAACACAATTTTTCTCCTTAATTTTCATTACAAGAAGGTAATTTTTTTTTTTGCCAAGTATGCCACTATTAATGTACGTATTTAAAATATTTTTTTGTTTTAATTAACCATAAATTTCAATTTTTTCTATATGTACTTTCACCTCCGCCTCCGTTAACCTCCGCATCCGCGGAGGTGAGACACGTCGCCTCCGCATCCGCCTCCGCCTCCGCTAACAAGCCTCCGTTACAACCCTAGTAATAATGTATATAGTTATACACTAGCGACCCGCTCGGCTTCGCACGGGTGCAATGTTAATACTAAATACATTACAAAAAAAAACTGTTAACGTTGTATATAAAACATAACGGCCCGCCGCCCAACCGGCTGGTACCCCCGCAAATGCAACGCCCCACAATTTTTAAATTTGTAATATCTTCGAAACTATTTATTTAAATCATGTGCTGTAAAGGGCGAAATAGATCTATATTAAAAAAAATAGGGGTGGATTACCCTTAACATTTAGGCTGATAAAAAATAGATGTCCGATTCTCAGACCTACCCCATATGTACACAAAATTTCATGAGAATCGGGAAAGCCGTTTCGGAGGAGTTAACCACAAACACTGCGACACGAGAATTTTATATATTAGATAGGTATATCCTATGGAATATCAAATTACTTTGGTCCCTAACCTGTCTGCTAAGCGTGGGGATTATGGCAAACCCTCCCAATGTAATGGAAAACCTTGGGGGAGGATCCAGCAGTGGTCTTCTATAGGCTGAAGAAGAATAGGAATTTAAAATTTTCCACAAATATGTGCTGTTTAATCATTTTTAGAGATGCCATCATGGCCATGGTAGGCCTTTGTCATTTTTTGATATCTTATGACAACGTTTTGAAAAAGTTTACAAAACATCTCAGACTTAAGCCCATCCCACGCGCAGCTTTAAATAATTTCTTTGTTTATTATATTTCCAGAATTTCTACTTGATTGATCTCCACTTGGTGGCGTTTATTGTGACGATATTATGCCGCAAACTACTGCTGAGTATCACCCTGGCTGTCCTCAGAGGGTTACTCGCACCCAAACTAATGCCTCATGCAACTATTGCTGCCAGGTAAGAAGTAAATTATTACCCTCATCATGTCCTCCTCCAATTTAGTCAAGGTTAGTTCATCATATCCCAGTAGTAACTAAAATTAAAGCTAGCAAGATTAAACTAATAGCATGAAATGTAAAGAAAATCTTCCTGAGACAAGAAAAACTTCTTTTATAGTTTAAAAAAAGAGAAGTATTATCATCTAAGGGCCGGATTTTTGATAGGTACTTACTTTTCTTTTTTAATAATTATAAATTAGTGCTTGACTGCAATCCCGCCTGATGGTAAGCAGCGATGCAATCGTTGAGGGTAAAGCGCACTAGTTTATTAAGCCCATTCACTTAAAAAACTTAGGATTAGGAAGGATGACGGCAGTTGAGCGAGGTGATCCAATGTTAAACCCAAGACCAACACGACCAAACGATGCTGCGCTAGAGGGAGATTGATCTGGAGACTCCACGGCCAAACTCCCGACTCAACAACATTTGGCGCATCGTATCCGCCACACAACGCAACACAACTGCCCAGACCCGTCCTCAGATTGTGCATGAATGTAGGTAATAATAAATATGTACTCATTTAAATAAAATTTAACTAATTACTTGGAAATTAGCAATGGTCTAAAGTTGCAATTGTCGATAACCACATGAGCACAGGTATGATGTATGCCTGCTGCTCACGTGGTTGTCGACATGTGGGATGTGGATTCAGCAGTAGTGAGAGCCAATGGCTTAATATTAATAGCCAAGAGCCTCGAACAACACCTCAGGAGGCTCTCATTAGGCAGCTGGATCTAGGGCTTGATTCAGAAAGCTTTAGCAAATAGGAGGTTCCTCTGTCAGGAACTTTGACTGTTGGAAGCTTGGACCATGTTCCCAATACTGGTGGGTTACTTTTATTTTGGAGAGTGTGCGAGAGATTTGCATAACTTAATTCCCGGAGGATTAAATCGGACGACCCCTCGTACGCCGAGTATCCATCCTTACGTTACCCGCGGCGGTATTTCTGTCTGTCTACAATTTAAGTGTCTTTAAGGCCAGAGTGAATAGGCTCTTAATAAACTAGCGCGCTTTACCATCAACGATTGCATTACTGCTTACCATCAGGCGCGATTGCGGTCAAGTACTAGTTTATAATTATAAAAAAAACATTGTGTATTTTGTCAAATAACCATTAGGTAGTTGCTGTTTTCAGTAATAGGGATTGTTTCCTGGGTAAAAAAAATTGATTCTATTTAGTCCGTCATTCAGATTATAGAAAAATATTGGATGCGTATATTTTGTTTTATCAAATCAATAAAAATTTACAAATATAAAAGGCATCAAAGATGAATTGAAGAAAGTGGTGGCTGGTGACGTCACTCCTCGCTAAAAAGTGTAGCGTGCAGTGACGTCACACGAGTTTTCAACGCACTGTGTCGTCTTAATTTTTTGTTTATATGAAAAAAGAGAAAATACGTGACTAGTATTGTTTGGAAATCTGACTGACGGACTAATTAGTTTTTTTTAGTCAACTACCCTCTTGGTTGAGTTTAACTAGAGTTTAAAATACTGGCCCTTATTCAATGAGATGCGCGATAAGAATCTTTGCTTCTGACAGAAAAGATAGCTACAAATTATAAACTTGGATTTTTATTTTTCAGAATGTTTATATTGGGTGTGGTACTTGGTGCTCTCTCGTGGTGTACATACTTCATAGTACTAAAGTATCCTTTGGTGAAAATATTCTACTTGTGTTATCCGTAAGTACTGCCTTATCAAATTTAGTATCTTTTTTATACTATTGTTATGGAAACCGGATATTTTTTCCTAATCTGCCAGTACCCATTTTTCGCATAATCTCGCAAAAAATTTATCATCATCAACCTTTTTATTGTCCCACTGCTGGGCACAGGTCTCCTCTCATACAGGAAAGGATTGAGTGTAATCACCACACTTGCTCAATGCGGGTTGGTGATTTCAGACTTAAAGTTTAGGTTTCCTCCTTCACCTTGTAATCAATCATTGGTGTCCAAGATATACTAAGAAAGTAGGTACGTATAACTTTAGAAAAGTTACATTGGTACTTGCCTGACCTGGGGTCACCTGCACACTCATACTTGAGAGGCTGGTGTTTTAATTAATGAAATATAAAATTTCCTTTTCCAGCGCTGTCATTTACTTCCTCCTCTTCGGGTTCCACTCCAGCCCGTTCCTCGAGCTGAACAACAGCGACCCGCCGCTACACTGTTGTACGCACGACGCCTCACAGATACGCACGGAGGTAGAAACCTTGCGACAAGACTTCAACGTGCGGATGAAGAAGATTATCTTTAACTCTGTGGTTGGAGCTTACTACTCGAGTTTTATACCGTGCTGTTTTGCCCAGGTGAGGATAGTTACATTCATCATTATCAACCTTTTTATTGTCCCACTGCTGGGTACAGGTCTCCTCTCATACAGAGAAGGATTGAGGGTATTCACCACGCTTGGTCCATCTGGGGTGGCGATTACAGACTAAAAGCCCAGGTTTCCTCAAGATGTTTTCCTTCACCCTATTTTATCAGTCATTGGTGTAGAAAATACAGTACTTAAGAAAAGTTACATTTGTACTTGCTTGACCTGGAATGGAACCAGCTCACTCATACTTGAGAGACTGGTGATTTAACCACTAGGCCACCACAACTTAAAGTTACATTGTTACTTATGAATTTCAGATGATTATTTCTCTCCTTCTTCCTACAAGAATTGTACTTTTATCTGGTATAAAAACTATCTTATGTACCTCAAAAATTGTGCAGCTTCTATTATAGAAAACCAGCTCTGGTACTCGTCTCGCATAAGATCTTAGCATAATGCTGAGCGATGGTCTTTTTGCATACATGGGACGATTGTTTTCTCCGGCTTTATTTTTATATGTGTGTGTTCATTTTCTGCTACATGTTTGATTGTATTTTCTTTTTGTTTAGAAAGAATTTATTTAATTGGAACAATTAACTGTAGATATTATCCTTTACAAACATACAACTTAACCTAAATATAACTATGGAGTATCTTATTCATTTTTGTCCATACATTTTAATTTACAATAGTTTGCAAAATCATCATCATCATCTCAGCGTTTATCCCAGTCGCGTCCGAAGCTTTTTCAGCTTTGGAGTCTGAGGTCCGCTTATTAGTTTGCAAAATAAATACAAGTTATCAGTCAACGGCGCCGGTTGCTTCGATGTCGCCTTCGGGTCGTGGAGGTCAGACGGCAGTCGATTCGAGGAAAATGTCGAAGTTTAGCCATATCAGCAGTTAGACTGGTAAAGCGGACCCCAGACTCCAAAGCTGAAAAAGTTTCAGATTGATCCAAAACTTTTTCAGCTCCTTCGCCAGGATCCTGGCCACTTTGGATTCAGTGGAGAGGCGTGCGATGAGGCTGATTGGTGACCCTGATTTAACTCGAGACGTTCTCCAAAGCCTAGAGCACAGGCGTAGAGTAGCCACCCTTTCGGTGTTCTATAGGATGCATTTTGGGGAGTGTGCGAGGGAATTGCATGATTTAATTCCCCCATCTCCGTTCCACCATCGGACGACCCGTCGTACGGCGAGTTTCCACTCTTACGTTGTTAACACCACTACGATCCGGACGTAGCGTTTCGCCTCCTCCTTTATACCGCGTACATCGAGGGACTGGAACAATTTGCCAGCGGCGGTGTTTCCGTCGGACTACAATTTGAGTGTCTTCAAGGCTAGAGTGAATAGGCTCTTAATAAACTAGTGCGCTTTACCACCAACGATTGCGTCACTGCTTACCATCAGGCGGGATTGCGGTCAAGCGCTAGTTTATAATTTACAAAAAAAAAAAAAATGATTCGACTGGGACTAATGCTGAGATGATAATGAGTCCACGGCACTGATTCCCTTGTTCAGTAATTGTTAAAAAAATAATTTCAGTGTTTGTGTGTCTTTTTCTTTCTATTCCAATAAGAAAAGGATAAAAGATGAAAGTGTATTAATTTATTCCTGTCAATTTAAGATACTCTACAATATGTAAAGAAAACCCTGTCCGATCCGTGAAGGTATTGTTAGGTATCGATAACTGATTCTACTAATGCCCACAAAGACAAGCTAAACTTAAAAAAAAATCACCATATAAAAATAAATATTATTTCGCAAAAAGAGGTAACTTAATACATGTGCGGTGAGCAACCCCTTCCGCGGGCGGCGGGGGGCAGGGCACGCGGCACCTGTGACGTGTCGCGTCGCTATTCGCTTATAATAATACCGGTGTTGTCACTTTTTTTAAAATTACCAAATTTCGCGGAAATTGGAATTAATTCCCGGGAAAAAAGGATTATTTCAAAATTCATTAGTATTGTTACTATAATGATTATGTAATATTTTATATTATATATTGTCAAGTATTTACCTAACCTTTATTATCCTTATGGGTCGTACAGGGTTTTCTTTACATATTGTATAGACAGTTTAGACGCGATTAAAAACGCGGCTACTATAAATATTTCAATTCGCTTCAGGCGCTCACCAATTTGACATTACTAAACTAATATAGAGGGTGTCCCGGAACTATAACCGAAAAATAGTTACAGTTTGACCAAATTTCTAGGTTTTTCTTAAATGCCCGTAATTTTGAAACTACATGGGACAGATTATTTCTGATTTTTCTCACGAAGGTTAACAATCAATCCTGTCATCTCGTTACGGTTTGACGTTGAGTTCTGGGACATGCTGTATATAGATACATTGAACTCAAATTTAGTTCACTTTGCGAACAAGGAAATCAGCACAGTTATTAGTAATACTAATTACACCAACTGTGAGAGATTGTTAATCTATGACAAGACTCTATGGTCGAGAGTCGATGGTTGTCGCCGAGGCCAGAAAAACTGAAAAATTGAATGTGATCACCTGAGCTGTAATACCTACGTAATAAATACATAAGAAATATTAAAAGGTGTTTTAAATATAATAATAAAACACCTGACATGGCGCTGAGGACAATTCAAAGAATATAAGAATATATAAGACAACTGTAAGTCGACACGGAAGAAACTAAATGAGAGTAAAATGGAGCAATTACAACAGCCGCCGCCATTATCTTTGGTTGGTTCGAAGTCCAAGAAAAGAAGCTTCGCGAATTGGAAACAGCGATTTGACTTGTACTTTCTAGCCAGTGGAGCAGAAACGCGCCTAAAGGACGATCAGAAGAAAGCTCTGTTATTACACTGTATCGGTGAAGAGGGCCTCCTAATTTACAATAGTTTCGAGGACAAGGCAAGCATATCATTCAATGAGGTAATCACACGTCTGGAGAAACACTTCAGTCCACCCACAAATGAAACATATAACAGATACCTATTCTTCTCGAGAAAGCAAAAAACAGGTGAACAATACGAAGAATATTATACAGAACTAAAATCTCTCAGTTTAGATTGCAACTTTGGAGACCTAAAAGATAGTCTTATAAAAGATCAAATAGTGCTGGGAATTACGGATGGTAATATAAGAGAAAAATTACTAAGAATACCGGATTTAACTCTTGAGAAATGTATGAGTATATGTAAAGCCGCACAAGTAGCACAAAGCCAAATAAATACTTTAAACAGCACTGAAATGTCAAATGAAGTAGGTGCAGTGAACAAAGGAACATGCAGTCGACCATCAGCAAGTAAACGAGAGCCGAAACCCAGGAGTCGTAGTAGAAATCCAGGTCAAGAAAAGTATGGGGTGAGAGGAACGTCCAGTGGCAGACAATCAAATCATCAAGAAAGATCAGGTGAACACTTTAAAAGAGATGGCAGTACATCAAGAACGTGCAGAAAATGTGGCAAGTTTCACGGTTATGCGAAATGCCCTGCCTATGGTAAGAAGTGTGTAAAATGTAACAAATATAATCATTTTGCTTCTTGTTGTACATATAAATGTTCAGTAGTCAACAGTGAAAATACAGAACAGTTCAGAATAGATACAGTTTATGCAGTAAACTCTGTAAACAAGGAATGGAACATAAATATTCTAGTAAAAAACAAGTATATAAAGTTTAAAATTGACACAGGTTCTCAGGTGGATATCATAAATAAAAATACAATGAATCAATTAGAATTACAATTATATACATGTAAGAACATAAGGTTGACAAATTTTGATGGATCCAACATCAAAATACTTGGAACTTGTGATGCAAAATTAAGATATAATAACAGTGAATGTATATGTAAACTCTTTGTAGTAAATTTTGACACCCCTAGTATTTTAAGTTATGCAACGGCTATAAAGCTTGGGATTATCAATACGGTGAATATGGTAAATAAAAATCACATTGTGTCAGAATATAGTGAATTATTCACGGGGTTAGGAGAGTTAAAATATAAATATGATATTAAATTAAAAGAAAAGTGTACTCCCATTGCAGAAAGACCTAGAAAAATTCCATTTAAATTACAAGATCAAATTAAAAGTGAATTAGATAAATTGGTGAAGTTGGGTGTTATTAGAAAGGTAAATGAGCCTACTGAATGGGTTAATTCTATGGTTGTAGCTAAAAAGAACGATGGTTCTATCAGACTTTGTTTAGATCCACAGAATTTGAACAAATGTATAATCAGAGAAAGATTTAAAATAAGTACTTTTGAGGAGTTAGTCGCTAGAATGCCTAATGCTAAGTATTTTTCGGTACTAGACGCTTCTAAAGGATTTTACATGATTAAATTATCAGAAAAGAGTCAATTATATACAACATTTAATGCTGGTGAATTTGGCAGGTATTGTTATAAAAGATTACCCTTTGGTTTAAATTCAGCACCTGAAGTTTTTAGTAAATGTTTTCATGACATATTTTGTGACATTGAGGGGGTAGAACAATATGTTGATGAATTGTTAATATGGGGAGAGTCTAAGGAATCCCATGATAAGAGATTAAAACAAGTTTTGAATAGAGCTAAACAAGCAGGAGTAAAGTTCAACAAAGATAAGTGTCAGTTTGGGGTCACTGAGGTCAAATATGTAGGCCATATATTGAGTAGCACAGGTATCAGACCTGATCCAGAGAAAATTAGAGCTATTATTAAAATGAAAGAACCCTCAAGTAAAAAAGAGTTACAAACATTTTTAGGAATCATAACTTATGTATCTAAATTTATACCTAACTTATCAGATATTACAAATTCTTTGAGAGATTTGATTCAGTATTAAATCCTAAAAAAGGATTCAGTATTTGTTTGGGGTAAAAATCACAGGGAAGATTTCAATAAATTAAAACAAATCTTAACTACAGAACCAGTGTTAAAATTTTTTGAGATGAATAGTCCTATTACATTGTCAGTAGATAGTAGCAGTACAGGTTTAGGAGCAGTTTTATTGCAAAATAATGGACCAGTAGCTTATGCTTCCAAAGCATTAACTGAGTCACAGAAGTCATGGGCACAAATTGAGAAGGAATTGTTAGCAATTGTATATGCGTGTGAAAAGTTCCACCAATACATATATGGCAAACAAATAACAGTAGAAACAGATCATAAACCACTTGAACAGATATTTAAAAAATCTATGAATGAAACTCCTTTAAGATTACAAAAATTAAGAATGCGCATACAAGGTTATGACTTAGATATTAAGTACATACCGGGTAAAGAACTCTTAGTGGCTGATGCTTTATCTAGGGCATATGTACAAGATAATATATGTAATCAGGATATTGATGAGAAGATAGAAATGCATGTATGTATGATTATAGAAAATTTAAACATTAGTGAGCAAAAATTAAAAATATTTCAAGAGGAAACAGCTAAAGATGAAAACTTGAAATTGCTTATTAATTATATTCAAAATGAATGGCCCAAATATTCAGATATTCCATTTCAATTAAAGTTCTATCATTCTATTAAAGAAAGCTTATATGTAGCTAAATGTTTAATATTCAAAGAGTCAGCTTTGTTAGTACCAAAATCATTACGATCTGATATGTTAAAGCAAATTCATTACAATCACATGGGTTATGAAAAGTGTAAAAATAGAATAAAAGGATTGTTATATTGGCCACACATGTATAAGGAAATAGAAGATATGATAAAAAATTGTGACATTTGTTTACAGTTTCAAAAGAGTCATAGTTATGAACCATTGCAATTAAGAGAAGTTCCCGATAAACCATGGTGTACAATAGGAGCTGATATGTTTTTCTTTAATAATAAAATCTTTCTGTTAATAGTAGATTATCTTACTAAATATGTAGAGTTAAGTGAATTAAAAAATCAATCAGCTGAGGAACATATAAAAGCATTACAAGCATCATTCTCTAGATGGGGAATCCCTGAATTATTGTATACAGATGATGGAGCTCAATATAGAAGTTCTGTATTTGTAGATTTTTGTCAGCAATTTGGGTTGAAGCATAAGACATCAACACCATATTATGCTAGATCTAATGGGATGATTGAGCGTCACATTCAAACAATTAAAAAGATGTTAAAAAAATGTTTATTAGAAAATAAGAATATAGATTTAGCTATGTTAGAATACAGGAATATGCCTATTGATAATGAGTTGAAGTCGCCAAATGAGATGATGATTGGTAGACAAGTAGCCTCTTTGTTACCTGTGAATAAACATGGTTATGAAACAAAGTATAAGAAAATAAAAAATTATGTACAAAAGAAAAATGAAAGGTATAAAATGTATCATGATAAAAAATATAAGGGCAAAGGATTGATATTCTATAATGGACAAAATGTTTACATTAGAGATAGAAACAAGAATAACTTAATCCCAGGTAAAATTGTAAAAGAAGGGGATAAGAATAGATCTTATGTAGTATTATTAGAAAATGGGCAGAAAGTTCTGAGAAACAGATATAATATATTTAAAGGTTCAAAATACAGAAAATTTAATGTAAAAAATACATATGATTATGACGACGAAGATCTAGATTGTATAATACAAAATAATATGTTAAATGAAAGATGTTATGATGATGTAACAAATGTATCTAATGGTGACTGTGTTGACAATTTAGCTTTAGGAGATATAGAATTTAATAATCGTAGCAAAGATACTTTAAATGACATTGTGGGAAATAATGATAATTTAAATTTGGAAGATGTTAATTGTGATGATGATAATTTTGTAGATTGCTCTGATGAACAGACTGATCTTGGAGTTAAAAACGACAGAGTAAATAGTAAAACTAAGAAGGTTGTTACATTTAATTTTGACAATGTTGTTGTAGAAAATAGAAAAACCAGAAGCGGTCGAATGGTTAAGAAACCAAGTTATTTGCGTGAATATTGTAATGATTAATTAACTATTTGTATGAAAAGAAAAGGGATGTGAGAGATTGTTAATCTATGACAAGACTCTATGGTCGAGAGTCGATGGTTGTCGCCGAGGCCAGAAAAATTGAATGTGATCACCTGAGCTGTAATACCTACGTAATAAATACATAAGAAATATTAAAAGGTGTTTTAAATATAATAATAAAACACCTGACACCAACGATAGTAGACAAAATTTTATGAAAATAATGAAACTACATAGTTTATTAATAGGTGTACAAATAAGTTACCGCGGTTTTTTGAACATGCGGATGAGCATTATCACGTAGGAGAATAATTTTGTCTTATTTGGACGTCTGGAGTAGTAATGGGCGCGTTTTTCCACTTCCATCTATTTTCCTCCAATAATGCTTCCTTGATTGCTCGATTTCGGCCTTCTACTACGTTCTTTGTCTTCCACATCAAAGTCACAGTTTTTGAAACTTCTTTCGCTTAAAGCAGCTTGACCATAAGCTTCTACAAGCAATCGATGAGCCTCAGCTGCAGATTTCTTCAAATTAAAGAAGTAACAAATGTTGCCGCAAATGACACTTATTCGGCACAAAACTTGACATTTTTGCAGAAAATAAATATGTGATACTGATACAGAGTCACTAATAAGTGTATGTTTTTATCAAACGTCCGAACTTACGATATCACATTTTACATCTAACAATTTCAACGTAACCTCTTGGTGAGGACATCTTTTGTTAAACGGCGGAAACTTATTTGTACACCTAATAGATAAAAATAAAATAAATAAAATAAGTCCAAAATATATCAAACTAGCTTTCCGCCCGCGGCTTCGCCCGCGTGGAGTTCGGTTATATCGCGCTTTTTAGATTTCCCTCGGG
This sequence comes from Sesamia nonagrioides, assembly GCA_017933935.1. Taxonomy (NCBI): domain Eukaryota; kingdom Metazoa; phylum Arthropoda; class Insecta; order Lepidoptera; family Noctuidae; genus Sesamia; species Sesamia nonagrioides. The sequence goes on along the minus strand of JADWQK010001727.1, from coordinate 399,807 downwards.
AATATCAAGTTTTTCCGGGATAAAAGGTAGCCTATGTTCTTTCTCAGGGTCTAAAGATTGTCTGTGCCAAATTTCATCAAAATCGGTTGAGAGGTTTATGCGGGAAAGCGTAACAGACAGACAGACAAACAGACAGACAGATAGACAGACAGAGTTACTTTCGCATTTATAATATTAGTATGGATAAAGGATTTGACTTCGACTTCCTCCCTCTCCAGTCATACCTGTACTACGAGGTGTACGCAGCATCTCAGCAGACAGCGTTCGTGTGGGCGGGTCTGTTCGCGCGGTACGTGAGCCAGCTGGTGAGCGCCACCTACTGCGACGTGCCGCACCGCGCCTCGCTGCACCTGGGTCGGTGGCGACCAGATAATAACTCTTGTACAGGTACGTAACTGAGATAATCCATACCTTTTTTAACCGACTTCAAAAAGGAGGAGGTTACTCAATTCGACCGTATACCTAGATGATTTTTTTTTTATGTTTGTTCGCGGATAACTTCGTTTTTTATGAACCGAATTCGATAATTCTTTTTCTGTTGGAAAGACGACTTTTTCAAGGTGATCCCATAATAAGGACATCAGGATTTGATGGTGGAAGTCCAGAGAAATCAAAGGGAACTTTCAAAATTGTATTGATGGCTAGCGCATTTTTGTGTTGTCGTTGCGTTGAAATTTGATCGCTTCACCAGCAATCCCCACCAGAAATCTTCCACCAGCAACAAAGTCAACCCTTTGTGTTCCACAGAAGGCAGCGAGGTGTTACCGTGGTGTGGGGACCGCATGTGGTCCCGCGGAGCTCGCGTGTCACACTGCGGACGTGTGTTCGTGGCGACCACGCCGACCGTCACCGCGGACCCTACCTCCGTTGTGCACTCCAGGTTCCATGTGAGTATCACATATGTACATGTGATCCCGCGGAGCTCGCGTGTCGCACTGCGGACGTGTGTTCGTGGCGACCACGCCGACCGTCACCGCGGACCCTACCTCCGTCGTGCACTCCAGGTTCCATGTGAGTATCACATATGTACACGTGGTCCCGCGGAGCTCGCGTGTCGCACTGCGGACGTGTGTTCGTGGCGACCACGCCGACCGTCACCGCGGTCCCTACCTCCGTCGTGCAATCCAGGTTCCATGCGAGTATCACATATGTACATGTGGTCCCGCGGAGCTCGCGTGTCGCACTGCGGACGTGTGTTCGTGGCGACCACGCCGACCGTCACCGCGGACCCTACCTCCGTCGTGCACTCTAGGTTCCATGTGAGTATCACATATGTACATGTGGTCCCGCGGAGCTCGCGTGTCGCACTGCGGACGTGTGTTCGTGGCGACCACGCCGACCGTCACCGCGGACCCTACCTCCGTCGTGCACTCCAGGTTCCATGTGAGTATCACATATGTACACGTGGTCCCGCGGAGCTCGCGTGTCGCACTGCGGACGTGTGTTCGTGGCGACCACGCCGACCGTCACCGCGGACCCTACCTCCGTCGTGCAATCCAGGTTCCATGCGAGTATCACATATGTACATGTGGTCCCGCGGAGCTCGCGTGTCGCACTGCGGACGTGTGTTCGTGGCGACCACGCCGACCGTCACCGCGGACCCTACCTCCGTCGTGCACTCCAGGTTCCATGTGAGTATCACATATGTACACGTGGTCCCGCGGAGCTCGCGTGTCGCACTGCGGACGTAAAACGACCAAAACTGCCCCATGTAAGGAACATGGGGCAGTTTTGGTCCATCACCATCTGTACTCCATGGGCCACAGTGTCTCTTTCGAATACCCCGCGGCCCTGACAGAGATACCTATCCCCTTAATCTGATATCAGTTATTCACGGTTTCAACATTCGTGGCATATTGACGGAACACATACCTCGCGGATAAGGGGATTTTACTACTCGCGCGAATTAACTGTGCACCTCGCTGGAGTGCGACCCCTCACCCGCTTCCCCGCGCGGCGCCCCGCATTCGCCGTAAGCGCGCCGTAGCGATAGCATCTTTGTTACAATTGTCTGATTACAGTTTTTCTACGACCATTTGGTAATTTGCTTAATACATAACCATAAGTCATATATCTCAATAGTACTCATTCCTTCCAAGTCGTGTTACAATGACCAATGTCCACACGGGTAAACTGTAATACAATGAAACTTTTTAATTTTTTTTTTATTGCTAGGGCATCAAAAAATCTGCATATGATTAAGACAAAAAGCGCTCGTATTTGCGTCACGACTAAACATCGCATGTTATTAGGCTGTATGTATATGCCTTTGCCTTTCATTTGTGGGATTATAACAACAAAACAACATTGCGGTACGTGCCGCGCTATTTTCGCGCCATTGTTAACTTCTATCTGCATTTATAAATTGTTTTGAAAATGAGTGATATCAGTGATAATAGCGAAATGGACAATATCTGACTTTAATAGTTGTACCACCCAGAATATAAATTACTATAATTCCTAGTAAACTTCAACATTGACAGTTTTTTGTAAGAACCTATTTATTTATTTCAAGGCCGTAGAAAAAGTTTTCTATGCCACTGTCACAAACAGCTATTGTAATACTCGTGCTGATCTATTGTGCCACTTAGCTTCGTTTCGTGGCACAAACTCCAAACCATTACTCGTATTACAATAGCTATCATTGCTTGGGGGTTATTTGACGGGAAAGCTAATATGAATGTCACGCTCATTTTTCATTGGACTTTTAAATTATTTATAGTGTCGTTTACTAAATAAAAGCGCGTGATTTATGTAGTAAAAAGTGCATTCAGTGAATAATTCATAAAGAACATTGAAATATCGCAGCATAGTGACCACATCATGGCTTTACATCAAATCTCCTAGTAGTCGGCTCACGCGGCCGTTTTTTCAACTGTCATTGGCGATATCCGCCATTATTGTGAAATAATTTTTTAAAGAATTTCTATAATTCGTTACACGTGTTATTGGCAAAATTGTGGTATCTAACCACAGAGGCCATTGAAGAGTTGAAGTAGTATTCACTATAAAGAAAAGAAGAATAGTCTAAAGAAAAGAAGAAGCTTCTCTCGGTGGTAGGCCACAACATCGACTGCCGGCGTAAGTTACTACCCACCAGACAAAGACATGCCGCCAAGCGATTCGTCGTGTTCCGGCATGATGTCTGGTGAAGCCGTTCGGAGGACGGGTCTGAGCCGTTGTGTTGCGATGTGTGCCGGATGCGATGCGCCAGATGGTGTTGTGTCGGGAGTTTGTTCGTGGAGGGTAGCGGGATCCGAAGCACGGTTCTCCGCTGGCCGACCGCAGGTAGTTGGGGGCCCAAGTAGTGTGCCAGCCACATACGAAAGGCTGCCCCGCCAACTGCGAAAAATCCCAGGGTGGCCCCATCGTGCCGGTTGGCGACCGGACGAGAGGACCCGATGGCGATCCCTGGGGGGGTTCGGGCGTCCCCGCAGTCTCCAGAACGATCTCCCTCTGGCCCAGCATCGTTGGTCGTATTGTTGGGTTTATCATTGCATCACCTCACTCAACTGCCGTCTTCCTTCCTATTCACTCAGTATATAAACTTAATATGAAAAGTTACAAAAGGAAAAGTAGGTGTGCACAGCGGGCGCACGTCCTCTCGTTCATAGTGCACCTCTCAAACATCCGAGGTTTGCACTCCAATATCGATGCAGTCCATTACCACCTTGGGACTGAAAAGCCCCACCTACTTTTCTTGACGGAGACCCAGATCAGATGTCCGACTGACGCGGCGTACCTCGGCTACCCGGGATACTCTTTGGAGCATCATTTCCTGCAGCGTGCCGGGTCTGTGTGTATGTCCGCAATGACATCTGTTGCCGGCGCCTCCGTCACCTCGAAGACCCTCACTTCTCGTCCCTATGGCTGTTGGTTGACACTGGTGTGGACAAAATTGTTTACACCTGTGTCTACCGATTGCACAGCGGTGATCAGGAGACAACTCGTTTATTTGACCACCTCAGTGAGGCTGCTGACAATGCGCTGCATCGGCACCCTGACGCTCAGTTCGTCGCTCTGGGGGACTTCAACGCCTGCCACCAGGACTGGCTCTTCCCATACCAGAGGACCGACCACGCTGGGAGAGAAGCGCGAAACTTCGCACTTACTATGGGCCTTTCCCAGCTGGTAGAGCAAGCGACTAGGGTGCCTGATGTAGCTGGGCATACTGCCAACTGTTTGGACCTTCTGCTGACCACTGATCCGGACAGATGTGTTGTAACAGTTTCCTCACCGTTGGGAACTTCAGACCACTGTCTGGTGAAGTCTGTAACGTCCTTCTCCCCACCAGATCACGACTCTCGTGGTGAACGGCGAATGTGGCGATACAGGTCAGCGGATTGGGATGAGATGCGCCACTTCTTTGCGTCTTATCCTTGGCAGCAGGTCTGCTTCTCCTCTGACAATCCTTCGAGCTGTGCGGACGCTATAACCGATGTGGTGCGTCAAGCTATGGAGTATTTTATCCCATTCAATGACGTGCCCGTCGGTGGTTCGGCTCGCCCATGGTTCAATGCCGATTGTGTCCAAGCTGAACAGCGAAAGCACACGGCATTTCTCGCCTGGGTTGACGCTCATGACCGCGGAGCTCCGGATCTAAGCTCAAAGAAGAGAGCCTTTAACCGTGCTGCCAAGTCCTACAAGAAGGCGCTCAAGAAGGCTCGCTTCGACCGCATTACCCATGTTGGCAACAAGTTATCTGCGCAGCCATCCGGTAGCAGATCTTTTTGGTCCCTTGCCAAATCGGTTGAGGCGAACTTCTGTCGGCCCTCACTGCCTCCGCTGGTTAGGCCTGATGGAACACTGGCTCATACGGCGCGAGAGAAAGCAGGTCTCTTTGCATCTCTCTTTGCCCATAATTCGCGTCTTGATACTGGCAGTGCTACTCCACCTAATTTACCTCATTGCGGAGCTTCAATGCCTGAGGTTCGCATTAGAAACAAGGAGGTTCTGAGAGTACTGTGTCGTCTGGACGTGAATAAGGCGAGTGGTCCGGATGGTATACCAGCGATTGTTCTTAAAGCATGTGCGCCCGAGTTGTCTCCTGTATTGACGCGCTTGTATCGCCTCTCATTTAGGACTGGTATAGTGCCCTAGTCCTGGAAGCTTGCTAACGTGCAGCCCGTGCCCAAGAAGGGTAGTCGTGCCGATCCTGCCAACTATCGGCCGATTTCGATCACCTCCATACTTTGCAAAATTATGGAGCGTGTATTGAACTCACGCCTCTTGGCATACCTGGAAGGTAACGATCTCCTCAGTGACCGACAGTACGGGTTTCGCTGCAATCGGTCAACTGGGGACCTACTAGTGTATGCCACTCACTTGTGGGGCGAGGCCCTCGAGAAGAATGGGGAAGCGATTGCTGTCTCCCTTGATGTCTCGAAGGCCTTCGACCGGGTTTGGCACGCTGGCCTTTTGAGTAAGCTTCCAGCGTACGGCATTTCCCCTAGCCTGACTGGCTGGGTAAAAGACTTCCTGACTGAATGGTCCCTCCGAGTTGTTGTCGACGGATGCTCTTCTGAGCCCATGTCAACCAATGCCGGTGTTCCTCAGGGGTCTGTTCTCTCTGCAACTCTGTTTCTGCTGCATATTAACGATCTGCTGATGCCCGGTATCTATGGGTATGCAGATGACACCACAGTTGTATAGAGATACCTGCCGGATGCTCGGGCTAGTAGGGAATCAATCCGGTCCGAAAGAGAGGCCATGGTTGAGCGAACGAGTGCTGCACTGCAGGCAGTCTCCGAATGGGGCAATGCCAATCTTGTAGCATTCAATGCCGCCAAAACACAGGCGTGTCTTTTCACCGCCAAAAGGAGCCCGTTCACCTTGGCCCCTACTTTTCGGAATGTGTCCTTTGAGTGTTCCAACCGCCTTCAGCTTTTGGGAGTTGAGATTTCCTCGAACCTTAACTTTGGGCGGTTCATTGAGTCCAAGGCCAAGGTGGCTGCCAGGAAACTTGGCGTTATCGCAAAGGTCCGGCAGTACTTCACACCTGGGCAGCTTCTAATGTTATACAAAGCACAGGTCCGTTCGTGTGTGGAGTACTGCAGCCACATTTGGGCTGGTGCCGCCAAGTGTCACCTGGCCACTCTGGATTCAGTGGAGAGACGTGCAAAGAGGCTGATTGGTGACCCTGATCTAACTCGAGTTGGTCTCCAAAGCCTAGAGCACAGGCGTAGAGTAGCCAGCCTTTCGGTGTTCTATAGGATGCATTTCGGGAGTGTGCGAGGGAATTGCATGATTTAATTCCCCCATCTCCGTTCCACCAGCGGACGACCCGTCGTACGGCTGGTTTCCACCCTTACGTTGTTAACACCACTACGATCCGGACGAAGCGCTTCGCCTCCCCCTTTATACCGCGTACATCGAGGGACTGGAACAATTTGCCCGCGGCGGTGTTTCCGTCGGACTACAATTTGAGTGTCTTCAAGGCTAGAGTGAATAGGCTCTGAATAAACTAGTGCGCTTTACCATCAACGATTGCGTCACTGCTTACCATCAGGCAGGATTGCGGTCAAGCGCTGGTTTATAATTTGTAAAAAAAAAAAAAAAAAAAAACAGACAGAGTTACTTTCGCATTTATAATATTAGTATGGATTTCTATAATTTGTCACACGTGTTATTGGCAAAATTGTGATATCTAACCACAGAGGCCATTGAAGAGTTGAAGTAGTATTCACTGAAAAGAAAGAAAGATCATTGCTTGACAGTGGCATAAATAACTATTAAATCCCCTGTTGTTATTACTGTTTCTGTGGTGTTCTTTTTTTATTAAGTTTGTTCTTGTGTTTTACATTTTCGACGCGTTAGTGAAGCCTGTTAGTTGCACCAACATTATATTTCAGTCCATATGTATCAATTAATTTGCAAAACATCATGAGTAAAATGACCTAGTATTACGACGCTTTATCATCAAAACGACCTTCATTTAACGTAAAAAAAAATTGTAATTCATATTTTTTTTAACATAATTCTCATTTTTTGCAAACGGTACCGTCTGAATGACGTCACAAAGCGAGGTGCAAAGTTAACTCGCACGAGTTATACATACAGTAAAATCTATTAAAAATTAATTAATTTTTTTTTGCATCCACAGACGGTGTTCGCGAATCCATCACTGCTGCTATGTGGGATGCTGTGCCTACAACTGTCCCTCATAGTACTCCAACTTTGCTTACTGTTCAGTTCGATACAGTGGCACAATTTCTTAGCGATAATCATACTGTTGTTCATAAATTACTACACATTATTTAAAATGGTCCGCGACTATCTTGTCGCTTGGAAGGTGTATAAAGCAGAGAACATGATACAAGATAAAAACATTTCCTTACATCCTGTTCCCAATTAAATCTAGATCTTCTAACTCCTAAGCTGAACGAATCCCGCGCACAAAATTTGGTTCTAAAACTTGGTGTGATAAGCTTCGTTGTGTTGTGGTATGAAAATGTGTTGTTTTTCTTAGAGATTTAATGCATTATTGGTAAGTTTGATACTGACGGTTATTCCCTGGTTTACAAACTAAAACTAAATTTATGGTCAGAGTATCTTTTTCTATCTATTCCAATAAGAAAAGCAGAAGTAAACTTCTGTCAAGTTTACTTCTGCAGACAAGACAGGAGAAGTAAGTTAGCGTCTGACGTATATTGACGGAATTTTAGACGTCCACGTCTATAATCACGTGTGAACTGTCTATGGATTATCTTAATTTGACAGGACTAAACCACAATAGACAGAGAACAGTAAAACATCTTCATACAAACGAGCCGCTCTCGGTTTGAATGTTTGCGTGCGCGCCGTGCGCCGTGTCGCTACGCGATTTCACGCACACGCTGGCATAATATAGGATGGCATAAGATGGCGGCAGTACGGGATGTGCCGCGTGACTGTGAGCACGCGCGTAAATTACATGATCGCTCGCGTTGGTCAACTCTCGCCGGCCACTTACCATAATATTAATTATTACGAGTATCATGACTACAAAAAGGGGAAAAAAATATTGTAGTGTTTTCAGGTGCCTCAATAACGATTTCGCAAACCCGGACTTATCATTCTTCATCATTCCTACTGAACCAGAAATATAATTACCTACCTATTTATACTTATATCTTATTAGAAAATATTAGTTTTGTTTATTTCACAGTTTCTTTGCTTTATTAAGAGCGTACCCGAGTCGTATTTTTTCATATAAATGTATTCCTAAATTTACTTTCTGAATACTATGTTTAGAGCTTTATTTTAAGAAGCCTAGTTTTCTTATAAAACAGAGGATTGACTACGAAATATCGTTTAGGTAAACGTATTTGTCGCGTATAGTGTAATAAGGGCAATTTCACAATAATTACCTACTACTGCAAATTACTATTTTGTTTTCTATTGTCTTACGTATTATTTGATACAAATATGGCGTCTTAATCATGATATTAACTCAATAAAATTATAGTAAGATGTGACCGACTAACGGTTAAGGTTACCACCACTTCTACTTAAATGGGACATAAAGCTAAATAGACAACCCTGGGCATCAACGCAAGAGTAGGCAAATAACGCGGCGGGTGGCCTTAGATAATCTACTGTTCTCTGTCTACTGTGACTAAACTAAAATTTTATCTTCTGTCCTTTTCTTAACGAAATGGAAAGAAAAAGATGCACTTAATTTAAAATTAGTTTGTGATCAACGGATTTGGCGCTACTGAATAGTCCAGTAGCCAAAGTAGTAGTAGATATTATGCAAATTGTTGTTGTCACTTGTAAATGACTGGCGGATTCCTGATGGTGATGCCGCACCAATCTTTATTCACCTATTTTGATTCATAGAACAGTCTTCCATTGTTTTTTAGCTTAACCTGTTGATAAATAATAGAAATACTTCCAGAACAATTTTATCTAAATATCTAAAAATCTATGAAACTGTGTTAGTAACGACGAGTTTTATTTTATGTTTGTTTTACCTTTTGAACGCCACGCCAAAACGGCATCTCCGTGCCCTGTATGCCAAGCACGAAAATCGATATAAATACCCATGTAAAATGTAGGGATTCCAATTTTATATCGATAAACATTACTATTACATTTTTTGTCAACACTTCTAGTTTAGAAGTTATGTGAATCTTTTTTTTTATTTCGTTAAGAAAATGACAGAAGATAAAATGTTAATTTAGTACTGTCAAATTAGTCCGCTCCGGACGTAAATTTATGTATTTTTGGTCGCTATGTTTATAATCGCGTCTAAACTGTTTATGGCATATCTTAATTTGACACGATTAAACTAAAATGTTATCTTCTATCCTTTTCCTTATTAACTTAAAATTAGTTTGTGAACAAGAGAATCGGCGCCATTTGCGTTCAAAAGGTTAATTGACGGTCATAATTCAATCAATAAAATACATTCCATAATAAACTACGTACGGACGACAGCAGGTCAAGCTACACCTAACTGTCAGATACTCCCAATCAACCTTGAGCCTTAATGCTTTAGAGATAAAGTTGAAAATCAAATAAAGAAATCTGACAGATTGTAGTAGCTTGATGTGCCGTCGTCTGTACAAACTCAACACTACGAAGCTTGTTTGCACCAAAGATGTTAATTTGTTGATTATCTCATTGTTGTGTCATTTGTACTTAATAATTTGTTTAAACCTGCACTCATTATGATAAGGATTCGGTTTTTGAACAAAGTAACACTGTAACGTAGCACTGAATGGAAAATATTGATAAGACTGATGGCTACCAAGCCATTAATATGTTTAGACCTTTTAACCCGTGTCCTAGATGAGCGATAAATATATGGACATTGTATATCCAACAAAGAATGAAACAAAAGGCCGACAATAATACCCCGAAAATGGTGTTGTCACTTTTAAAAAAAATACCAAATTTTGAGGAATTTGGAATTAATTCGCGGAAAAAAAAACATTATTTCAAAATTCATTAGTATTGTTACGATGATGATTATGTAGTTTCAAATTTTATTTGGTCATTTGTTTACCTAACCTTTTTATCCTTATGGGTCGGACGGGGCTTTCTTTGCATATTGTATATAGGCTTTGCATATCATATTGAAAACAGTTACTGTCAGTATATCTGCGGATAGCATTATGTCTAATTATCGTTCACTTAGGACGAACGGTTATAATTTTACTAAAGCGGTGAAATTTATATAAAAGCGGTGACCGCACACAATGTCCGCAGTGTTGGCTGAGACGAAAATGCTGGCAGTGTTGGCGGAGACGAAAATGTTGGTAGTGTTGGCTGAGACGAAAATGTGGGCAATGTTGGCGGTTGCCGCTTTTTTTGCAATCCGTATCTTTCGGGTTGTCCAAATTCAGAGCGATTTTTGGCACTAAATGTCAAAACCGGTGAAAATGTCACATTTTCATGACGGTCGTTTTATTTGACGGAACCGCTTAGGAAACCAGTTTAAAAATGTAAACAGTGCTACTGACGTATATTTACGCTTTTAGCGCATACACACGTCACTTGCAACGTGTTAAAACGACGAAATCAATATCAAAACAAAGGTTATGACACAAAATGTAAACCATGAACAATTATAATATACTTGCCATAGAGGAAAGTTTTATTTTTAGTTATACATTTGACTTTTTATACCCCAGAAATCTCATCATCATAGTCTAGTCAATGGACTTGCGTGTAAGTAAATTATTAAAATAAAAACTTGAATGAACTGTGGCGATTTATTTTTATTTGTACATTATTTACATTTGTACATTCTTCTTCTCAGCCAATAGAGGTCCACTGGGCACTGCTGGATCTCACCAAGGATTTCCACAATGACCTTTCTACAATTAGTACGGACGACGGAAGGTCAAATTACCTCAAACTGACAAATATTCCCAATCAACCTAGAGCCTTAATACTTTGGGGACAAAGTTGAAAATCTAATAAAGAAATTTGTCATATTGTAGTAACTTGATGTCCTGTCGTCTGTATATTAAATAACATAAAACATTTAGGTATTATTTACACAATATACAGATGGTTATTTTTACATTTATCATACTCAGTTATTGATTTGTTTTGTTGGTGATAAAGTACCTCTCATAAAATACTTGACTGATAACAACATTATCGAGGCATTTTATTATTGTTGTTTTAAAGGTAAGAAAATCGAACGGTCTGCATCGACTCCTATCCGCGTAACGTACATTTTTTTTAATAGTTATATAAATTATAACTTGCTTGACCTAATGTGCTTGACCGCAATCCCTCCTGTTGGTAAGCAGTGATGCAATCGTTGATGGTATAGCGCGCTAGTTTATTAAGAGCCTATTCACTCAAAAAATAACTGAGTAAATAGGAAGGAAGATGGCAGTTGAGCGAGGTGATGCAATGTTTAACCCAGAGGGAGATTGATCTGGAGACCCTCCACGACCAAACTCCCGACACAACAACATTTGGCGCATCGTACTTGGCACACATCGCAACACAACTGCTCAAACCTGTCCTCCGTACGGCTTCACCAGACATCATACCGGAACACGACGAATCGCTTGGCGGCAGGACGTTGTCTGGTGGATGGTTACTTGTGCCGGCAGCCGATGTTGTGGCCTACTGCAGGATGAAGGAATGAATATCATTCATTTTTTGAAAAATTAATGAAACTTATATAAACTACGATGTGGTGGCCTAGTGGGTAAAACATCAGCCTATCAAGTATGAGTGCGCGGGTTCGATTCCAGGTCAGGCAAGTACCAATGTAACTTTTGTAAAATTATATGTACAGTAAGGGTCAAAAGTGGTACTCCACTTTTGACCCTTATTGTTATAGCAATAAAGTTTAAAAGTGGTAATGCATTTTTGACCCTTGATTGTAATTTCTAAGTATATCTTGGACACCAATGACTGAAGGTGAAGGAAAACATCTTGAGGAAACCTGGACTTTAAGTCTGAAACCGCCAACCCGCATTGAGCAAGCGTGGTGATTACGCTCAATCCTTCCCTGTACGAGAAGAGACCTGTGCCCAGCAGTGGTACGGTAAAAAAGGTTGATGATGATGTAAACTATGCGAGACAGAATCTCCGATTTTGATGCCTGGTCTGTCAAGTTTGATTGTGTATAAAGGGACAAAAAGGGACCTATACAACAGAAATTATATATAATTGTGAAGTTATTGCTATTAATCTATTCATAACAGGATCACATTTTAGCCATTAAAGAGAAGCCTATGGCCAGCACTGGGTGCACTTGGCTGATGATGAAGAATAGTCATCTAATGAATTAGAGAGTTCTTATTGAGTGGACACCCAAGAAGAGGTTTTATTGCTATCATTAATCTGTATTTTAATTTTCTTCATTTTATCTCTAACAATATCACACGCCTGCAGTACCTCCCGGTCTTTCCTAGACAAGGCATTCAATCTTACTGTATGTCTGAATTCTACCAGCGTGTCAATCAAAGAGTTTGACAATACACTGTCTTGTGCCGAGTCTTGCAGCTTTAGGCCAAAAGTAGTCAACATGTTAGTAATATACTCTGCTATTAATACAATGGGTACGGGATAATATTCTGAGGTTTCCAGCCTTATTAGTCTATTTGCATTACTAACTAAATTGAGGAGGTTGTTGATACAAGCTGCAGTGTTGCAATCATTTTTCAATGCCTCTATATTAGCCTCCTCAGTTTTCTGTAAATCCTCCAATATCTTATCTTTGTAATCTCCATTACTTATTGCATTGTTATTGACATAGATCATTGCCTCTTTGAGGAAAAATTTGAACTTGTTTAGAACCTCTTCTGCTGTTTTCATTACTTTAGGACAATATTCCATTGGGTAGCGGTAACTTGATGTGAGACATGCCATTCTGAATACATCAGCACTATGTTCTTTCAGTAGGTCTGGTATTGATATGGTGTTCTTCAAAGATTTGGACATTTTGGTATCTCCTTTCACATGTAGGTGCCCAACGTGGATCCAATAATTGGCCCACTGTCTTGTATTGTGATAAGCACAAGATTGAGCTTCCTCATTCTCATGGTGGGGGAACTGAAGATCTATACCTCCTGCATGGAAGTCTATTTGAGATCCAAACACTTTACTGACCATGGCAGAGCATTCTATGTGCCACCCTGGCCTACCTTTGCCCCAAGCCACATCCCATGATGGTTCGCCAGGCTTCTGACCTTTCCAGAGAGCAAAATCTGTTTTGTTTCTTTTCTCTTCATTGGCCGCTTCACCTTCAGTTTGAGCCTTTTGTAGCTTTCCATAAGAAGGAAATTTGGAGGTGTCAAAATATACTGATCCATCCATTGTGACATAAGCCATTTCTGTGTCTATCAGTTTCTGTACAAAACTTTCAATAGAGTGGATATGGTCTGATACTCTAGTAATGATTAGGGGTTTTTCAATGTTCAATGAAGACATATCAAGCCAAAAATCGTGTTCATATTGTTTAGCAATATTTTGAAAGTGTGTGTTAGTTTCGATACCTTTTTTTATGATTTTGTCATCAATATCCGTGATGCCCATAGCCGTCACTAGTTTTATTTTCAAAAATGATTTTATAATTCGCTGAATTATGTCTAGTTTGACGTAGCAACTCGCATGGCCTATGTGAGCAGAGTCGTACACCGTCGGCCCGCAAGAATACCAGGTGGCAATGTGAGGGTCATTCAGTATTACTGGAACTTTTTGGTCTGCTACACAGTTGTAAATGTATGCACCAGTTGGATTTCCATTCGGCATCAACCATTTCGTCTCTTTGTACGGTTTCAAACTACACACGTGCGAATGTCTTCTTGTTATTATAGGGAACAGTTTCCTCATGTTTGTTGAACTTTAAAGTTCATTGACGGTAGAGATTTCACTATAATCACTATGGGCACTGAACTCGAAATCACAAAACAGCTGATACTGAATACTGATTACTGATAACAATGAATAAATTGGAAGTGACAGAATCACAGAATTGACACTAATTGACAGATAGGTCTGATGTTTTTTTTTGGGGATTTTATGGCCTGGTTTCTAAGACCTTTAAGCCAAGTCTTAATTATATCTTGTCTTCTTTTCAAGCGCGGATCCAGGGGGGGGGGGGTCATGGGGGTCATGACCCCCCCCCTGGGCTGGGTCCAGGAGGATCCAGCACAGGAGGATTTATTTAAGTACTTTCAATATTTCATCAGTTTATATAATACATACTTTGTTTGACGCAAACGCATTATTCGAGAACGAACACATCCAAAATTTGAATTTTACCGCGCTACCGCCGCCACGGCCGCCAACATTCAAATGTCACATTTCGTATGACACTTGCGCGCGGTCAGTTTATTAATCAGTAATTTCTTCATAATGCCCGTGTGTGTGTTCAAACTCAAATATTATTGTTGTAAATTGTATGGTTCTTAAAGTAACTCGTAGGTAAATAAGTAGGTGCCTACTTACTGAAAGAGGGAGATTTATATGTGGACGATACGATAGCAGGTCAAGCTACCGGAACCTGACAAATAATCCCAATCAATCTTCAATCTTCAACCTTCATAGTTTAGCAATAAGGTTGAAAATGTAATAAAGAAATTTGATAGTTTTTAGTAGCTTGATGTGCTGTCGTCTATATATACCTACGTATTTTTTTATTGGGCGAGGGAGTTTGTAGGTACTTTTTTCCGAAGGTGGAAAAATCCTCATGGACTATCCTCCGCTCGGAGACGCGGAGGGGTGTGCCGGCTAAAAAACCACCCAAGCGTTCGTCATCTGCCTTTCCGGGGTTTTGGGTTCTCCCGATTCTACGGTAGTCCTAAGGTCACTTTTTTGTTTTTGTTTCCGGGCTGGAAAATCGTCATGAATGTCCGCCGCCCTGGGGCGGGCCGCGGTGTCTGTCAGACTCTTACTGGCTAAAAACCACCCCGATGTTCCATCTCACAGGTCTACACCGGAGGTTGCGAGAACAAACACTGCTTCGGCAAACGCCGATTGGTGCTGGCCTGCCACTGTAGGCCTCCTTTGGTCAGGGAGGGGAGTGAGTTGTATGACTCCCCCCTGACGTTTAAGAGTGGCGCGCGTGGAACACTTGGCGCCGCCAC
This sequence comes from Sesamia nonagrioides, assembly GCA_017933935.1. Lineage (NCBI taxonomy): Eukaryota > Metazoa > Arthropoda > Insecta > Lepidoptera > Noctuidae > Sesamia > Sesamia nonagrioides. The sequence goes on along the minus strand of JADWQK010001727.1, from coordinate 384,760 downwards.
CTGGGGTCCTGATGTTTGGGGGCGACAAATGTTCCCGAGTCTATCGCCCCTGGACCCATTTAAGGGGGCTGAAAGAGGGCGCTATCCATCCTCCGCCGACGCCCGGTGCGCCTGCTGCAGGCCGGGTGAGAAGACGAAATCTCCCTCTCCCTTTCCGCAGCCTCGCATCATCCATCGCAGAAGGAAACCACCGCATCCCAGGACTCTTCGCTGCCGACCATCGACTCGATTACGGCCGGTAGCGACAGGTCACTGCCTACTTCAGAGATGAGGTCACGGTGCAGCTCCACCCAAGCGGCACACTCTGCCAGCGTATGCCGCGCTGTGTCCTCCCGGCTGACGACGCAGTGGTGACAGCGGGCGTTCAGTTCCCTGTTTATGTGACACAGATTAGAGATGGGCATTTACCCGGTAAAAACCCGAACTATGGGTAAATACCCATTTATACCTATTTTTACCCACCCAATTTTAATTTTTACCGGGTAAAAATTATAATCAGTTTAATTTAGGGTAGATCCGCAGTTACATCGTTATTATTATCGCAGATCATATTTTGATCAAGTTGCAACCTGACACTGACCAGTAAATTGCAAAAAACTCGACAAAATCTGACTTACACGGGCTGCCACTACGGAACAGGCTATTTGACATATTTATAATTTTTATCTCGAATTACTTGGTTGCGGTTAAGAAGTTCACCGAAAGTATTTTTTTTAATTTTAAATACGTATTTCGTAAGAAATATGCAAATAAAATTCAAAATTCAAATAAGCCGCGAAAACGATTTATTCAGCAATATGGCGTCGAGCTTTGTAATTGACGTCACAAGCGGTTTTCGGTTCTCAGTGGTGTTTGTTTTTATTTATTATTTGTTGTTGTTATCTAATAAAATGGTTTACAAGTGGTGTGCTGTACCAGGTTGTACAAATAAATCGATAAAAACCCCCAAAAAACAGTTTATAAGTTTGAAAAAAGTCCGAAAACAAGCGTTGATGCGCGTATGACGTCATCGCGACATTAGCCAATCCGGATCGTTTCACAATGTGTGGCGCGAGAAACAAAAAGCTAAACATATTTTTGTGTTTTGTATGTATTAATTGTTATTATTTTCAAACTCAAACTCATTTATTGCATTTTTTATTAAAACTCGTGTAAATGACGTAAAGAACCCTCATTTTATGCAATTAAAGCAAAAAATCCCAAAAAATGAATACTGTCAAATAGCCTACTACCATTTTTTTGTTCTGGATGAGAAATCGTCAAATGACCTCTCCCGCTCTAGGCCTGTGCCTGTGTGTGCCTGTGCGCCAGGGCCACGGTTTCTTTTTAGGCCTCTGCCTCGAATCTTGCGGGCAGCGTTGCGGCGGCGGCGGCGGCGAGTGAGCGGCAAGATCTTATGCGTTAAATCAAACGGACCGGTTCTCGAAAACAGCGGCGCGGCACAACGGGGCGGTGGCGGGCAGCGAGCGGTGTACTTAAAGTCAAGCGGTGATCGAGCGTTAGGAATAAATTTGAATCAAAAAGTTCTTGCCGCCATTGTTCAAACATTTCTTTCGCGAATAAAAACAAATATCTCGTCGACACAATCATGAACACAATACTACGCGGCTATAGTGACGCGCGATCTGCCCGCTAGTTTCGAGAACGGGTCTTCGATGCCCGCCCGGCTCCCGCGCCGCTGCCGGCGCCGCCCCGAAATCCTTTTTTTTTTTGTTTCCGGGGTGGAACATCCTCATGCGATGTCCGTCGCCCTGGGGCGGGCGACGGGTCTGTCGGACTCTTAATGATTGAAAAGTGTTTCATCTCACACCTACACCGGGGGTTCCGAGAACGAAAACTGCTTCCGCAATCCTCCATTGATGCTGGCCCGCCACTGTCGGTCCGGTCCGGTGGGACAGGTCAGCCGCCTAATTCACACGCCGCTCCAACTGTCCGGGTCAGCCAGCGTGATGCGGACAGGGGACAGTCACAGTGAGGATATCGCCTCAGCATACATGAGCAACCAGGGAGGTGGATCATGGATGCTGAGGCCTGTACGGGGACTGCATATGCTCTTTCTACATAGAAAGAGCATTATATAGAGGCGTGTTCTTCAATCTGTATCTCTCCATGGTGAACATTAGTGTTAATATAGAATCCATGGTTCCGTACCCTGGACGAAACCCATATTGACACTCCCAAGACAGCATACTCCTGCCGAATCTGAGAGTCTATAATCCTCTCAAAATTCTTCAGGGTGTGTACCGAGCCCTTGCCTTTGAAGACTGGAGTCATCATCATCATCCCAGCGTTAATCCCAGTCGCATCCGAAGCCTTTTCAGCTTTGGAGTCTGGGGTCCGCTTTACCAGTCCAACTGCTGATATGGCTAAACTTCGACATTTTCCGTGAAGCGACTGCCGTCTGACCTCCACAACCCGAAGGCGACATCGAAGCATTGCAGTTAGACCAATTGTTGGACTTTGAGGGCTCCAACAACCCGTAACGACTGCCACTAGATGTTCGTATGGCAACCGGGACCAACGGCTTAACGTGCTTTCCGAGGCACGACCAGACCAGTGCAAATATTAATATTCATGCATACAAATATTTGCACTGTGCGGGGATCGAACCCGCGCCACCTTGCGCAGCGGCCGCGTCCGCTACCGCTACGCCACGGAGGCTGTCACATTTGAAGACTGGAGTAATAATACTTAGTCCCCATTGGCTTGAAATTTTGCCGATCAGGAACACGCGGTTCAGAAGGTTAGTTAGCATGCCCGCATCACGAGGACCCATCGCCTTCCAGGCCTCAATGGGGACTCCGTCAGTTCCGACAGCTTTCCGATTTGCCGAAAAGTCGTTTGGACTTCCTCGGGCGTTATCGGGGGCACTAATTCAAGATTTGGTATGAATTTCGGTGTCTGCACCTCTTGGTGCTGCTTATTCAGCAGCTCGTGGAAGTACAAGCGCCATCTCTCCTTCACCGTGAGGTCTTTGCATAGCAGGTTGCCAGTAGGGTCTTTTACACAACGGCACTTGGATATATCCTATGCCGCTTTGACCCTGGAACATGCCAATTTGGAAAAGATCTTTTGCCCCTCAAATGATTCCTACTTCTCGTAAAGCGCTTGCAAGTGGTCTGGCTCTGGCTACAACTCTTTTAGTGGCACGTTTGACAACCTTATATGCGTCGCGATCTGGATGCCACGTTTTAACGAGGGCTTTCTTCACCCTAGTCTTCCTCTGGACTGTGTCGTCCCACCACCAGGTCTCCTTTTCACGTTTGCGGCCGCCCTTAGAGACTCCGAGCACCACCCGCGCCGCCCCAATAATAGCTGCCTGGATCCTGCCCCAATGGTCTTAGACATATTCTTCATCGGTCCAGCGCACTTGTCTCTAATAACCGATGGGAACTCCTAGGACTTATTTCATCAAGCAGCCGCCACCAAATCTGGTACCGGCAGTGCTCTACACGTCTACGATGGGCCGTTACGCAGAGATCTAGTACAAGGAGGCGGTATTGTCCAGTGAGACTCTCACCGGCTATAACTTTGCAGTTGGCTGCTTTGCCGATTTGGTGTCTCCTAGTCGGTAGAAAGTCTATTCGGGTAGCGCTTCGCCCGCTGCGAAAGGTGACAATGTGCCCCTGCTTCTTTTTGAAGTAGGTGTTCACGATTGCAAGGTTAGCGGCTGCACACGTTTGGAGAATGTTGTTTCCTTCTGCGGTGCGGCCGCCGTACCCAAAGCCGCCGTGAACACGCTCAAGCCCGACACTCTTCTCACCCACATGACTGTTCAAATCACCACCCAGAAACACTCGCTGGGATAACGGTATCCCGTGAAACTTTCCTTCGAGCTGGATCCAGACCAACATACTTTCGGCGTCACCACACCAGGAAAAGCACAACGGATTTTCCTGGTTTTGGCTCGCTTCTTCAGCCGTATCCGCCTCTGACACGTTAGATCTAGCCCACAGGTCACAGGAGTCGGGCGTAGCTCCTGCGCGCCGTTTGCGGCGGCGCCCTAACTGTGTCACGTGCATTTCTTCCTTTCCTATTCATAATACATAGTTTGGGTTGTTTTGCTTTTACGAGTGCGACTGTTGTCAGACCACTCAGCTCCGAAGGGAAAACTGGCGTCAGCACCCCATCCGTAACTCAGCGGGTGCACCGTCAGGCAGGTGGGGTTAACTTGGGTCCCAAAGATGGTGGTAGGACCCCAAAGCACTCCAGTACCTGATCGTAGTATTGATGACGAAGCCAATTAAATAACAATTTATTTTATACCCGGTATTTATTATAAATACCCGGTAAAAATGGGTATTTTTTAATTTTTACCTATTCTACCCTTTTTTACCAATTTTTACCCACCCATTTTTTACCCACCCGCCCATCTTTAACACAGATACTTCCCGAAGCAACCATGCCCCGAAAGTACCTGTGTCATCTGAAACGTCAGGTAGCTGTGCCTTCTCCCGAGTCAGTCCGCCAGTACCGGCCGGATCACCTCGATGGTGGTGAGGCGTGCTAGGGCGTGAAAGCCTGTTCCGCCCTTCCGCCACCAGGACCTCTCGGAGCTGCGACCGACGCTGCTCGAGCTGACAAAGCATCGGCCGTTCGCCCCTCTCTCGAGCCTCCTCACGCTACCGGTACAGTGACGAGGACCTTCGCCTCCAGGTCCAAAGGCGGGGATTCCTGCCAGTAGGCAGGCCGCCTCATAAGATCGTGCATAATTCATGATCATGTATAACTCTGATGGCCATCGCTCTCTGCGGTTGTCGCAGTACAGCGATGCTGTCGGCCGTCAGGTGAGAGGCCCACTTCGGGGCCTCATGCAGGGCCATCGATCGCACAAATCCCAGGAAGAGCCGCCAGCAGGCGGCGCTCGGGCCTGCCAGATTGAGAAGCAACGTTGAAAGCGCCCCAGCTTTCAACGTTGGCGTTAACTTGGGCGCCAACCGCCGGAAGTGGGGGCCGAAATCCCACTGGCTGTTGAGCACCAGTCCCAGGTACTTCATGGTGGACTCGACAGCGATTCGAACCCCCCCGACCACGATGTGTGAGCCCGGTGGCGGCGCCCGCCGGGGACCATGAAACACCATGGCCTCCGACTTGTTAAGGGCCACCTTCAGGCCTATTCGACGTATGCGGCCCACCACCTGTGATACCGCAGCCATCGCCAGCATCGTTGCTTCCCTGTGCGAGCTCCCCCGGGCGGTGACCAGCGTGTCGTCCGCATAACATCGGTCTACCCCCGGTCTGAGCTAACCTCTCAGCATCCAGTCGTACGTCGTCGACGTTACGAAAAATCAAAGCATGGTAAAGAGCTTCAATGGTTAAAGAACGTCTAAGCGGACTGGCACTTCTCCACGTCCATAGAAACGTTCTTATCCATTGAAGTAGATAAAGTGATAAGACGTTTCGGAAGACGTGAAAGAAAAATTGATTTCGTTATTTCATTAGGCATTTATAAGATCAGTACTTATTACATATTAATTAAATACCTTCTTTTTAATTTTCCGTATTATCAAAGTTTAATTAAAGTTGTTACGACTTGACCACGACTATGTGACCCTCCCCTGGCGCCAAAGCTGGATCCGCCCTTGCTTCTTTTGTAACTTATCCTAACTTATCCTAAACTTATCCTAACTAAACCTATCTCCTTTCGTTTCTCGCGTGAACTGACACTAGGAGGAAGTTTTGGTAGAAAGCCATGATGTGGCCACTATGCTACAATATTTCACTGTTCTTTATGAATTATTCACTGAATGCACTTTTTACTACATAAATCACGCGTTTTTATTTAGTAAACGACACTATAAATAATTTAAAAGTCCAATGAAAAATGAGCGTGGCACTCATCTTAGCTTCCCGCCAAAAACTCGACAACAGCCAGGTCTGATGTGATCTTTGTGACAGACAGAGAATTGAATATTTCCATCGTTCCGTTCTATTATCTACCTACTCAAGAATTGTACCTGAAACTGTCAAATATTGCCACAAAACTTTAAGCCTTATTGTAAAGTTGAAAATCTAATAATTTGACATACAGATAATGTACAAACAACAACAGTTTAATGTGCTGTCTCCTAATATACCTTAATTTATGACATACATTTTATGCAAAATAAAAATAGAAATAAAAGCACTATAAGCAAAAATGTATTCCTACACCAGCTTGAAAAAGGCGTACTACGGAAAAACCACTGTGAATGTCACATTGACATTGTCACTTGATTGTCAATTTATCATTGTGTCATTGTCACTTCAAGACCTTCAAGTACAAATTATGTCAACAAGGATTTGTTATACTAGCCCCGCACGATGATATTGCGATGGAACCTTGTCACAATAACAGCGTTGTGACGTCATCTGTCACACAGAAGGACAGCTAGCAAAAAAATGTTAAATGCAAAATTAATATTAGGGTTAAGGGTTTATTTGTATTTTATAATTTTATTACACTCTTTATAAAGAGTGTATGTATAAATTAATATTAGGGTTAAGGGTTTATTTGTATTTTATAATTTTATTACACTCTTTATAAAGAGTGTATGTATAAATTAATATTAGGGTTAAGGGTTTATTTGTATTTTATAATTTTATTACACAATTTTATTATTATAAACGGTGTATGTATAATAAAATTAATATTAATTTTGCATTTAACATTCTTTCTTAGGTATACCTACTCACCCATATTATGACAAATAAACTCTCATTATTAAAAATTTCAAGGAATAATTTTTGTAGACCTAAGAAAAATATACTTATTCGTATATCTTTCTTACATGTATACTATGTTTTTCTAATTACATTTCTGTTAATTTGCGAGCGGGAATTGAACCAGAGTCCACTGTGTAGTAGTCATGTTTTAATTACTACCTAAATCTATCAGCTTATAAATAAAACCAGGATAATATGTAAAAAAAATTATATAGTCTTCCGAATCATAACTGCTTTCTGTGTCTGTCGTTTCCGATTCACTGTCGTCGCCGTTTTATGAGAAATAACTCGTCAATTATTCGATCTTTATTCCAATAGGTATTCCTCTTCAAGCCGTTTAACATGATTGACTTCCTTTCGCCAGTCATCTGGAGTTATTGACGCCAATGACTCCAACGTCAGAGCTTCAATGCGACTTTCCAACTGCTCCACATTCGTTTCTGACACCCTCATCTTTACCAGGTTCCAGATGTACTCAATGGGGTTGAGGTCGCAGTTGTAAGGTGGTAATCTAACGACTTCATGGCCATTGCCAGCTAATAAATTGTCAATTTTATAATTTTTCGGCGGTCTGTGCCGTTTAATTAATAAATACAGTTCAGGTTTTGTACTATCGTTGGGAAAGTCTCAACAATCAACTGTTTTTTATTGTTCATACTTGGTGGCCTATTCTCATCCCTACTGTGATAAGGGGCGTTGTCCATCACAATTTTGGAGTTGCGTGGTATGTTGGGTACTATTTTTTCTGTAAGCCACTTGGTGAAATTCTCAGCATTCATTTGATCATAGTAATCTCCTGTTTTGGTGTCTGCTTTAAACATTAAAAGGGCATTGTCAACAAAACCGCTTTAACATCCCGCGTGAACTATTATCCACCGGCGGCCGGGGCTGTCGTTCCGTCTCACTCCATCGGTTGCTGTTTGCCAACATTTTTCTACAGTTAGTGTGCATGTATCCACGTTTCGTCGAGATAAATAACGGGTCTTTTGTTATTACCAAGCGAGTCATTTTCTTTCATACGTCGTAGGTAAATATTTAGCCCTCCACGCTTGAATTTGGGGTCTTTGAATTAGGGCCAGTTTTTTTTGGTAGCATCGTTTAAATTGGTAGCCTAAATGACATTTCATTATTTTTCTTAATGTAGTTTCACTACCAGTATAATTAAGGTCTACTTTTGAAGCCGCCAAGATTTTGCGCATTGTTGGTATTTCTCTCCTCACCGTACACATTGAATCTATAAAATTTCTTAAAGCTGTTAAGGAAAACCCGTCGAAATATTTCTTCTTTTGTCTTTTTCCTTTAGTAGGAGTTCTCATTTTGCTGCCACTGGCTGTTGCTGACTCATGCTCTCGTCTCAATTTCGTCACAGTATTTTTTGCAACGCCTGTGGCACATGCCACACACTCCGTGACTTTGATAGAATTTTGCAATATATTTTTAATAACTGTAAGCAGTTGCTTCGGTATTAAAATGTCCGAAGCACTTTTTAAAGCACGGTTTATACTTTCAAGAACTAACTTACAATCCTCTTTCTCTTTAACAAAATAATTGCCCACTTTAATTATAATTTCACGAGCACGACTATTAATTAATTTCTTACTCATTTTAACGAGTAACAGTTAACAAAACTAAACATCAAAACTAAAGAACAACAATAAAACAGGGTAACAAAAACAAAAAGCTAACAAAAATTATCGATGTGCGTAAGTGGGTAAGCGCGGACTGAACTTGCGAACGGTACCGACGGTGCGAGTTCGACTACGTCACCAAGATGGCCGCCAATCGCAATATCATCGTGCGGGGCTTATACGAGAATTATCTTACTATTCGTCTGTGTAATAATCTACGATTTGAATTAAAATGGTCACGTTTGCTCCCGATGAAATTGGCTTAGCTGACAAGTCACCATGTGCCGGTATCAGGGCTGATCTCAAACTATGTTTACTTGCAAGTAACTGCTGTAAAAAGGTTAGTTTTCGTACGGTTTTCATAAAACATTATTTTCAAAGATATTTGGTTAATTTAATAGTATTATTAGTAATAATTGTAAAGAGTTTATTGTATAATATTTTGCCGTCATTTTACATGGAGTTCATAGTTTTGTAACCCCAGAAATCGTCATGATTTATATTAACTACTTGGTCGTCCCTAGGGGAATGGACCATTGTTGTAATTGTTTGGTTTATGTATTGGCAATTTCTGTAATATCTGTTGTAATTGATATGTGATTCATCATCTTATTATTTGTGTATCCATTAATAAGTTACAAGTCTTCTAAAAAACAAAAAAAAAAAAAACTTAAGTGACATTATATCTCATTCTGTTTCAGGAAAAGAAAACACCTAAGGAATGTTTAAGAGACGGAGCTGTACCAGACGAGTGTGCTCAACTTAGGCAAAGCTTCTTTGAATGTAAAAGATCACTTGTAAGTAACTTAGTCATTATTAAATTTTTTCATTGTCTCATATTTATTTTTGAGTGAAAGCAAATCCATTCAAGATTAAAGTTTTCACAAATCCTGAGTTGGTTACTTTTATGTATATTATTGAATCAAGACTTTGCCTTTCTTGAAGAATCATACTGCTGAAGCTTGACCTTTGACATTTAGTCATGTAAGTTTTTTCTTTATATGAAACCTGAATATAGTTTGTTCAGAATAAGCAACTGAAAGGATTTCAATAATTTTTACACCATGTTATATTTTTCCCAATTACATTTAGAAATTATTGCAGTGATGTTACTGAGCTGTTACAATAGATCATAGAAATTGCGCGCGCGCCACAGCTAACGCCAGAGGTCAACGCACCGCGCTCCCCGCACAAGCGAAGCTTTGTCTATATTTTTGTTGGGACAACCAAAAAGAATAGCAAGCTCATAACTTTGTGGTTATATACCTTTTTGAAATGTTGTACATACATTCTTTACTTAAAATATATGTGTCTCGGGTTTCGCATAACCAAAAAATAATGATGTATATGCTATATACAACTTCTCAACATCAAGTGCGGGGCAGTTGCACCGTAAAATCTGCTTGCGAGGGGCAGAATACTGCCTGTATGACACGGCGGTCGCATGTGGCGTTTGTAGATTCCGCTATAATACTTTACCATTATTATCTGACTAATAGTGACTCATTTTTCATTCCAGTTGGACAACAGAAGGAGGTTTAGGGGTCACAAGGGTTACTGATGTATGTCCATTAGTGTTATAATTATCTAGAAAGAAATAGTACTTATGTTTTAATCTGTTAAATGTATAAAGTATTAATAAATACATAAGTTTGTTTAATAAAACCTGACTGTTGACTATGATAATGTTTTGTATTTGCCTTACTCACTATCATCATGAAATATGGGTGAAATTCGAATGGTCAAGAATTTACATCCTCCTGTGCTGCATACCTATAAGCTTTTAGGTCATATAGTACAAACAACAGCACATCAAGCTGTCAGTCAATCTGTCAGATTTCTTTATTAAATATTCATCATTATCTCTAAAGCATTAAGGCTCAAGGGTGATTGGAAGTCATGGCGACATGGAGAGTGCGATTGTCGCAACCCAGTGCTGGGCACGCCACAATAGCGGCGGTAAGTCCTCTTTGAGGAGTGGGTAGAGAGGCCCCACGGCGCCCTCACCTTCCGCCTGACGCAGTTGTTTCGGGAGGTTCCTGTTCCGTTTAAGGTGGGAGGTGCCCTGAGGACACGGTGGAGCATACGGTGGAGGTCTGCCCTGCTTGGGTAGAGCACCGCCGTGTCCTCGTAGCGGCGATCGGCGGCGATCTCTCGCGTCCGACCCTGGTCCGGAGCGAGAGTGCATGGCAGGCCGTCACCTCCTTCTGCGAAGCAGTGATGCTGGCAAAGGAGGAGGCGGAGCGCGTGAGGCAACGGGAATCCCAGCGACCTCACGCCACTAGCCGCCGCAGGAGACGCCCTGGTCGGGAGATGACACTAAACTCCCAGCCACCGTAGGCGCGGGCCTGCGGGCGGTGAGCAGTGGGCAGCTCGCCGCTCGGTAAGGACCAGGCCCGAGTCGACGGCGCGTCGTGTTTCACGCGCGCCTCAAAGAGATGTCAGCACGTCGTGACGGGGTCCACGAAGACCGATGCATCCTGGGTCAGAGTTGCAGGTTGGTTAAACAAGAAACCGTGGCCCTGGCCGTCGCACAGGCAAGTGAAGAAACACGGGTGGGTTTTAGTCAGTAAAAGTCTGACACGCCCTTCCTCTCTGCCCAGAGCGGGAGAAGTGATGTGATGATTTCCCATCCCAAAAAAAAAGGGGTGATTGGAAGTACCTATTTGTCAGTTTGGGGTAGCTTGTCTTCTGTACAAACTTTTCTATACAACTTACACCACTGGTTATTAGTTTATTCTCTGAAATTCGAACTATACCAGAAAATTTTATAATTGTATTATAATGTCAACAGGCTTAGTCCGAGTCTTCTTCAGCCTATAGAGGTCCACTGTCGTCTCCACAGAGTAGGCAACTCGTTCATGGGTCAATGTATACACTTTTACAACAAGCTTCCCATGGACATTCGAAACTTACCCATTAAACGATTTAAGAACCATATAAAGGCCAAACTTTGCAAAAAGGGGTATTATAAAATCACAGATTATTTAGAAGACAAAAAAGCTTGGGACTGAGCTGCTCGCTCTGTTAAGCATTGTTATTAAGCAATATGCGTAATTATAAGCTAAATTATTGTAAACATTTTCATTTTTAATGTCTGGACTTGAAAAAAGACGATGATCCCTGAGTTTGTTTCGGCTATTTTTTCTCAGAGGTAGTCAGTTAGGAAATGCCGGCTTCATCTAGTTAAAAAAATAAAATAAAAAATAAACATGACGTGTAAAAGTGATCAGTGATCCTACTTGCTTAATAAACGATTTCATTTCATTTCACTGCTGGACAAAGGCCTCCCCCAAGGCTTTCCACAATAACCAGTCTTGTGCTGCCCGCATCCATCGGCTTCCCGTAACCTTCACCAGGTCATCGGTCCACCTTGTTGGGGGCCTCCCTTCGCTGCGTCTCCAGAACCTTACTGCCCCATCGGCCATCGGTTCTATGAGCAATGTGCCCTGCCCACTGCCACTTAAGTTTAGCGACTCCGAGAGCTATGTCGGTGACTTTGTTTCTTCTGCGGATCTCCTCATTTATGATTCGATCACGCAGAGACGTCCGAGTCTAACCCTTTGTGTGAGGAAGCAATAGTTTCCTCGACTATGAGATTGTCACGTTCATATGTTCGAAAAAATGGAAGGCGTTCTCTGCAGTGATATTGAAGTTGCCGAACAAAATGAACGATTTAAAACGTTATGATAGCTTTATGTGAGGAGGGGCCAAAGATGGTGCTAGATGGGAATATCAATAGAGTAAAACATTTAAATCTCTCACTGATGATGGTGCATCTGTTGGATCAATCGGTTCCCTACAAAATGGTTGTTGAATGTTGCTGATCCACGTGTCATGTTCGTGAACTGGCGCCATCGGTTAAGACAGGCTAACTCTTAACTGCCAGCGCTAATTTTTAATTTACCTATATTTTGTTTTTTATAATAGAAAATAGGCAAGTGCCTTCAACATTCTGGCTAACTGACCAACAACTGTTTTGTGTGACTGTGTTGTTGTTTGTGTGTGTGTTTGTTGGACGACGGACGGACCCCAGCAAAAAGTATAATAATGATAGGGACCCGAGGTGGCGGCGCAAAGTGTTCCACGCGCGAGACTCTTAGACATCACGGAGGGAGCCATACACCTCACTCTCCCCCCTGATCCGACGAGGGGTTGCGGAAGCAATATTCGTTCTCGCAACCCCCGGTGTAGGTATGAGATGGAACACCCGGGGTGGCTTTTAGTCAGTAAGAGTCTGACAGACACCGTCGCCCGCCCCAGGGCGGCGGACATCCATGAGGATTTTCCACCCCGGAAAAAAGGTCAACTCTTAACTGCTAGGGCTTATTTTTAATTTATATTTTGAATTCTTTCTTTTTTTTTTGTCATTTTTCTCACAAACAGTATAATGAACCCAGGATTCTTCAGTGTTCTTGGAGTGTCTGGCCTATAGGTACTTCTCCATAAAGATCTACATTTTGTAATGGCCAACTATGTAGCTTCAACTTTCTGACTACTGATTATTTCATTTTAACAGTTCAAAAGTTCCGGTAAATGGGTTAATTTTGATTTGAATTTGACTGGTTCGAGGGTACATGATAACAGCGGCATGGGTTGATCTAACATCGTCGCGCAGCGTCGTTGGTCATTGGTTGCGCTTTACCATCAACGATGATATTAGACCATCCACGCCGTTAAGAGGGAACTCTAGTGGTGCTTTCTCTATACAAACGTATTCCGCTGTTTTCTTCTTTTAGAGCAATTATTTTTTTTCCACCACAAATTTCCACCGTGATTATACGTTTTTTTTTAATAATTATAAACTAGCGCTTGACTGCAATCCTGCCTGATGGTAAGCAGTGACGCAATCGTTGATGGTAAAGCGCACTAGTTTATTAAGCCTATTCACTTAAAAAACTTAGGAATAGGAAGGATGACGACAGTTGAGCCAGGTAGATGCAATGTTATACCCAAGACCAACACGACCAACGATGCTGCGCCAGAGGGAGATTGATCTGGAGACTCTCCACGACCAAACTCCCGACACAACAATATTTGGCGCAGCGTACCCGCCACACAATGCAACACAACTGCTCAGACCCGTCCTCCGTACGGCTTCATCAGACATCATGCCGGAACACGATGAATCGCTTGGCGGCAAGACTTTGTCTGGTGGGTGGTAACTTCTGCCGGCAGCCGATGTTATGGCCTACCACCCCCCCCCCCCCCTCATAACATTTTTTGCCTGCCCCTGTCATAACATTTTTTTCCGAAACTTAATTAATAAAAGAAATACGATAGGTACTTCAAAATCGCGAAAAATTTACACCGTGATTACTGATACGTGCCCCTTATCATTACATTTTTTCCGAAACTTAATTAATACGATACTTCAAAATCGCGAAAAATGGCCCATTTTTACCGTGATGTTCAGATGACTATTAGACAGACGTGATAAGTTTTTGACAAAAAAGAAAATAATGAAAGCATAGGTTTCCTCTAAATTTTGATATTTTAAACATAATTAAGATCTGACGTGTTTTGAAAAAGAAAATAGCGGAATACGAAATTTTGGTCAACGTTTCTGTGGGTAAAATCAGCCTGAGCTGCAACTGTCCTTTTCGCTCTTTACCGGGAGAGGCTGGAAGCAGCGCGACGGCAATAATTTCTTCAAATACCTATTTTCCAAATTCCTCGGCACTAGAGTCCCCTCTTAAGCATCAATTTCCAGTTTTAACTGACCTCGCATTGTATAGGGTTTTCCTACACTAAGAAGTTAGTATATGCTGAAAATGTGTTGCTTTATAAATATGTCACTGAGAAAAAAAACACCACATTTAAATTGAACTTTTATTATAAAAATAATTGAAATATTAATTAAATTGTCTATACATTCTACAGAGCTCAGCCTGCACTCATAACTAGCTTTTCAAGCCAAACAGTAATTATTAAATTGCTTTTATACAATAATACAATTGTTTTAAAAATATTTGAAATTGAACGTTTCTTAGCAATAGTGATGCCAATTTTTATATTGGATTGATTCACCTCTATCAAGCCAAAATACTGATACCTAGGTAATAAATAGATTTTTTCGGCAAGTGGAAGAAGGTGTTTTAAATTAGTTTTCTAAAAATAAACCAAAGTTTTTAATGTTTTGCGAGTACTTATGCTCTAAAATTATAAATACTTCCTCATTCTAACGTCCTGCGTCCTGATGCTTAAGAAAAATAAAAAATCTAAGAAAGTTTCCTTAAGATTTTAGTAATACGGTATTTGACTAAAAAAGACTAATTAGTCTGTCAGTCAGTTTTCCAAAAAATACTAGACACGTATTTTTTTTTTTATATAAACAAAAAATGAAGACGACACAGCGCGTTGAAAACTCGTGTGACGTCACTGCACGCTACACGTTTTCGAGAGCAGTGACGTCACTAGCCACCACTCCTGATCTTTGATGCCTTTTACATTTGTCAATTTTTATTGATTTGATAAAACAAAATATACGTATTCAATATTTTTCTATAATCTGAATGACGGCCTTAATAGAATCAATTTTTTCTTACCCAGGGAACACCCCTATTTATGTGCTGTATATTGAAAAAGATATACCTAACCCTCTAAATAATTGATGTTACAGGTAACAAACAGCCATTAATAGGAATATAACAGCTGCCCCCTAATTGGCGAGCACATTTTTGTCAAATGATTGGGACTAGTTGGGATCGTTTGGACCGAACGGACCAAAGGGCGGTCCGAATGATCCCAACTAATGCCAACTAGTCGCAATCATTTGATAAAAATGTGTACGCCGATTAGGGGGCAGGCTAATTGCGTAAAACTATCAGTAGCAATGTGTTTCATTTTGACATTTCAAAAACATTTCAACTGTCTAGCCATCACGGTTCTTGAGAAACAGCCTGGTCAAAGACAGACTGTGTGGATATAGTAATAAGGTTTTTAACCGGCTGGTCCAAAACAAAAAAAAAAAAACATTATATCTTCCATTTTTTTAAAATTTTCCTGCTACCTGGACGCTTCCGCCTTAAGTAGGGAGGTAATTATTAAGTAATCAGGATGTAATGTCAATTTATTAGGGATATTATACGACAAGTTCCTACTGAGTATTTTCTAACCTTTAAAAAATAAATAAGATTAGTTATAGGTAAGGAAAAATATTTGGTTCTATAATTTAGCGTCCCACCTACAATTTTCTATTAAAAACAATTTATTAATTGCAAAATTGTTAGATTTTTGGTTCCACACAACCCGAACATATCAACTCCTTACAATATTTATATTCATTCTTAATAATATAAATTTAATAAGCCTTATAAAATTGCATTAAACTCTAACTATAATACGCTAGAATGAGATACTTCTAATGAATTGGTGTTATAGAAATTATTAAACATTTTATTTTAAAAATATTTATTTGCGTAATTATTAAGTCGGCGAAAAGTTAGGTATTTGGTTTAAAATTTAAATTTAACTTAAGTTTTAAAGCAAACAGTGGTTATTTTGAAATGTTATTTAATAAAATTTAATTATCAAACTTGCAAGCTTTGTTTAATTGCCAACTTTAAATTTACTATAGGTATTTAGCACCATACCAAATAAATAGAGTTGACTAGAAATTATATTAAAACAGTCGTACCTATGTTACATTATGCTTGAACCAGTAACGAGTTTTTATTTAGGTATTCTCATTAAATAAATAACTTGTAAGTACCTAGATACGCTGTAATCGTATTCCTTTTATTGAAATCCACGAAAACTTATTGTAACTTATATAAAAAAATACATTCTATAATCTATGCTAATTAAAACTGTTTTTTTTTCATTGATAAAATATTAAACTAAGGTAGATATGTCACTAGCGCACTAAACATGAAGCGTACAAAAGGAAGTAAGTCCTGTATCTCGCTTTAGTCACTCTCGATACACTCGTAAAAACAAACGACAAACACTAACAGCGCTAACGACAAACACCAGCCATCTTTTTCTTCTCTATGCTTTAGATTGCGCCCCATCTCACTCACACTGTACCAATGTATGCCGAATAAAAATATGCATGTGTGCTGCTGCTGTGTTCGGCACATTTTTTTGGTCAGTTTGTAAGAATATATCGTATCTGTTTAATATTTTATCAATGTTTTTTTTTTTAAATAGAGTTTAGTGTTATCTGAATTAATTATTTGATTCTTATAAAATTTATTCGAAATTAATGAAATGATAACAGAATAATTTTATTAAGTTCGAATAAATATATTGAAAAACATAAATTAATCACAAGATTAGAATTATTTTCTACTTATTATAAAATCTTATCGATGCTTCTTAAGCCAATAACTTTGCATATACTTTGTGCATGTACTCTTAATTTATTTTTTAATGAATCACAATATCAGGTAAGCTTATTGGTCGTAAACATTATGTTATTACAAATATATTTTGATGTATGGACGACAGCAGATCAAGCTACCCGAAACTGTCAATATTCCCAATCAACCTTGAGCCTTAATGCTTTAGAGGTAAAGTTGATATTCTAATAAAGAAATCTGACACATTGTAGTAGCTTGATGTGCTGTCGTCTGTACAGAAAGAATTGCTCTGTTGGGTGAAATAATTTTGAAGGCAATGTAGTATATTTTATTCTTTTTTTTGTTTCGCTTGTTATCTCATTTGGTAAACTATTGTCGGCATAAATATGCAAGTACTTTTTAAATTGGATTCTTTGTTTCTCTTGATGTACATAAACCTACCAGGGAAATTCTATAACAAGTTAAACTAAGCATGGTTTATACAATGACACAATGAATTGGACTGTAAAAATTAAGTACTGGTGTTGTGTCCGGATCTCTTCGGGGAATACTTATATTAAGTCTGTTACACACGAGTACGACGCCATATCAAGCTATGCAGTGTTGCGATTAGGTTATCAAATTAATTGAAAATAAATTACGTATTTTAAACATACACAAATTAAAAAAATAACATTCTAGTCGTGGGCCATGTTTTTCAATAGTTTTTGGTAATTTCGACAAATTAAAAAATACGGGTCTTAATTTTTTTTATTATCTATAAGACGGACTAATTGTTTTTTTTTTTAAATTTTCATGCCTTGGATACATCCCTATTCAATATTCATAAATAAATTGCCCCTCTATACATCGTTATTTTTTCTTTATACGAAACCTGAATATAGTTTGTTCAGAATAAGCAACTGAATCGATTCCAATCATTTTTACACCATGTTATATGTTTTCCCAAAAACATTTAGAAATTGTTGCGGTGTACCTACATAGTTACCGAGCGCTCAACTCAGATGATGTTAGATCATAGTGCTACAGACAGCCCACCCCGCGCGCCGCGCTTCTGAAGTAGCGGACGGGCGAGCGGCGCGTTATCAACGCGCCGCTCGCCCGTACATAAAAAGTTCATAACTTTGTGATTTTTCTTGATTTCTTTTTGAAATTTTGTGCAATAATTCTTTACATTAAAATACTGGACACGTCTTTAGGGTTTCGCATATGAAACAAACAACTAACTGAAACTAAAACTGAGGACAGCTAAAACTGGAAATGCTTATACAACCTTATTTTTTGTAGATATATATCTACAAAAATTAAGGTTGTATAAGCATTTCCAGTTTTAACTGTCCTCAGTTTTTCGTGCCAAGAGAAGTCTTCTTATACTGGTTATGTACTTATAGCTTGATGTGTAGCCGTACGTACCACGAGTTTGATATAATAATTACATGAAATTGTGTCATGGTCTAAACCTAGCTTAATAGGTGCACCAAGCCTAATATATTTTTTCATAAAATTGTTGAATAATAAACTACTATATTTTATATGACGCGAAATTGGCCACTCATCTTTAGGTCTTTATTTTAGTCTTCTATATAGATGAGAATAGAATAGGTACCTAATTAATTTATTTAAAAAAATATGAATAAAAAATAAGCCCTTTAATTATTTAGGTATTTTCAAAGTTATGTCATAGAACTAAAAGCAAAGAGATTAAAAATAACTGATTACATCTGTGAATTATTAATGCCATTGTGACATTTTACTGTTTATAATATTATTGTGCGTTTCTAAGTTTAGCAAGGGATTCATTTAAAGCAAACTATTTTACATTTTGAAAGTTTCACAAAATCCTTTTACCTTTTTCTAATTTAGTAAGATTACTGAAACAGTGAGTTGGAGTAGGTAATGACTATAAATATTGTAGATTAAACATCTTGTGACAATAATGATATGTATCTCGAGATATGTCAGAAAAATTGTGAACTCGAAAAATAATTATTTCTTTCAAAGATGTAAGCAAAAATAATGATTTCTTTCAAAGATTGTAGGCAAAAATAGAAAGGGGGATTCCATTGAGCTAACTCTCGGTTTCAATCGAACATTAAATTTTTCGGCACGTACCATAAATGGAAGACTTCAGCCAAATGTAGCAAAATATTGTCAACTCATCAAGGTATAACTAATCATAGACTTTTTCTAGGTGACTGCCTAAAACGATTTGTCTCGTAGTAGATTATATCAAAAGTATAGAGAAAGGTTGGGAAAAATGGCGTCTACTGAAGGTAATCACTCGTTTATATTAAAATTTCTTACATCTAAATCAAGAACACTTCGGCTCGACTCATCCGTACCCAGTCAATCATTGTACACCATTTAAGTTTTAGCCTTAAATGTAATATTAATACTTTGGTCCGTTTTTGTTCACAACGTGTGCTGATTCTGACCAATTTTGTCAAGACATCTGTTGATGGACTAATTTAGAAATCCAGAGATCATAAGTTGGGTGATGAATTAATCAATAGACATTCAAAGTTTTTCATGAGTTTGTCTTTCAATCATCTCCGTACTGGCAGATAGTTCTTTGAAGTCTACCCAAATTTACTCGACAAAACTAATCAACCAACCTGATGTCTGCAAAATTAAAGTACAACACACCGAAAGCCGTCTAGGCCTTCGTCCCTCTACTAGAAAGTCTGTATGGGCCTGTAAAGACCCGTATACCCGCACAGGCGGGCCCTTAGAGCTGTCACCAACATCGCAGCCCCCGACAGGTCATCCATCAGGTTGGCACACTCACACACCAGCAGGTACATCTTGTCCCCGTGGGAGGCCACCGACTTGTGCAGGGCTATCTTCCTCATGCCCACCGTGTGAGGTAGGTGTCGGTACAACATTCGGGCTCCTGTCCAGTACAGCCAGTTTCTTTCGAAGCGTTCGCCATCATCGCCCTCAAATACCTGTGAATGAGGTTTTACCTTTTGAGAAGAAAAGTCAATTTTTCAAAATCAATCATAAAATAAAGAGTTGCGGAATTTATGAAAAAAAAAAAACTGCCCGCTTCTTCGTGTGTGAAGTCACACAGTTCGGCTGCCCGCGCTTTTCTGTTTTGATCGGCTGCCGAGCTTAGAATCGTACCAACCTATATCCTCCCGTGGGTGTTGTAAGAGGCGACTAAGGGAACTTTCACCAGGGCAACGGGCAGCAGCGCTTCTTCTGTGGAACATCAAATCACTGCCATCCCCAAGCCGTCTGCCATGCGTGGGGATTATGGGAACCCCCACCCCCTCTATGCTTTAGGGGAGGCCTTTGTCCAGCAGTGGACCTCTATAGGCTGAAGAAGAAGAACTCAGCCCCTTTGGGTGACGGTATAATAGGCTATTTGACAGTATGATTTTTTTTGTGATTATTTGCTTTAAATGAGGGTTCTTTATGTCATTTACATGAGTTAATAAAAATAGTAACAATTAATATATCCAAAAACACAAAAATATGTTTGACTTTTCGTATCTCGCGCCACATATTGTGAAACGATTCGGATAATTGGCTAATGTCTTCGATATTATTCGAACGATCACAATATGGCGTCGCGCCTTGTAAGTGACGTCACTAGCATATAAACGATTTTCGGTTCCGCAGTGGTGTTTGAATTTATGTGTTATTTATTGTTGTTTATCTAATAAAATGTGCGTATTGTTGTTTATCTAATAAAACAAGTGCTGATGACGATCATTCGATATCGAATGATCGTCATCAGCACTTGTTGTTGTTTTATATGTTCTCGGGTGTTTTATAGATGTATTTGTACAACCCGGTACAGCACACCACTTGTAAACCATTTTATTAGATAAACAACAATAAATAACACATAAATTCAAACATCACTGCGGAACCGAAAATCGTTTATATGCTAGTGACGTCACTTACAAGGCGCGACGCCATATTGCTAAATAAAGCGTTTGGGCGGCTTTTTTGAATTTTTATTTGCATATTTCTTACAAAATACGTATTTAAAACAAAAAAAAAAAAAAAACTTTCGGTGAACTTCTTAACCGCAACCAAGTAATTCAAGATAGAAATTATAAATCTGTCAAATAGCCTACTATAACAAATATCCTCTTGGCTCCAATTGGCTCTAGATATTAACTTCAGCTTCGCTATATCTATTAGTATAGCTTAAATTTATTGGATGGTAGAGCTGGCGGAAAGGTTCTTCTAAACAGTGTGAAATATTACATTGTCAGCGTATAATATTCTAACTGTTGGGAGACAGGCGTCGTCTTGGTGAGAGAGAGTGGGCCGTAATCTACCACGCTGACCCAGTGTGAGTTGGTAGATGTCACATGTCTAAAGTTTTTGCCTCTAGGACATGCCGGTTTCCTCACGATGTTTTCCTGCACCGTTTTGAGAGCAGTGGTGATGAAATAATTAATATAAAGCAAAGCGCCGGTCGTCTCGCCCTTGGGCGAGATGGAGCGACGACATCAAAAAGGTGGCTGTTAGTGTCTGGCGGAGAACTGCTCAGGATCGAGCTTGTTGGCGTGCCATGAAAGAGGCCTATGTCCAGCAGTGGACGAGTAAAGGCTGATGATGATGATGAAAGCGCCGGTCGTGGTGGCCTAGTGTATGAGTATGCCAAATACGAGTGTGCGGGTTCGATTCCAAGTCAGGCAAGTACCAATGTAACTTTTCTAAAGTTATATGCTCTTTCTAAGTATATCTTGGACATCAATGACTGATTACAAGGTGAAGGAAAACATCTTAAGGAAACCTGGACTTTAAGTCTGAAATCTACCCGCATTGAGCAAGCGAGGTGATTACGCTCAATCCTTCCAGGGATGAGAGGGGACCTGTGTCCAGCAGTGGGACCTTAAAAAAGGTTGTTGATGATGATGATGAAAGCGCCTGATAGGGTTCGAATCTACGACCTACAACTTGTAAGTCCCGGCCGATACCACCATGCCACAGCTGTTCTCTTGTGAAATATTAATATATTCAAATTTGATTGTAAAATTCTGAACTCCTTATTATAACTTGGAAATAACGAACTTATAATTAAATCCATAATTCAAGTATACCATACCTTATAAACACTAATTATGTATCCAGTAGTAGACGTGTGCGACTTCTTGGGTCCTCCAGCTAAGTCATTGAATGGAGGTCTACAGATCATGGCCACCTCACTGTACAAGTCTAGTGTATGTGCCGCTGAGTACCTTATTGTCTTCGGGTCGAACTTGTTCAAGGACGCGCCCCTCATATTATTGTAGAACAGTAATGGGTCCGTTTGCGTCGTATTTATCACATAATAAGATATAAAAGGGAATTCTGCATTCTTTTCCATATTCGCCAACAACATCCCACCAACTGCAGTATTGGCCGTCGCTACTTCATTCAAAAGTTCTGCTGCAGCAGCCTTCTGCCTTAACAATGGTTTGGCAAGCGGGGATTCCAATATTGGCTCTATTGGTTCCAAGGGACTCATGAGGTGGGCCAATATACAAAGTTTGGGGTCGGCTATTTCGAGGATGCTGAGGGAGTTTTGTGCAGTCTTTGTTGTCATTCCTTTTTCTGGCGTTGGAGGCGGAACTGGGAGCTGGAATTAAGAAAAAAATAACCTACTTTAAAAAAAGACGAAGCAAAACGCTTCGTCCGGATCGTAGCGGTGTCAACAACGTTAGGGTGGCCGTATGACGGTTCACCCGATAATGGAACGGAGATGGCGGAATTATCTACACTAATATATAAAGCTGAAGAGATTGTTTGTTTGATTGTTTGAACGCGCTAATCTCAGGAATTACTGGTCCGATTTGAAAAATTCCTTTTGCGTTGGATAGCCCATTAATCAAAGAAGGCTTTAAGCTATATAACAATATGCGGTGACCAACAGAAGCGGAGCATAACCAACTCCACGCGAACGAAGTCGCTGGCGGCCGTTAGTGTCATATCATTCCCGTGCACAATCCAAAAACAATCCAATTTAAAAAAAAAAAGGTTGCTCCACACTAGGATTTTCTCCTGTATCGTGGATAAATTTACAAACATAAACTCACATACACAAACAGCCAGACCCGGAACAACTACTTGTAGGTCACATCCATATCATATTCTATAGAACACCGTAAGGCAGGCTACCTTACGCCTGTGTTCCAGGCTTTTGAGATTGTTCTTAACCAAATCAGGGCCGCCAATTATTAGCCTATGCACGCCTCTTCACTGAGTTCAAAGTAGCCAGGTGACATATTGCTGCACCAGCCCAAATGTGGCTGCAATACTCCACACACGAACGGACCTTTGTGTATAGCATTAGAAGCTGTCCTGGTGTGAGGTACCGTCGACTTAAAAAAGCTTTTCAATCACAAAAGGAATTTGTATTAATTAAGTAGTATTCGGCTTGCCCGAAGAAATTCCTAACTTAATCAAGACAGTACAAAAGATTGACCACAATTTGTCGCTGTCAACAAGAAGTATTTTCTCGTCTGGGCCGCTTCTAATTCTTGGGCGCTTAAGCGTCGCCATCAACTATGTAAATGGCGGTCGCTGTATCTGCGCTAATTATGATAAATTATTCTGATTTAAGCGTGTCTCAGTTGCAGAAAGTTTGCAGTTTTTTGAATAGGCGGTTTTAATTTCAACAATATCACATATTTTTGACTAACAAAATAATACCAGGCTACGGGCCTATATTTTAAAAACGAAAGCAGGATGAAGAGTTTATTCGAAGATCTTAGATATTTAGATATGTCGAACTGCTGTTACTCACCGAGACTCCATCTGATAAGAGCCGATCATAGACTATCGATCGAAAGACTAGATGGGACTGTTCGGTGTTAGGAAAGGTGCTATGCTACTCTAAATACAGTCAAAGATACAATAAACCATCAGACAGGAACTCTTCATAGCCTTGTTTACGGCAGACTGTAAAAAGGCGAATGGGAACATTTACTGCTGTTTGGGTGCTCGGTGCAAAAGGGGCCAGACGGAAAATAGTCAAACAAATCTGAATCTATTATACTGACCGGCACTCCATCCGGCAGGAACCGATCAAGTGCGTGCGCGGGAATAACGAAGCAGTCTTTCTGTAGCGTGGCAAGTGACACTGGCTCGGTGCGTCGCCGGTGGTCCGTCGTGGGGACTGGTGTGGTCGTCGCGGGGCCGCGGTCCCAGCGCAGGAGTGAGACCGAGGGCTCCCGATTCACCAGCGGCTGCGGTGGCTCTGGCTCCGGCCCTGTGCCACCGCCCAGTACAGGCCCGCATCGTTCTGAGGAAAGTAAGGGTATTGTTAATCTTTGAGGTCGAGATGGTGTTATAATCTTGTGTGGCGTTTTACTTGTAGCCTCGATGTGTTTTAATTCACGTGGAGATCCTCATAGATGTCCTCAGAGGTGTCCGGAAGGGTCTGTCAGATTTTACTGACTAAAACCAGACGATGTTTTTTTATGTTGTAAATTAGTGCTTGACGGCGATCCCGGCTGATGTTAACCAGCGGTGCAATCGTTGATGGTACCTACAGCGTACTATTTTATTATGAGCCTATTCACTCTAGCATTGTTTTGGATAAGAAATCATCAAATAGCTTCTCCCGCTCTGGGCGGACCCACCCGTGATCCTTCACTTGACTGTACCTGGGTCATGGTGTCTATCTTACGAACAACCTGCAGCCCTGGTAGGCATCGGTCCTACCAGATCCGTGAAGATAAATTATATACAATAAAGCCGCCGCCAGAAGTTACCACGCACCAGAAAAATTCTTGCCGCCAATTCGTCGTGTTCTTCGTTTGATGGTGAAGCCGTACGGAGAACAGGTCTGACGCAGTTGTGTTGCGGTGGTGCCGGGAACGATGTGCCAATGTTGTTGTGTCGGGAGTTTGGTCGTGGAGGGTCTCCAGATCAATCTCCCTCTGCCGCAGCATCGTTGGTCGTGTTGTTAGGTTTAACATTGCATCACCTCGCTCAATTGCCGTCTTTCTTCCAATTCAATCAGTTTTTTTGAGTGAAGGGACTCTAAACTAGTGCGCTTTACCATCAATAATTGCATCACCGCTTGCGGATTGTGGTCAAGCACTAGTTTATAATTATACATAAAAAATATGACTGGAAGATCGCTACAGGTAAATTGTTTCAATCTTTCGATGTTTGCGGTATAAAAGCCGTACTCCAGCACTTCAGGAAATGGTTTGTGGGTTGAGTGTGTGAGGTTCTGACTGGAGGGCAGGCGGCATTGCTCTTGGAACCGCGCTCTCGACGTAAACTTCTTAGAGAGGCAGCGCTGGCGTGCGCACTCCATATGCTCAACCTCATAGGCCATAGCCTCATAGCTATTGACACAGACTAATTATGTGGTTCTTTGAGTGATGTGTTATAGATAATTTTAAGTTACTATAACTATAACCGCATTTATCGCGTTGGGGTTAACCTGTAATGGTAGATGTAAGAAGATAAATAAATAAATAAAAATAATGATAGTAGGAATGCACTGGGTCTTGCTTCTGTTGTCTTGAATCTAGTATGTAGCTCGTGCAAACAAGATTCATTGCAATTTTAATTACTGTGTTCTTGGTTCCAATTATAATAAATTTGGCACAAATTTGAAAACCGCGTAATGCAATTCTATTTATGCAAGACCACATCTCGTTTGCGCGAGCTAGTAAACCGAGGAGTAAAAGGTAAAAAATATTAAAAATTACACAGTACACAGTTTATTTAATTCGCAAGCTTGCAAACTTAAAACTCACAAAAAGATCTTATTTACAAAAAAGCGGACATGAGTTCTAGAGGTATTCCTGAGTTTGGGTTCAGTAAAACTTAGTTATTAGAGAAATACTCACCAACTAGAAGTTTGAATTATATACAGTTGCAATTGGCAATCTAATTCTAACACTTAGCACTACAAGATCTAGACACAAATTAAGTTAGACACAAAACAAGAACTTGTACCTTTAGGTTCGGACATTAAACTGACGAACTTCGAACAGATATTGAAATGATATATCCCTCAGAAGATTAGTAATAAACATAGTCGATTAAATCGTGCCAATTATAAATATGCGTGTCATAACACTTACGCGGGAAGTAACCTCGGGATGTTTGGTGTTTAGCGCCAAAACTGAACCAGTTTCAACTGACTTAAACTAGTTCCATCCAACTGGAAAAATACAGTTATACTTACTACTAAATCTTACTGAACCTTGAGGAAGCTTTGTTTACATTAAAAACACTTGTTACAATGTTAACTGCTTGTAATAGCAAACACGTGTAATGAACTCATGTCTAAACACTGCGTCACCTGTCAAAAGGTTTATTTATAGTTGCAATACCGCTTCGTCTTGTGTTTTTAACTGAAACTGACGAGGTCACTGCAAACTCCACAATATTATAAGACTGAAGAAGACTGCACTTAAACTTGTGAATTTTGTCAAAGTTTAGACACAAAAACACGAAGAGTTTTCGGCTGTTTCACTGTCACTGGTCACATTGTTTACCTGTGAGGTCGTTGTATTGTGCACTGGGCCGGGGTGCCGCGGAGAAGAATATGTGAGTCTTGTAGTGATGTTCCTCCATGCAGGAGTATCGCTCGCGGTCGCGGCGCTTCGCGTTCCTCCCTGCACCGAGCGCTCCCCGCGCCTTCCCCCCACCCCCGCTCGACGAGAGGGTCTTCTCCCCGCTGAAGTTCTTCCGAAACATCAAATTCATCTTGGAAAACTGCCCACTTCCGTCTCTGTTGCACTAATGTGTTGCCGTATGCGTGCACACTGCTCTCACGCGGAGTCTCTCACAGTAATTAGTTCACTGTACCACGCCAAGATTAAACCCGGCTATATTCAAGCGTCTCCTGTTTGGCTCGGCTTGTTTTAGTTTGTTTTATTTCCGCTTTAAAATGAACGGTCGCATGGTAGGATTAACTAATGCGAGGTGAATAGAGTTCTGGAGAAATGTATGTAAAAGCTTTCGAGATTCTTTTAAAGTTTTAAACGTTACTGGAGTGAATAAAACAGCCTTTTGCGTTCAAAACATTATTAAATGTTGAAGTTTTATTGTTGAAGAGTTAACTATCATCGTCAGTTTCCATAGTTTGATTTTATTTACCACTGTTGGACTTTGTCCAATTAATTTTACATGACGTTGTAACACCGGTAACAAAATATTTGGGCCAAACATTATATAAATCAAAAATTTGTTGCCTGTAACGTTTGAATGCTTAGAAACAATTCCGCTTTCCTCTCGATTGGTTACAAAAGAATTTATTAAAAAGAATAGATAATACATTTCTTTGTTTCCAGTCCACAAAGGACTGGAGCTCATTAACATGGTATTTGTAAGCTTGATGAATACTTCCGGAATGGGAGTGAATGAATAACAGATCAATTTGTTGACATCAAAAGAACTCGCAAAATCAACCGTAGATATTTTTGTAGACTTTATATCTATACTAATATATAAAGCTGAAGAGTTTGTTTGAACGCGCTAATCTCAAGAACTACTGGTCCGATTTGAAAAATTATTTTTCCGTTGGATAGCCCATTAATCCAGGAAGGCTTTAGGCTATAACATTACGCTGCAACTAATAGGACCGGATCGTAACGAAGTCGCTGGCGGCTGCTAGTACTAGATATATGTAAGTCACATACATGGGCGCATAGCTGCACACATAGCTGCACACATAGCTGCACGCATAGCTGCACGCATAGCTGGGGCGCTTGCCCCAACCTGGCTCTGTTCTATAAGGTGCCTAATTAAACAAAAAAAAAAAAACCGAGAGAAGGGGGATAGGTTGACTGCTGCCCCACCCTGAGCCCAAGGCTGGCTACGTCCATGGTCACATACAAAACCAATCTTTAACATAGACGTGTAAACATAGTAGGGGTCGACAAAATAATAAAATTTTGAACAACCAACAATCATTTTAAGCCATTTTATTTAGGTACAGCCTTTATCATATAATATAAAAAATCAGCCTATAATGTCCTCACTGCCTGGAGTGGGCCGTAATACACTAACCGGCACCGGGTTCATTACATAAACACCATTACAATCCTCGTTTTCAATTGATATTCTAATCAAATACAATGGTCAAAACTTTTTTTTTATAATTATAAACTAGCGCTTGACTGCAATCCCCCCTGATGGTAAGCAGTGATGCAATCGTTGATGGTAAAGGGCGCTAGTTTAGTAAGCCAATTGACTTAAAAAAAATTAGTGAATAGGAAGGAAGACGGCAGTTGAGCGAGGTGGTGCAATGTTAAACCCAACAACACGACCAACGATGCTGCGCCAGAGGGAGATTGATGTGGAGACCCTCCACGACCAAACTCCCGACACAACAACATTTGACGCATCTTACTCGGCACACATCGCAACACAACTGCTCAGACCCGTCCTCCGTACGGCTTCACCAGACCACCATTGTTCACTATTGTTTAAACCTAAGTGTAGCAATTGCTGGCCGCTCCATTTTTATCCATTTCTTCGATAATAACACTCCAATTTGCTATGAATCGTATTATAGTAATGAACAGCGGTTGATAGTGAACGCTTGAATTGACAATTTCCCGGTAATTTTCAATGATCAAGGCAAAACTTGTAGAGTTGGTCTGTTTGTATGAAATATTCAGGATGCTCCATC
Organism: Sesamia nonagrioides; assembly: GCA_017933935.1. Taxonomy (NCBI): domain Eukaryota; kingdom Metazoa; phylum Arthropoda; class Insecta; order Lepidoptera; family Noctuidae; genus Sesamia; species Sesamia nonagrioides. The sequence continues at coordinate 356,510 of JADWQK010001727.1, read as the reverse complement.
GATTTAGTAAACCTTTCACCGACGTATTGTTCGTTTTGTTTACTTCGCTTTATTTGATCATTGTGATATATTTCTTGAGTGGTAAGGCGATTACGACAAGAGGATTATCCGACGGTATTATCTACGAACATATATCTCTTTTATATTACAGCGTTTTATTGTGGAAGTACAAGATAATTCTTTGTTTTTGGATGAGATTTTTCATTGATTTTTTTTTTAATGTTGCCCCATACAAGGAATTTCTACTGTATCGTGGCTGCGTTTACAAACATATAAACTCCATACGCAAACAGTCAGACCCGGAACAACTACTTGTATGCATTAAAATATTTGTTCAGTGCGGGAATCTAACCCGCGACACACAGCGCAGCAATCAATAGCTTAACCACTGCATTAACCGTGCAGTACATATCAGCCATTCATATTGAATGTACAAAATTTATAAGTAAGTTTCCCGTTTCTAACTGCTGAGACACAAGCCTCCTGTTTGTGAAGAGTGGGCTGTAAGCCACCTCGCAGGCTCAGCGCGGGTTGGTAGATGTCACATGTCTTAAAATTTTTGTTTTTAGGACATGCTGGTTGGGCTCCGGATTGGTCTTTAACAGGGCACCTTAAATTGTTGTAATTGGCAATAAGTGGCCACTGGGGTGGTTTTAGTGGCACACTCCCTGGTCCTATTCCCAAAGACCAGAAACGCACCCACCAACAAATTCCTAGTGTGAGGCAACTTTTTGTTTTTTTTTTATAAGGGGAGACCTATGTCCAGCAGTGGACTTCATGTGGCGGAGATGATGATGATGAATATATATGGTGTACATAATAAAGAGTATTCTATTCTTTATTACGAGCAACATGTACGTACTACAGCTAATTTATTAGTATCAAGCTGCACCCGTATAAGTTTCCATCTCGCGTGGGATTATCGGGATAAAAATCCATACCATAGGTATATCAGCTAGGTCCATCCATCCATCCATCCATCCATCCATCCATATCCATCTCTGTGCTAAATTTCAACCAAATAAAAATTTTTGTTTTTAGGACATGCTGGTTGGGCTCCGGATTGGTCTTTAACGGGGCACCTTCTATGTGCAGTAAGTGGCCACTGGGGTGGTTTTAGTGGCACACTCCCTAGTCCTTTTCCCAAAGACCAGAAACGCACCCACCAACAAATTCCTAGTGTGAGGCAACTTTTTGTTTTTTTTTTTTTTATACATAAATTCTATAATATTCCCCTGACATAATATTAGTATTCTTTCGACGCCAATAAAGTTACCTACATAAATTACCCCCGCCATATTTGGTCCCAGTAAATATCAAGTTGTTATTTGCCGCAAGAAACTTAGTTACGTATGACGGGATAAGGTCACACTTTATAAGAAAGTCTAAAAGGACCATTACTAATAAGTTTCAAGCATCTGACGCGTATAGTCGGGTGGTTGGTCAGTTAGTTTAAGTAACTTTTCGTAGTATACAACGTTATTTTTTCTTTATTCGATACCTGAATACAGTTTGTTAAGAATAAGCAACTGAATCGATTCCAATAATTTTTACACTGTGTTACAGTTTTTCACAAATACATTTAGAAATTGTTGCAATGTGGTTACCGAGCGTGCTACGCAGCTTACGCGTGCGTACGCCAGCGCAACAGCTGACGCCACAGGTCAAGGCACCAGGTTCGTTTGTGTGAGTGGAGCTTTGACCATAATGTTGTTTATACACTTATACTAGTCTATCCACATCCATACTATTAATAAAGCTGCAGAGTTTGTTTTAACGCGCCAATCTCTAGAACTATGTAGATACCAATAAATCTTTTTGCATTTCGTAGATTCTTGACGAAAGTTGTAGACTAATTTGTTGAGATCCTAACCCTTAGGAGTCCAGCAGAAACAAGTGATGAGACGGGGTAGGTTGAAGGAACAAGAATGCAGAATAAGGACCTTCCCAGCAGGAATGAGGTGGGCATTGTAAATTCTGTTATTGTGACTACGGTTAGCATTTCGAAATGGAGACGGGCAGGGTAGATGAAATAAAGCCTGAATGGGCACTGAGAGACGATGAGAGGTATGTGCAGAACTACGCCCGGTTGTTGGATGATCAACAAAGTAAGTAAGAGAGAATAGGAACTATATGAAACCGTCACATCCAAGACAGCATTATCTCTTATCTCCTAGTAAAATTGAAAAGAGTGGATTTTCTGACCAGTTTTCTTTGCGTTTGTATGTTTATGGGCCAATTTGGTGGGCCCAGTAAAGATCATGGTTATCGTAAAGACCACTTTTATGACTCCTATATCAGCTTCATTTTTGCTGTTAATGGTTAATTAACTACACGAATTTATCTGGCTTATGCTTGCAAGACAAACAATAGTTAAAGTACTTTTTACAGGAAAAATAAGGGAAGATTACATTTCATATATAGTATATGTTCAGATAATCCTCCTTCCTACTAAGGAGGTGCTTACGAAGCATGATCGTTAAATCCTAAAAAAATCTGTCAACGGTTCTGCCACGTGATCCATCATTCAGCACTCAAATTAAGAGACATGATGACTCAGAGAATACTTTGTATCTATGTAAATACCCGCAGTGCTATGTAATACTTGCAGCATATTATAGATTCTATTAGTGCTTTGAGCTTCAAAAATGAAACGGCTTCACTAAAAACTACATAAACTAGTGTCAGTTTCATTGGTCATAAATCTTTGTAGAAACCAAACAGATGGCCCTATCTTAATTGGTTTCCCAGTGTCGGACGTTTAACGGCTTGCTCAAACACCAATAAGGCTAAGTGCATCGTCCATGCTGCCGGACAATTTCTGTCAAATTGAGCACTAACTTCTCGACGCAAGGGAGAAGCGGTGGCGTGGTTCGGATTGAAATAAATTTTCAAAATCATCATCATCAACCTTTTTATCGTCCCACTGCTGGGCACAGGTCTTCTCTCATACAGAGAAGGATTGAGCGTAATCACCACGCTTGCTCAATGCGGTATGAAATAAATTGTTGCAGCAATTTTATTTGTATTCGGAGAATTTGTGTTTTATGGCAGGTTGTTTTGATAAATTGCGAAATAATTTTGGCGGCAAGCCACAGACAGCTGTGATTTGAATTTTACCGTATATACACGGATTACTGACGTCACTCAAAAAGCCGTTAAGCTGAAGTGGGACTGGACTGGGCACGTCTGCCATATGAATAAGCCGAAGCCACACATAACCATCATATGGAGCTATGATGAAGCTAGAAGACGGTATGGCAGATCCCGTAGAAGATGGCTGGACTACCTGGATTAAATTAAATTTAAATAATAGAAAAAATAAACAGTTTACTTAATATAAATAAATTTTAGTTCATCATTCGTTTCTTTTGACAAAAATTAAAGGCGAAAACACCTCATCTTGTCAAATATGCTCTAGGAGTTCTTTTAGAGACCTTTTAAATCCCATCAATGTCGATGTGCTGTCGTCAGCACATCAAGCTACTATAATCTGTTGGATTTCTTTATTCGATTTTCAACTTTATCTCTAAAGCATTAAAGCTCAAGATTGATTGGGAATATTTGACAGTTTAGGGTAGCTTGATCTGCTGTCGTCCGTACCTAACCAGTAACGGCCCCCAGAACCACTCGTAGCTTGTATGACTAGCCACACTAAATTTATCGCAGTACATAAACGCTGGGATGTTTAATCACGAGAGTTGGCAACGTACGGTAGGATGTAGCGGTAATAACCATTGATTTGTTTGGTTTTAGAGTAATTACTAGTAGATTTGTTACCTACAAGTGGTTTCGATTCGCTGTTTGTTGTGAATCTTGCAATAGCTTAAGTACTTTTTCTCATGATTATCTTTTCGTTTATTATTGTGATAGGTTTATTTAAGACATCAACCTTCTATGGAGGATGAGTGAGCTTTACTTCCAGTTCCTCATGCATTTAAGGACCAAAATTGTAAACGCGAATAATAATTCAGCCATCACAAACGTTTAGAGTGAGTAGGCATTGAAGTTTGCTATGGGATGATTTTTCGCAATTACGTTATTGGTCCCATGCAGAATTTTTTTTCAGGTTATTGTTCTGTACCTTACCCTTAAATTTGGTTCATTCTTGAAAATAAACCCTGTAGTTTTCTTCTGCTTATGAGCAGAAGTATGCATTTATGTCAAGCGGCCTTTGTAGTAACGAGAACTGATTTACGTGCAATTAAACTACTTTTCTGAAAGAAGTTATCAGTAATGACTACTATTTTCACAAAAGTTGTTACATATTGTGAGGTTCTAAGTTTGTTTCTATTTTGCAAGGAATTGTTTTCAAACCAAATCAAATTATTTTAATATTGTCTTAAATAAAAAGCGGGTGTACCGTTGCCGTTGCATATTCGTCTTCACGTTCCTGGTAACTATCTCCGTGGCCGCAGACACCGTCTGCTAGCTGTGCCTACATGTCGCACGGTAGCCCGTGCGTCATCCCCTATTCCTCGCGTTCTTTCCGCGCTGAATAGCCTCATGGAAGCTAACCCGAACTGTGATATATTCGCAGATGAGTTTCAAATATTAATGCGCGCTTGCTTAGCATTCTGCGAAAACAAAATTTAATTAGTTCGTTTACTGTGCTATATTTTTATTTTTAGTTTTTATTGTTCCTCTGATTTGTCTTTTTTTTCTGTTTATGTTTTGCTTTATATTATTATTTGAATTTTACTATGTACCCATTTTTATTATTTAATTTTGTATTGTTTTAATTTTGTATGTATGTTAATGTAATTGGTTTTTGGAAGCCGTATTAACGTAAATAAAATAAATAAATATAATATTAGACATGGCGCTGCATTCCACTAGTTCCTATGATAAATCTTTTACCTACTGTACAAGCAGTTCGGCTATGGAATGACTTGCCCGTGTCCGTAAGGCGTGCTCAAACTCTGGCCACTTTTAAAACCATGATAAAAAGCACTTCCTCTCTCTTTAAATATGTAATTATATCTTATTAGCTCTTGTACGATGTTTGTTAAGTACCTAGATGTATATATTTTTTCGAATAGTATGATATACTTAACGTACATATATATTATATAATCTATGTAAATAGTACACTGTGGACTAAACTACTATCCAAAAGTTGTCTGTAAAAGATCGCTCTTAGCGATAAGACCGCCCATTGTAAAATCTTTATATTTATGTTTCTGTAATCTATATGGCGCTACATGGACATTCGACATGACCTTCGTTTTTGTGATCGAATTACGAATGAGGAGATCCGTAGAACAACTAAAGTCGCCGACATAGCCCCATTAGCTCTCTGAAGTGGCAGTGAGCGGGGCACATAGCTCGTAGGGCCGATGGCCGATGGGGCAGAAAAGCTCTTGAATGGCGACCACGTACCGGCAGCGCAGCGTCGGACACCCACCGACTAGGTGGTCGGATCATTTCATCAAAATCGCAGGGAAGCGCTGTTTGCAGGCCGCGTCCAACCGTTCTTTTTAGAAATCCTTGGGGGAGACCTATGTCCAGCAGTGGACTTCATGTGGCGGAGATGATGATGATGAATATATATGGTGTACATAATTAATATTAATAATAAAGAATAGAATACTCTTTAGAGTATTCTATTCTTTATTACGAGCAACATGTACCTACGTACTACAGCTAATTTATTAGTATCAAGCTGCACCCGTATAAGTTTCCATCTCGCGTGGGAATATCGGGATAAAAATCTATACCTAGGTATATCAGCTAGGTTATAATCCATCTCTGTGCTAAATTTCAACCAAATCCGGCCTCGTTGAGAGACAATTTATTTTCCCACAAAGTAAAGAAACTCGTCAAAGTTATGTTTACCCTCGCGTTATTTAAATTTTGTCCTGAATTCATATCTGTTCCCATTTTCCGGACAATTGACCTATATTTTTGAATCTGATCTAACGAAACAACTTTTGTAAGATTGCGAACATTTTATAACGAATTTGTTTGTCCCTTAAGAATAAAGAAAACTAATCACATTATGTAAATTGTAATCTATACAAATACGAGGATTAAGTAAAAGATTTTTTGAAAAATTTTGTTAACATAACATTAAGTCCCATTTGTTGGTATCTTGGCATGTGTAATAAAATGTTTCATATATTTCTAGAGACGCACGCTGATGTTAGAAAGGATTAAATTGAGATTGTTCAGAAGCTTTCGTATATTTTCTGATTTTTATTACATTGTTTTTTGGTCTTCCAGGGCAGAGTAGAAGTGAACAGACCTCGTGGAAGGTCACCGATGAGGTGGACCGACCAAATCATCGGCAGTGGGGGGACATGTAAATGTCATTTATCACCACATCTACGATTTTAATATTTTACAGACACATGGATCAAAGATCTTAAAATGTTTGAAATTAATTTATGAATAAATTTTACGTTTTTTTTTACAGATTCATGACTTTACTAGTAACCAAACGTAGTGTTCAACGGGTTCGAGGTACTACTATCTATCTTCTTCTTCGTTTCGCTCTTGACAGAACGGTCGTGGTCACTATGACTGAATCCGAGACACTGATGTTACACGCCGTACAGTCTCTCTCCATCTATCCCTGTTGGACGACAGTCTGGAGCATTTATTAACAGGTCCCCCCACTGCCGCCTTGATTTGGTCGGTCCACCTCATCGGTGACCTTCCACGAGGTCTGTTCCCTTCCACTCTGCCCTGGACGACCAAACGTTCTATAGAGTCACTATTGCGCCTTGATATGTGACCGAAAAATCCGAGTATACGGGACTGTACTATTTCTAAAAGACGCTGTTTGATGCCGAGTTCTTGGAGTATAGAAACATTTGTTCTAAACTCGGTCCGTGATACCCCAAGAATTCTTCTCCAACACCACATTTCTAGAGCGTCTCTTTTTCTTTTCCAATTCCCGTAACGTCCAGGTTTCAGCTGCGTAGAGAAATATGGGGAATATTAGTGCTCGGACGAGCCTGATCTTAGTGGCTTTAGTTATATCGCGATTCCTCCATATTTTCTTGAGCTTGTCCATTGCCCAGGATATATTGTCCAGGATATATGTAATCAGCTCAGTTTCATATTTTTTGTATATGTGCCAATATATGTATGTATTACTAGTTGAGCGATATGTAGATCCTATACTTTTGCCTAATCTTTAGATAATTACGTTTAAGTGTGTACTTACTCAAAATATTTTTTTCATCTAGGTACCTAGTAGGAGCCTAGGTACCACTATTGTAGGAAATCGATATCCGGAACTATTTTAGATTCATTCAAAGGTAATGTGTGATTTTCGCCTAGGCAAGTGAAGAAATATGGGTGGTTTTAGTCAGCAAAAGTCTGTCACGCCCTTCCGCTCCGCCCAGAGCGGGAGAGGACATTTGATGATTTCCCATCCAAAACAAAAAAAAAAGGATGTTAAATTACGAAGTTACGCGTCAGCATTCTTTCAACCTGAACCAGTTATACATATCATTTATGCACTTTTTTACTTAAGTAAAAAATTATGCTTTTTTTTATTTGCCTGAACTCTCGGGTATAAATGAGGCCATATCAAAGAGTCAACTGCCATAATTATGAATTATTTTTCAATTATTATTTGTTTTGTTTTAATTTTTTATACATACTCATGCAGACGAGAGCACATCAAGCTACTACAATCTGTCAGATTTCCTTATTTAGATTTTCAACTTTATCTCTAAAGTACTAAGGCTCACGGTTGATTGGGGATATTAGACAGTTTCGGGTTGCTTGACTTGCTGTGGTCCGTACATCAAAAAACTGAGTTTCATACCTACATACTTGCCTTATATCTTCGAAACTATACATTTTGGAACCACATATTCTAGGATTTATTTTAACATTCTTACCCCATGACTTATGGGATATTCTTTTTAAACGTTACAATCTAATACTTGACCATGCTCCCGCCCGATGGTAAGCAGTGATGCAAACGGTTGTTGGTAAAGCGTACTAGTTTATTAAAAGGGAATATAAAAAGAAAAACACTTTTTATATACCTAAAAATATCGCATGAATGCTGCCTTAAGCATGTTACTCACCATCACAGCGTTTAATCCCAGTCACATCCGAAGCCTTTTCAGCTTTGGAGTCTGGGGTCCGCTTTACCAGTACAACTGCTGATATGACTAAACTTCGACATTTTCCGTGAAGCGACTGCCGTCTGACCTCCACAACCCGAAGGCGACATCGAAGTATTGCAGTTAGACCAATTGTTGGACTTTTGAGGGCGCCTTAAGCATGTTACTACAACTAAGTATATTACCTACCTATTCAAAAGAGAAGTTTACATCAAAGAGCGCGAAGTTCGCTGCAATTCGTCGCGTCGTTCTGAAGAACGACGACTTCATTTAGCGCCGTAACTATTCCAAGGTTGATATTAATGAGGTGAAATTTTCCTTGCAATTCATGAACCCCTTTATACATGAGCGTTGCTTAAAGTTAACTAGTGATTAGCGACTGTTTAACCATACATTGTTGATGTTTGCACGTTGCTTAACTTTAATCATCGTTTGAAGAAACCCCAATATACAATATGTAAAGAAAACCCTGTCCGACCCATATGGATAATAAAGGTTAGGTAAACACATGACCAAATATAATATAAAATTTTACGTAATCATCATAGGGGGTCATCCATAAAGTACGTCACACATAAAGGGGGGAGGGGGGTGTCGACAAAGTGTGACATGGTGTGACAAGGGGTGGGTGGGGTAGTAAGTTTCGTGACATCACATTTCAAAATCTAATATACCTAGAGGTAGTAATCGCGTAATTTGAAATATTAATTATAAACTAAAAAATATATCCAACTCTATCTTTGGGACAATACGGTTTAAATTGTTTTGTTTACGATGTTTTAATTTAATATTTTTTCGATGTGAAATTGCAAAAGACGTGACGTCACACTAGGGAGGGGGGGTTTCAGAAATGTGAACACCTGTGACAAGGACGGGGGAGGGCTCAAAAAATCATGAAATTCGTGTGACGTACTTTATGGATGGCCCCTAGTAACAATACTAATGAATTTTGAAATAATATTTTTTTCCCGCGAATTAATTCAAACTTCCCCGAAAATTGGTAATTTTTAAAGAAGTGACAACACCGGTATTGTTATGAGCGAATAGCGATGCGACCACGTGCCGCGTGACCTGCCCCCCCGCCGCCCGCGGAAAGGTTGCTTATCGCACATGTATTAAGTTACCTCTTTTTACGAAACAATATTTATTTTTTTAGGGTTTTTTTTTTTAAGTTTAGCCCGGCTTTGTATCCATTAGTAGAATCAGTTATCGATACCTAGCAATACCTTCACGAATCGGACAGGGTTTTCTTTACATATTGTATATAACTTCTAAAGAGGTTTTGAAGCTGGCTTAAATACCTACAATTTCTAATCTAAACTTCCCTTTTCGGAGTTGAGTCAATCTTACGTTAAAACATATGAGTTTTATGACTCTTTGTTAAAATCATATTAATCTATATTACTAATATATAAAGCTGAAGAGTTTGTTTGTATGTTTGTTTGTGCGCGCTAATCTCGGAAACTACTGGTCCGATTTGAAAAATTCTTTTTGCGTTGGATAGCCCATTAATTCAGGAAGGCTTTAGGCTATATAACATCACGCTTCGACCAATAGGAGCGGAGCATATAAATAAAAACGCGGGTGAAACCGTGTGGCGCAGCTAGTAAAGAATAAAACGTTTATTTCAGTTTTCATTGGCGTATATTATGCTGCTGGTTTATTGCGCGCTTTGGTGTACCTATACTCTAAGTGCAGCAAGCCAAGTGTCACAAAAGTTTATATTTTTTATATTATTATCAATTAGCGCTTCACTGTAATCCCGCCTGATGGTAAGCAGTGATGCAATCGTTGATGGTAAAGCGCGCTAGTTTATTATAGCATATTCACTTAAAAATCTCAGTGAATAGAATGGAAAACGGCAGTTGAGCGAGGTGATGCAATGTTAAACCCAACAACACTACCAACAATGCAGCGCCAGAGGGAGATTGATGTGGAGACACTCCACGAGCAAACTCCCGACACAATAACATTTGGCGCATCGTATCCGGTGTTGTAATGATGAAATAAGTATGTGGGATGCAGTACCTCTTGGGATCCTTTTGTAAAACTTCAAAATAAAATAAATCACTTAAAAAATCATTCACACAATATATTTTCCATTTAAGCTAGCTCAAAAACAAACTGTTGTACCTATATAAAAAGAAAACATCTTATAATTTAATTCATACTCAGTTACAACATTTTTTACTACACCCGATGCTACCGAAAACCATTCTGCACTGAAACAATGATCACATAAAAACAACGAATCTTTTCTCCTGTCTCCGTAATCTTCCAAACTTAAAATATTTTTGCTTATAAAAGTTAGCTGCCAGAGACAATAATCAAATTCAACCTCAACATCCGGCACACATCGAAACACAACTGCTCAGCCCCGTTCTCCTAACGGCTTCACCAGACATCACGCCGGAAGACGACGAATCGCTTGGCGGTAAGACTTTGAACATAATAATATATGGTTGTTAAACTATCATCCAATGTCAAAACAACAAACTGTGCGTCAATTTAGCAGTGCAACAAACGAATGACAATAGTCGATTTTACAGAATGTCATCAACCTTTACAGACAACTCTGACATGACACGATTACTTGTATCGTAGTAATAGTTAACGTTACACCGGGATGCATATCAGTGTCGACAGGAGCTGGCTCTGTGCCAATCCGCTGACAGTGACCCAGCGGATAACGTCTCCGATTTATGAGCGAGGAGATCAGGGTTTGAATTCTAGCATTTAGTGATTAATTAATGAGTAACATCAAGTTAAACAAATACCGACTTTATTTCAATATTAATAGGTTTATTTTAGAGTGACTAGCATTATTGAAATAAAGTAAGTTATTTTAAAATTGTTACTAACAAAATGAGTCACTGATACTGGAATAGATAAAAAATTTTTGTTATTTTTTAACTATATCTATACTAATATATTATAAAGCTGAAGATTTTGTTTGTTTGTTTGTTTGTGCGCGCTAATCTCAGGAACTACTGGTCCGATTTGAAAAATTCTTTTTGCGTTGGATAGCCTATTAATCCAGGAAGGCTATATAACATCACGCTGCGACCAATAGGAGCGGAGCATAACTAAACCACGCGAACAAAGTCGCTGGCGGCCGCTAGTTATTAATATATTTGAGGTTGTACCGTAAATTAAACTTTATTATGAGGAAATTAAAGTTATTTTTTCATAAATAAATTTGTTTATATTTTTGGCAAATAGGTCGCGATTGTAGTTTAATTCCAATCTTTTTAAAACACAATTTTCTTAGAGTAACGTATTCTCTTCATAATAATACAAAAACTACAAGATTTAAAATTCAAATATTACTAGAATCGTCGCATGCCATAACAATTCGATCTAAGACAAGAGCAACGAATGCACAGTAACACCTTTGGATCATTTGTGTCTCCATTGTAACACACAAGTGTCCTGCGTTTCGAGTTTATAGTCAACTAGTCTCGGTGGTAGGCAACAATATCAGCCCCCGGCATAAGTTACCACCCACCAGACAAAGTCTTGCCGCCAAACGATTCGTCGTGTTCCGGCATGATGTCTGGTGAAGCCGTACGGAGGACGGGTCTGAGCAGTTGTGTTGCGATGTGTACCGACACGACGAATCGCTTGGTTGCAAGACACTTGCGTTTAGGTATTTGATAGTCAACAACAATTACTGGCGATATCTGGGTAAGCAATATACAGGCATATTGACATACACACATATTGACAGCCTCCGTGGCGTAGCGGTAGCGAACGCGGCCGCTGCAAATATTTGTATGCAAATATGAATATTTGCACTGGTCTGGTCGTGCCTCGGAAAGCACGTTAAGCCGTTGGTCCCGGTTGTCATACGAACATCTAATGGCAGTCGTTACGGGTTGTTGCAGGCCTCAAAAGTCCAGCAATTGGTCTAACTACAATGCTTCGATATCGCCTTCGCGTTGTGGAGGTCAGACGGCAGTCGCTTTACGGAAAATATCGAAGTTTATCCAAAATCAGCTGTTAGACTGGTAAAGCGGACCCCAGACTACAAAGCAGAAAAAGCTTCGGATGCGACTGGGATTAACGCTGAGATGATGATGATGATCTGGGAAAGCAATACATCTGCCTATCGCATCGAGGGATACAACCCTGTGGACTGTGTATTCCAGATCCCACTTCATCATCATCAGACTCCTGATCAAACTATGATCCACAGTTTAGTTACTTGTCGCCACATACTGTATTGTTAGTGCTACTGGCACGCTGCCAAACACGCATGCCGCTTATTTACGCGTCGCGCGACGTGACAAACATTCCGCTGTATCGTATGTTGTACTAGCTGGGTGTATGGGTTCTATAGGGTAACAACAGGGGATAATCCATATACTAGATAATGAAAGTCGAACCAATAGGTACTCCGTACACGGAGCATAAGCTCACATATCTTTCTCATGATGGTAGACAGAAAGTACACTGCCTGATACAATTTTAAAATATACTTTCACCTGACAATATGTCCAATTACTGAATACTACAAGGCGTCTTTAGTTTAAGCCCAGAGTTGTGTCCGGATCTTTTCGGGGAATACGTATGTTATGCTTATACTATATCTGTTACATACGACGCCATATTAAGCTATTATGCAATGTGGCGATTAGGTTATAAAATTAATTGAAAATACATTACGCATTAACGTTACGTAAAAAACAGTAACATTCTTGTCGTGGGACCTCATTTTCGTTTTAATTTTTAACAATTATCATCCATCATCATCAATCTTTTATCGTCCCACTGCTGGGCACAGGTCTCCTCTCATACAGAGAATAATTGAGCGTAGTAACCAGGCTTGCTCAATGCGCGTTGGCGATTTCAGACTTAAAGTCCAGGTTTCCTCAAGATATTTTCTTTCACCCTGTAATCAGTAATTGGTGTCCAAGATATACAGAAAGTACATATAACTTAGAAGAGTTACATTGGACTTGCCTGACCTGGAATCGAACCCGCACACTCATACTTGAGAGGTTGGTGTTTTACCCACTACAATACATATAAAAAACAAAAATCTATTTGTTAAATTGGTTATAAACCGTCTGTGTGCCAAATATGATTAAAATCCGTTCAGTAGTTTTTGAAAGAGTTACAAATATATATTACATTTTTTTTCATTCACGTTTATAATATTTTCATCATTTCATTCATCATTCGACAGATTGTAGTAAATTGACAATCTACTACATTCGGTCAGATTTCTGTATTAGATTTTCTACTTTATCTCTACAATATTAAAGTTCAAGATTAATTGAGCATATTTAATAGTTTCGGGTAGTTAGACCTGCTGTTGTACGTACATACAAAATATATTTAAAAGAATAACTAGTCTTCACGTTTAAAAATCTATTTAAAATAAATTTATTTGATTTCGAGTTGACTTACTACCCAACTGACTGATGAATCAACATGACTCAGATGCCAAGGAAAATACGACATATAAAATGATAGACAAAAAATCTATGTTAAAATCTCATAAAAAAATTAGGTAAAATTTTAAACAAATGACAAAATTTTGTAAACTAAAGTAAAAACACAATACAGTGGAAAACACGGTGAATATTTCATTGTAAATCTAATACTAATATATTATACAAATCATGTACCTAAAATTCAAGGTCTACGGCTGCCTTCATAAATTACTAAAAAACATGAGCTTTCCCAAAATATAATTATTACAATTTCAATTCTGCTGAATTCGGGTGTGGTCACATTTGTGCTCCGTGATATGTTAATATTCAAGTCGCATGTGTAACTACCATTAATTACAATACTATGTTTAGTTGTAAAAGTATGAATAGGCACTGTAGTTAATTCATTTTTATGGGCCTTTATTTAGGGTAGTTAAAAATCATGGCAGTAAAAAGTAAGGTACTGCGAAATTTTTGTGATTGTATTAACCGCTTTGTAGCTTTGCTACGGGTAATGCTACGTCTGTCATTCGTGCGTAGCCGTAGAGCCTTTTACGGATCGTAGCATTGCTACGAATTTATTCTAGTGTATTGTACGTATACGAATAGCAACTCCGTTACCCGTAATTGTCAAATATTTCCAATCAACCTTGAATTTTAATGTTTTAGCGATAAAGTTGAAAATCGGCTGAAGAAATTTAACAGATAGTGGTAACTTGATATGCTTTCGTTTGTTAATCAAGGTTATGTGATTTTTTTATTATTTTGGGTAATGAGCAATATTGTTCAAAACTAAACAGTTTTACTTATTATGAAATGTTAATGATTGAGTAACAATTTGTACTCATTATATATTCATCTATGTAACATTTTGAAGTGTCTTTTAAATGACTCAAAGAGCAGATGAAATACCGTCACCTGTAAACAAAACAAGATAAAAAACATCAACACACTCTATATTTGTTACACCATCTCTTTGATTGATAGTAATCAACCTCACCCTTTCAACAATTCAATATCAACCTTAAACCTTTGCTTCAAAGCTCATAATTTAATTACACAGGTGTCATCAGAGATTTAGTCCGCAATATTGAAATTTGAACTTTGGCGGTCATAGTGATAAGGTCGGGATTTAGGTGAGAGGTGGATATACCAAGTAGTCTGAAGTGTGTAGCCTTGGGGTAGCCCTAAAGGGAGGGGTCGACCTTGGTACGAGTCCTACTAACCGTAAAATTGTGAGTGCTACAACCTTGCAGAACTGACCATATGTTTCTAAAAATAGTAGACTGGCATTTGGGAAACCTTGTTTCTATGGAGACTTGTTATCTCTTTCACATCATATCACACTAATATAATATGTACGTATACCAGGTTACTCAGAAACTATTGCGACAAAAAGTTTTTATGTATATGAAACTGGCCAGTAATAATTTATAAAAAAAAAAAAAATGATTATTTATAACTAATAAGAGGTACATTCCAAATTCAAAACTTCCCGCCACATTTTTTGCGAGTAAATTATAATTATCGTGTCCTTTGAGAAATTGATTTGCGTCGAGACCATTATCGCGCTATGATTTTTTGCGATTTCAGATGTCGCAGTCGCCTGAATCCAGACGAATCGTACGATAGACTTCAAATGGCATTCATGAATGAAGGTCCTTCTAAGGCAACCGTATATCGGTGGTATAATGAATTTAAACGCGGTCGACTAACTTTGTGGGAAAGAAGTAAGAAGAAGAAAGAAGTGGTCGCCCTTTCACGGCTGTTACAGAAGAAAACGTGCATTTTAATTTCAATATTTCTAAAAGATTTTCATTTTCATTTGCGATACACATTCGTGCCGAATTTGACTGTAGATGGTACTGCTTTAAACATGGTCAAGCAATTTAAGTATTTGGGCCACTGGGTCACTGATGACCTTAAGGACACTTTAGATATTTGAAAGGGAATGCAGGGCGCTGTCTGTCCGATGCAATATGTTAGCTCGCAGGTTTGCACGGTGTGGAGGGAATGTCAAGGTTGTGCTGTTTAAAAGGTACTGTCAGTCCTTCTACACGTGCAGTCTGTGGATTAACTATACGCAGCGGACATACAGCGATCTGCGCATCCAGTATAACAACGCGTTCCGGGTGCTGATGGGACTGCCGCGCTACTGCAGCGCCTCCGCAATGTTCGCGGCGGCTGAGACCGATAGCTTTGCGGTAATCATGCGCAAACGTTGCGCTTCATTCCTGCGCCGCACACGCGGTAGTGCCAACACCATCCTGACCGCACTGGTGGACTGGTGGGATTCTCCGACGTTGGCACGGTGGATACGGCTGCACGCTGTTAAATAGCGACTGATAGCGTCATCGGGGAGTCCTTCTAGTCTAAATAATAACACCTTAATTTTATTTCATTTAATTTTCTAAGTTCGCAAATGAATGTACTAACAAATTATATGGATGAAGAATCTGAAATAAATTATTATTATTTCATTTACGAACTTTGAAATGGAACGCGAAAAAGTCTTTGAAACTCCTCAAATCAACTGAAGTAAACAGTTTATATTTCCAATGTAAATAAACAGCATTGAAACAAATCATTCTTGACTTAATTAAGTACCAGCAAAGTTAATTCAAAGAAGAATATTAAATAGAAACTCTTGGGTTCCAATAGATTTCAGCCATTCATGACAAAGTCGCGGTGGCCTAGTGGTTAAAACACCAGCCTCTCAAGTATGAGTATACGGGATCGATTCCAGGTTATATGTACTTTCTAAGTATGTCTTGGATATACTGATTTAGAAGGTGAAGGAAAAACATCTTGAAAACCTGGAAAGCTGGATTTTAAGGTTGAAATTGCCAACCCGCATTGAGCAAGCGCGGTGATTACGCTCAATTCATCTCTGTATGAGAGGAGACCTGTGCCCAGCAGTGGGACGATAAAAAAGTTGATGATGATGATGATTTAGACATTCTTTCTAATCATCTCATCATCAGTCTAGCTTTTTCCAAATTATGTAGGTGTCAGCTTCTAGTTTGACTCGTATAGATACAATATGTAAAGGAAACCCCATCCGACTCATAAGGATAATAAAGGTTAGGTAATCACATGACCAAATAAAATTTGTAACTTTACATAATCATCATAGTAACAATACTAATGAATTTTGAAACAATCTCTTTTTTCGGCGAATTAATTCCAATTTCCCCAAAAATTTGGTAAGTTTTTAAAAAGTGACAACAATATTTTCGACGGTATTGTTATGAGCGAAGCGATGGCGTGCCGCGTGCCCTGGCTTGCCTGCATGTAAGTTATCTCTTTTTGCGAAATAATATTTTTTTGTGAAAAATTACCACATTAGACTAAATAATATAAAATTTACCCTCCTAGATTCGGCAGTAGGGTAAAAAAATCAAAGTTACGCAACTTTCTAAATTTGATATTTTAATTGTTTAAATTCCAGTTAATTTAAACATTAAAAATATTCTTTTCACAAATTAAGGCAACCCGAAGTACAATAGACATATTTACGAGTCAAAAACGTTCGTCTTACATTGTAACAAGTAGAAATAAAATGTAAAAGTTGGAATGGTCATAGGAAAGTCCAAAGGCCATCGAGAAGTCCCATAAAATAGATGGTGATTTGTGTTTAGGCTTCGTGTAGTGATTGCGTGGTAACGACGACGGGAGAGCTACCACTACAAATGTGTTTACAAAAAGTTTCTGACGAAATTGTATGTAGTTGTTCAGGTTACTTTATTACCCAATTATTCACACACACACTTCATCAATTTCTCCCTCTCTCACATGCTCCTCACGCATTTGTGCTCACACGCACTTAAATTATTGTTTACTAGCATTCCGCCCGCGGCTTCGCCCGCGTGGAGTTCGGTTATATCGCGCCTTTTAGATTTCCTTCTGGAATATCAAATTTTTCCGGGATAAAAGGTAGCCTATGTTCTTTCTCAGGCTCTAAAGATTGTCTGTGCCAAATTTCATCAAAATCGGTTGAGAGGTTTAAGCGGGAAAGCGTAACAGACAGACAGACAGAGTTACTTTCGCATTTATAATATTAGTATGGATTATTCACATACATACACAAACACACCCCCACACAAACACACACACACACTTCATCAATTTCTCCCTCTCTCACACGCTCCTCACGCATTTGTACTCACACGTACTTAAATTATTGTTTATTAGCTGTGCTACGCGGTTTCACCCGCGTAAACTTCGAACCGAAACAGCTCAGTTGATATAAAATAAGCGCCTGTTAAAATAATTGGAGCAATATACTGTACGCGTTTGCTCCCGTTTTCATTAAATTTTTTGTTCCTGTTCTGCTCCTATAGGTCATAGCGGGATGTTTTATAGCCTATGTCCTTTCCCAGGCTCTAGACTATCTGTGTAGCAAATTTCATTACAATCGATTCAGTAGTTTTGGCGTGAAAGCCGGACAGACAGACAGACAGAGATACTTTCGCATTTATAATATTAGTATGGATTGTTACACATTTGTTTCATCAAAATTCTGATAAACTAGTAATGGACGAACGAATATATCTTGTAAAGTTGTAAGAGAACACAAAACTTTCCTAGCGTAGGGAAATTTTTTCACAAAATAATGTAAAAAAGATCTCCAGACTAAACATGTTATGTAGTATTCTTTTTCTTTGGGCAATCAATTTATTATTATTCTCTAAAGTAACTCGCCCATCTGTATTTAGAAGGTTTCAACCATATATCTCTTTTTTAGCTTTTGTTCGGGGCGTGGCAGCGGCAACAGTCTCTCGAAGACCTTATTGGAGAGGAATTATGGTACGTATGCGTGTGCGTGCGCGCGAATGTGTGTCGTTATTACTGATCAGGTATGGCGTTTTTAAGACATCTTAGCGTTTTCTCTAAATTCAAATCTATACTAATATATAAAGCTGAAAAGTTTGTTTGTTTGAACGCGCTAATCTCAGCAACTACTGGTCCGATTTGAAAAAATCTTTTTGCGTTGGATAGCCAATTAATCTAGGAAGGCTATATAACATCACGCTGCGACCAATATGAGCGGAGCATAACTAACTCCACGCGAACGAAGTTGCTGGCGGCCACTAGTAGGTATGTAATAAGAATAATATAATCATAAACACCATTCCAGAATCTAAATGAGATTTTTTTTTGACTGTGTTAATTACATGTGATGGGCCTGCAAAAAAATAATTAATTTATTTATTTAATCAAGATCTGGCAGTTTGAGTAATTTAGAGAGGGTAAAAACGAGACTCCGCTGTCTTTCTGCCTGTCTGTCTGGATGAACCATTATAGCTAGAACGTTGAAATGTTCACAGATGATGTACGAGTACATAGCCACTATAAAAACAAATAGGTACTAAAAACCTTTTTTTTTTGCATAGATAATAGTAGTAAAATCAGGTACCGTGAGTCGGCCTCGCATTTGGCCGGTTTATTTTCGTGTACAACCTTTCAAAACAAGAGGCGTTTTGTTAAGTTTTGTGAGATATCTATGCCATTATATTTTCCTCTGATTGATGTAGTTTATACATATATATGTACATTGTACATGTATTATGATAAAAAAAAAACAAAAAAAAAACCGGCCAGGTGCGAGTCGGACTCGCACACCAAGGGTTCCGCCGTACAGACGCAGCGGTTTACAATTTATGACGTATTATTCTGTATACCTCTGTATCAGATCTCTCTCATTCTACGTATATCATCTAATTTATTCTGTATACCTCATCGTCAGAATTTACAAATGCATTCAGATGAGATATTGTATTCAATTGAGAACCCTGAATTCACAAATCACAAGGTGAATGCAACCTTAGAAAAAGTTGTGGTGCACATTTCTAAAAACGTTAAAAGATCTATGTTGTACGTGGGTTGCTCTAGACTAGAGCAACATCATCGCATCGTCTGGACTGTTTTAGTAGTTAATTCAGGCACCTGGGTGCATTCAGGCACCGTCTTAATAAGTACAATAATAATTCGAAAACTGAAAAAACTACCGAAAATGTATAAAAAACCCAAAACACTGTCTTTTTGGGCAACAATTTCTTTGACTTACTATTTTATCGATCAATGAAATATTTAGATTGAATGACGATTGTGTTGGTCTTTGTTTTGGTTTAACTAGTTACTGTGCCTAAAAATTTTAAAAGGTTTCGGGTTTTTCTATTAGGTTACTTTAGCTATTGTTTCATACCAAAATTCAAGATTCAATGTCAGCGGGAAGTAGTCTTTAAGTTTTGATTCCGTTGCGAGTAGTGACGAATTTCAAAATATGCGGTATGATTATAGGTAGGTACCTACCTCAGCGTTTTGAATTTTTGCGTTGATTTTAGAATTTTTCACAGTTTAGAGGCAATTAGATTTAAGAAGTGTTTGATATGAATTTCAACTGTAATATCTCTACACGTTCATGAGAAAAAGGGTAGGTAGTAAGTTTATAATTATTAAAAAAACAATTTATGTCATATAAGCAAAAATAATATTTTATTATTTTATGTAACTTAAAATTTATCATTTTCGCAATTTTTCCTTTATCTGTCTGTACTATACATATAACGTTGCTTCGTGCCGAATTTCAAGATTCTGAGTTCACGGGAAGTACTTACCTTGTAGGTTTTGATTCCCTAGCGTGTATCCTGTAGGTTTTGATTTTTTTGCGAGTGTCGAAAATTTGTTGAAAATATCGACATAATCGGCTGTATATTTTGATTGGCTTGGCTTAGAAGTTTGATATTTTCACAGCATAAAGGGACAATAGACCTGAGTATTTCATGTGAATTTCAGCTTGATACGTCCACGCGTTCTTGAGATAAATGGTCTTGACAGACAGACAGACAGACAGGCGGACAACAAAGTGATCCTATAAGGGTTCCGTTTTTTCATTTTGAGGTACGGAACCCTAAAAACATGCTTTTAAAGAATATCAAACTAAAAACCATTACCATTCCAAACCATTTATTTGAAACTTCGGAAGACAGGCAAAATAGCCGAACACGACATAAAGACAGACTTCGTTTACCACGAATAAATTTAAAATTATTTAAGAAAAATGCATACTGTATGTCCATAATGATTTATAATAAATTACCAAATAGTTTACAGGAATTACCTTTGACATTATTTAAGAAAATGCTTTTTAAACTATTGTTGTCAAAGAATTACTATACTTAGAATTAAGGACTATTTAGAAGATAAATTGATGGAATTTGGATAATGTAATTTTAACAATAAATTTGCACGCCATATATGGCAGGATACGCTGGAAAAAATGCACTGTAACAGCCTTTATACCGTATTTTAGTAAATAAACCTTTTTGATTTGATTTGATTTGAAAAGTTAAAAATAATTTTAATATTTACATAATTTTTGTATATTAAGCGCCTCACGCTTTTTTCAAAATTTTTTTTTTTTTTTTTTTTTTTTTTTTTTTTTTTTTTTTTTTTTTTTTTTTTTTTATAAGTTATAAACAAGCGCTTGACCGCAATCCCGCCTGATGGTAAGCAGTGATGCGATCATTGAAGGTAAAGCGCGCTAGTTTATTAAGAACCTATTCACTCTAGCCTTGAAGACACTCAAATTGTAATGTGACGGAAACACCGTCGCTGGCAAATTGTTCCAGTCCCTCGATGTATGCGGTATAAAAGAGGAAGCGAAACGCTTCGTCCGGGTCGCAGTGGTATCAACAACGTAAGGGTGGAAACTCGCCGTACGACGGGTCGTCCGATGGTGGAACGGTGATGGGGAATTAAATCATGCAATTCCCTTGCACACTCACCAGAATGCAACCTATAGAAGACCGAAAGGCTGGCTACTCTACGCCTGTGCTCCAGGCTTTGGAGACCGTTTCGAGTTAAGTCTGGGTCGCCAATCAGCCTCTCCGCACGCCTCTCCACTGAATCCAAAGTATCCAGGTGACATTTCGCAGCACCAGCCCAAATGTGGCTGCAGTACTCCACACACGAGCGGACCTGTGCTTTGTACAACATTAGAAGCTGCCCCGGTTTGAAGTACCGCCGGACCTTTGCGATAACGCCAAGTTTTCTGGCAGCCACCCTGGCCTTGGACTCAATGAACCGCCCAAAGTTAAGGTTCGAGGAAATCTCTACTCCCAAAAGCTGAAGGCGGTTGGTGCACTCCAAGGATATATTCTGAAAAGTAGGAGCCAAGGTGAACGGGCTCCTTTTGGCGGTGAAAAGACACGCCTGTGTTTTGGCGGCATTGAATGCTACAAGATTGGCTTTGCCCCATTCGGAGACTGCCTGTAGTGCAGCACTCGTACGCTCTACCATAGCCTCCCTTTCGGACCAGATTGCTTCCTTACTAGCCCGAGCTTCCGGCAGATATCTCTCCACAACTGTGCTGTCATCTGCATACCCATAGATACCGGGCATCAGCAGATCATCAATATGCAGCAGGAACAGAGTTGCAGAGAGAACAGACCCCTGAGGAACACCGGCATTGGTCGACATGGGCTCCGATGAGCATCCGTCGACAACAACTCGGATGGACCGTTCAGTCAGGAAGTCTTTAACCCAGCCAGTCAGGCCAGCGGAAACGCCGTACGCTGGAAGCTTACTCAAAAGGCCAGCGTGCCATACCCGGTCGAAGGCCTTCGAGACATCAAGGGAGACGGCAATCGCTTCCCCATTTTTCTCGAGGGCCTCGCCCCACTAGTGAGTGGCATACAATAGTAGGTCTCCAGTGGACCGATTGCGCCGAAAACCGTACTGTCGGTCACTGAGGAGATCGTTACCTTCCAGGTAAGCCAAGAGGCGCGAGTTAAATACACGCTCCATAATCTTGCAGAGTATGGAGGTTACCGAAATCGGCCGATAGTTGGTAGGATCGGCACGACTACCCTTTTGGGGCACGGGCTGCACGTTGGCAAGCTTCCAGGACTTGGGCACTATACCAGTCCCAAATGAGAGGCGATACAGGCGCGTCAATACAGGAGACAACTCGGGCGCACATGCCTTAAGAACAATCGCTGGTATACCATCTGGACCACTAGCCTTATTCACGTCCAGACGACACAGTGCTCTCAAGACCTCCTTGTTCCTAATGCGAACCTCCGGCATTGAAGCTCCGCAATTAGGTAAATTAGGTGGAGTAGCACTACCAGTATCAAGACGCGAACTATGGGCAAAGAGAGATGCAAAAAGACCTGCTTTCTCTCTCGCCGTATGGTTTTTAATTTGATATTCTTTAAAAGCATGTTTTTTTTAAACTATATTTATTTTCAACTTTTTAGTTCGATATTCCTAAAAAAAGAAAAAAAAATCGAACGTACGAACGTATTGAAAACGGTGGGACATTTTACAGTAATGAGCCGCTCACTCATAGTCCAAAGAGTTAGAGACCGACAAGCAAATAAACAAGCAAGCAAGCAAACATATCTAATAAAAAGGATGTAATAAAAAGGATGTAACAAAAGTCCAGTCGATTAAAACGCATCTAAAATCTTGAGGACCGTGGCAAATTACGCGGGGATTGATAAAACGGATTCTTTAAATTGCTTAGATATTTAGATAACCAGACATATACTCTCATTTTTAACAAAAGAAAGAAAAAATAGGTCGTTAGCAAGTTTTTGTTTTATCCCGTAAATTGTCTCGAGATGATTGTGTAGATAATTCAGGCATTTCCAAGCAGTCTAAGGGATGTACTGGAGGCTCGAGCCTTCGAGCTCGCTGTCTAATCACTCACTTGTACAGTAAGGGTCAACAGTATCTTACCACTTTTGAACTTTATTGCCCTAACAGTGTCAAAAGTGGTACTCCACTTTTGACCCTTACTGTACATACAAAGAACTGTTCTGTTCTATTAATTTTTCTCTATTCACTATTTTTTCTCAGTGGTAGAACATAACATCGGCTGCCGGCAGAAGTTACCACCACAGACAAAGTTTTGTCCCCAAGTGATTTGTTGTGTTTCGGCATGATTTCTGGTGAAGTCGAACGGAGGACGGGTCTGAGTAATTATGTTGCAATGTGGGCCGGGTACGATGGCCAAATGTTGTTGTGTCAGTCGTGGATCCAGATCAATCTCGTTCTGGCGCAGCATCGTTGGTCGTGTTGTTGGCTTTAGCATAGCATCACCTCGCTCAACTGCCGTCGCCCTTCCTATTTACTGAGTTTTTTTGAGTAAATAGGCTCTTAATAAGCTAACGCGCTTTGTCATCAACGATTGCATCGCTGCTTACCATCAGCCGGGATTGCGGTCAAGCACTAGATTATGATAAAAAAAACTTTACGTTTTTATTGCTGTTGACATTGGTGACATTTGTCTTGTTCACCAACTAAACTAAATTGAAGTTCGATGCATCTTACACTACAGACAGGACTAAACTAGTATGTTATCTTCTATCCCTTTCTTAATGTAATATAAAGAAAAAGACGCACGGAACTTAAATTTAGTTTAGTTATAAACGAAATTGCGGCCATTGAATTGATCGGGCCATTGTTTTCCTTTTTGTAATGCGTGATTTAAATTGTAGTTTTACAGGTAAAGGTTTTATTAAAATTAAATTCGGAATTTTATGGTTTTCTATTAGGGGCGAATTTCATCAAACTTTTATACTTATAATAGGGGACTACCCACGAGACAACAACGAATGCGTACCCACGTATCCATTCAGCTTTATGGCTGTGTATACACTCTATACAAAGTCGTTTTTTTCTATGGAGGATAGCTGGATAAATGTGAGTAGCCTTCAAATCTTGAAGTTTCTGACGTTTTTCCATACTAGAACTGTCAGATGTCAGTTTTATTCTACGTAGTTTATAAAGCGCTCTCTACATACCAAAGCCGGCCCGGCGGCAAATGTCAGCAACATTTTGCCGGCGGGCTAGGTTGGCGGCTTCTGTCATTGCAAGTCGTAAAACTTTGCCGGCGGCATGGCGACGGCTCGACATGAGAAACTTATTTGGCAGTTAAAATACTAGCACGTTACTGCTGCCGACATAGCTGAGGGGATTAGCAAGCTGAAGTGGCAATGGGCGGGTCACATATGCCGAAGGACCGACAACCGTTGGGGTAAACGAGTCCTCGAGTGGAGACCGCGTCTCGGCAAACGTAGCGTAGGACGCCCTTGGGCGAGATGGAGCGACGACATCAAAAAGGTGGCTGGTAATGGCTGGCGGAGAACTTCTCAGGATCGAGCATGTTGACGTGCCATGAAGGAGGCCTATGTCCAGTAGTGGACGAGTAGGGGCTGATGATGATGATGATTGCAGCTGAACTGAGCGCTTGAGTCTGCTAGCCGCCGACGCAAGCCGACGACGTGTCGGCGTGCAACACGCGCGGGCAAAGGTTGCTTATGTTGATATGCTTCTTTCAACATAAGCCGGGTCGGGTTGTGTCGCCGGGCCGGCTTTGGTGTAGTGCGTTTTACCAGAACTAACACAGGATACTTTTATCTCGATATTTCCACGGGATTGAAACTTTTATGCGGGTGAAACCATTTGGCATAACTAGTAAATAATAAATAAGCCTGAAGAACTTTTCCTAAATACAATCTATACTAATCTATAAAGCTAAAGACTTTATTTGTTTGAACTCGCTAATCTCAGGAACTACTGGACAGATTTGAAAAATTTTGCGTTGGATAGCTCATTAATCTAGGAAGGCTTTAGGCTATATAACATCACGCTGTGACTAATAGGAGGGGGGATTTAAAAAAAACGCGGGTGAAACCACGTGGTGCAGCTAGTACTAACATGTAAAGCTGAAGAGTTTGTTTGTTTGTTTGAACGCGCTAATCTCAGGAACTAAGGGTCCGATTTGAAAAGTTCTTTTTGCGTTGGATAGTCCATTAATCCAGGAAGGCTTTAGGCTATATAACATCACGCTATGACTAATAGGAGCGGAGCATAACTAACTCCACGCGAACGAAGTCGCTGGCGGCCGCTAGTCCATTCTAAAATTCTTTTAAGTACGTGCTCAAAATAGATATAATCTATCAAAGACGAAAAGTCGATTACTCGAGCTGAATTCCCTAACACTCACCGTACCATAACAAAGTCAGAAACGAATTTGGCCATAATCTTTGAAACTTATAATGAAATCCTAAGTTACTGGCAAAAACTTTAGATAGAATTTAATTATGGGGCTCGATAGAAGAAGTTATACAGAAATAATCTTCAAAGGAAGCAATTTTAAATCATCATTGACGTAGTCAGAGACTCTTGACACGTGGAGGCTCTATTAGGTAGTTCGGCTTAGGATTGGCTACGGACAGTGGTAGAGAAACCTACGATGGAGACAGATATTGGCGTCGATTCTGTTGTTCAAAAACTAAACTAATTTGCATCTTTTTATTTCCATTTCGTTAAGAAAAGGATAGAAGATAACATTTTAGTTTAATCCTGTCAAATTAAGATATTCCATAGACAGTTTAGACGCGATTATAAACATGGCGACTAAAAATACGCCAGCTTACGTCAGGAGTGCACTAATTTGACAGGTCTAAACTGACATTTCATCTTCTCTCCTTTTCTTAATAAAATAGAAATAAAAAGATGCACTGAATTTAAATTTAATTTATTTTATGAATCGGGGCCATTGTCAGATGGTGATGAAATAATTAACGCTAAATTGTCATGAACACTTTGCATTTTTTTTAACGTTGCCCCACATTATGAATTTCTCCTGTATCGTGGGTGCGTTTAGAAACATATAAACTTACATACACAAACAGTCAGACCCGGAACAACTACTCGTAGGTTACCCACTTAACCACTGCGCTATCCGTGCTCGCTTCACTTAATTATTCAAGTTGTGATTTTTACAGAATCGATGGGCAGTACGGTTTAATGGTACGGTTTAATAAATATTAAGTCGTGGTGGCCTAGTGGTTAAAGCACCAGCCCTCTCGGACCCGTCCTCCGTACGGCTTCACCAGACATCATGCCGGAACACGACAACAAATCGCTTGGCGGCAAGACTTTGTCTGGTGGGTGGTAACTTCTACCGGCAGCCGATGTTGTGGCCTACCACCGAGAGAGATGATATTGGCAAAATGAACACTGCTTTATTTTCATGAGGCTTATAGTCAATTGATTTCCTTTTTGCAATTTTGCTCACGTTTTGCCTCAACTTTAAAAGGAAATAATGCTTTGGCAGAAGTCTATGCGAATTGAATAATAATGACCCTTTCACATTCTAGCAGTACCTTTTCAGTTTCTTAATATTACTTAGTATATTCTTGTACCATTAGGTAGTTAGTATATACTTAGGTAAGTACCCAAAATTGGCCCAAACATTTTAAGAGTCTAGCAACGCGTTTCTCCGTGTATATAGATGTTTTAAATTTGCAAATTCCTCACCTTCGGATTATCTAATGGTTTACGAAACGCAGTTTGGATGGAGTCCAACGTTCCACAAACTGACACTTCGTTACTGCCCACTGACGCTTTCATATCAACCTGTCGTTAAGTAAAATCATTTACAGAATTTACTTCACCTTGCCAAATACTTCTACCTGATATTTTAATTGGGCTTATAGTCTGTATTATCTGTTATTAGTTAAAGTGTTGCCAGAACATTAATTTCATTGGAAACTACTAAGGCTGAGATGAAAATATTGATAATTAATACATAAATATTTTTCAGAGAAGTAATTTTCTTTGATATATTCAGAGCCGTGTACATATACTTTTTAGGGTTCCGTAGCCAAATGGCAAAAAACAGAACCCTTATAGATTCGTCATGTCTATCTGTCCGCCTGTCCGTCTGTCCGTCCGTATGTCACAGCCATTTTTTTCCGAAACTATAAGAGCTATACTGTTGAAACTTTGTAGGTAGATGTATTCTCTGAACCGCATTAAAATTTTGATGCAAAAATAAAAAAATAATAAAAATATTGGGGGCTCCCCATACTTAGAACTGAAACTATTTTTTTTTACACATAGGTACGTGTAGGGTATCTATGGATAGGTCTTCAAAAATGATATCGAGGTTTCTAAACCGAATAGTTTGCGTGACAGACGCTTCCAAAGTGGAAAAAAGTTGGTCCCCCCCCCCCTCTAACTTCTAAAATAAGAAAATGAAAAATCGGAAAAAAAATTTGATGTACATTACTATAAAAAGTACCAACGAAAATTGTTTTGAACGAAATCTAGTAAGTAGTTTTTTTTTTAATACCTCGTAAATCGTAAAACGCTTATTACCGCGTAATCTTACATACACATAACTTAAATCCTTTAATTTCATAAATCAATGGTACGGGACCCTTTGTGCGTGGGTCCGACATGCACTTGGCCGGTTTTTTAATTGAAAGTCAGGTCTAACCGCTCTACACACACAGGCCCGGCGGCATATGTCGGCTAGGTTGGCGCCTTCAGTCATTGCAAGTTGTAAAAATTTGGCGGCGGCATGTCGGCGGGTCGACATTAGAAACTTATATGGCGGTTAAAATACTAGCTCGTCACTACAGCTGAAATGTCGCCGAGCAATTGAGCGCTTGCGTACGCTAGCCGCCGACGTGTCGGCGTGCAACACGCGCGGTGGAAGGTTGCCGACACGCTTCTTTATGTAATGCCACAGGTAGTGCGCTCTAGACTAGCAATACTTTCTTTAAAACCAACTTTGATATATATTTTTAAGAATGTTTTCAACTATTCGTCCGCGTTCCTACCATTAATATTCAATACCATTTTCAGTAAATAAAACTGTTAATGGAAACGATTAACAATACCGTGAATCGATTTAATAAATATTTCAACTGGACATGTAACATTAGTTGCGATTATCTACAATTACCGGTAAAAAGTACGTTACATGAATAACTTATAGACATTTCGTTTTATGGTTTTTGACTAGGGTTGAACTGTTTCAGAAAATTAATTCTCCTATCGAAAAGGAAGAATAATGATGATTAAAAATCCATACTAATATTATAAGTGCGAAAGTAACTCTGTCTGTCTGTCTGTTACGCTTTCCCGCTTAAACCTCTCAACCGATTTTGATAAAATTTGGCATAGACAATCTTTAGACCCTGAGAAAGAACATAGGCTACCTTTTATCCCGAAAAAAATTGATATTCCCGAGGGGAATCTAAAAAGCGCGATATAACCGAACTCTACGCAGGCGAAGCCGCGGGCGGAAAGCTGGTGTTAAAATAAACATAGGATATAGAAAATTACAGCTACTCTAAGACCATTTTGAGGACATGTAGATCGGCACATAATGAAAAACTAGGGAACGGGGAACTTTAATGGACCTAATTAACCATATCATTTTATGCACCCTAGTCTTGCAAAGCCTTATTAAGGTATTTTAGAGCAGAGAAGCGAAACATTCTAAAATTATAAATATCGAAGTAGATTTGTTAGCAACACTAGGTACCGCATATGTTTCAATAATTTTTAGGAATGAGCGAACCTAATTCGCGGAGAGCAATAAAATATTTATGGTATATATGCTGTATCCAGGTCATTTTTAGGGTTCCGTACCTCAAAAGGAAAAAACGGAACCCTTATAGGATCACTTTGTTGTCCGTCTGTCTGTCTGTCTGTCTGTCTGTCTGTCTGTCACCACCCTTTATCTCAAGAACGCGTGGACGTATCAAGCTGAAATTCTCATGAAATACTCGGGTCTATTGTCCCTTTAAGCTGTGAAAATATCAAACTTCTAAGCCAAGCCAATCAAAAGATATAGCCGATTATGTCGATATTTTCAACAAATTTTCGACACTCGCAAAGGAATCAAAACCTACAGGATACTTCCCGTAAACTCAGAATCTTGATATTTGGCATGAAGGATTGTCATATAATGCAAATATAGGAAAAATTGCGAAAATCACATTTTTTTAATTATATAATATAATAAACATATTTTAATAAAATGGAACTTACTACCTTATTTCTCACGAACGAATAAAGTTATCAAATTGAAATTTATACCAAATACCTAGCTCTATTGTCCCTTTAAGCTGTGAAAATATCAAACTTCTAAGCCAAGCCAATCAAAAGATACAGCCGATATGTCGATATTTTCAACAAATTTTCGACACTCGCAAAGGAATCAAAACCTACAGGATACTTCCTGTAAACTCAGAATCTTGAAATTTGGCATGAAGGATTGTCATATAA
The DNA here is from genome assembly GCA_017933935.1 of Sesamia nonagrioides. NCBI lineage: Eukaryota > Metazoa > Arthropoda > Insecta > Lepidoptera > Noctuidae > Sesamia > Sesamia nonagrioides. The sequence goes on along the minus strand of JADWQK010001727.1, from coordinate 326,872 downwards.
TGCAAATATAGGAAAAATTGCGAAAATCACATTTTTTTAGTTATATAATATAATAAACATATTTTAATAAAATGGAACTTACTACCTTATTTCTCATGAACGAATAAAGTTATCAAATTGAAATTTATACCAAATACCTAGGTCTATTGTCCCTTTAAGCTGTTAAAATATCAAACTTCTAAGTCAAGCCAATCAAAAGATACAGCCGATATGTCGATATTTTCAACAAATTTTCGACACTCGCAAAGGAATCAAAACCTACAGGATACTTCCTGTAAACTCAGAATCTTGAAATTTGACATGAAGGATTGTCATATAATGTAAATATAGGAAAAATTGCGAAAATCACATTTTTTCAGTTATATAATATAATAAACATATTTTAATAAAATGGAACTTACTACCTTATTTCTCACGAACGAATAAAGTTATCACATTGAAATTTATACCAAATACCTAGATCTATTGTCCCTTTAAGCTGTAAAAATATCAAACTTCTAAGCCAAGCCAATCAAAAGATACAGCTGATATGTCGATATTTTCAACAAATTTTCGACACTCGCAAAGGAATCAAAACCTACAGGATACTTCCCGTAAACTCAGAATCTTGAAATTTGGCATGAAGGATTGTCATATAATGCAATTATAGGAAAAAATGCGAAAATCACAATTTTTTAGTTATATAATATAATAAACATATTTTAATAAAATGAAACTTACTACCTTATTTCTCACGAACTAATAAAAGTATCAAATTGAAATTTATACCAAATACCTAGGTCTATTGTCCCTTTATGCAGTGAAAAAATCAAACTTTTAAGTTAAAGCGATCAAAAGATACAGCAGTTTATACCGACACCTTAGACGAATTTTCGTCACACGCTAGGGAATCAAAACCTACACGCAAAGACATTAAAATTATATTTACAATAGACAGGACATCACGAACAAAATCGTAAGCCAATACTTTTATCGACTTGATTAAAAGTCGCCCAGTCTAGTCTGCGCGTCAGGACGTAATTTGTGTCCACTAAGAATAAACATTTTCTAAGGAAATATGCCATGTTGCGCTTTGTGTTACTGTACATCTCGTTATAGTAAAACGACTGGACCTAACTTCGGAATGTTTTTCTATGAATTATTTATATTTCGTCTGCAATACAAATTTAAAAAAATCTTAGTTCTAGAAAACTTTCCATTATTGTAATAAGCGCCCTCTATTGTTGAGTAGTTTTACTATTTTCTTGTAGAGATGTAGTAATGTTGTTTATCGATTTAGTTATCGATAATACTTATTAAGATGAATACATTTTGTTGTATTTTATTGACATTTAAAATATAGCTAAATAAACTTAAAATATTAATATATTTCAAGTTTATTTATTATTAACTCTATTTAAACATAATCATATCATATTAATAAACAAAATTGAATGAACAATTACTATTCATTTACCTAGGTTTTTGTTATTTTTGGTTTCCGAATAAAAATAATGTCGTAGGGAAAAAGTGGTTACGATTTGTCCAGATAGACCGTAGAGAAGAAAATTGGCTTCCGTCTCATTCGTCGAAATTATGCTCAATGCATTTTAAAAGAGAAGTTATCTACTTTGGAAAGACATGTCGATCAAACTTAAAAAAAAAAAAAAGAATCGGTACCTTGTATTAGAAATGAAATAGTAAGTTATTAATTTCAGTACTTTTCTACTTAACCGTAAAAATTGGAATAAAATTTACTGTTAAGTGGATAAGTACATAGATTACATAACTTATTTATAATGAAATATATTCATAAAATATGTAGGTACGTATATGTAGTACAATGATTGCGAGCTACTTTGTGATTTTGAGGATTCCGTACCTAAAAGGTAAAACTAACCCTATTCATGAGACTTCTCTGTTCGTCTGTCCGTCTGTCACCAGGCTGTATCTCATAAACCGTAATAGCGAGACAGTTGTAATTTCCAGAGATTGTGTTAGTATTTCTGTTGCCGCTATAACAACAAGTACTAAGAATAAAAATAATAAAATATTTAAGGGGGCTTCCATACAACAAACGTGAATTTTTGCCGTTTTTTGCTCCATATTAATAACGGAAACAGATAGACGCTTAAAATGTTCACAGAATATTTGGTTATATATTCAAATTAAAAATAAATAATTGAAATAAAATAAATACTGAAGGCGGGCTCCCATACAATAACCGTGATTTTTTTGCCGTTTTTAAAGATAATGGCGTACGTATCTGGTAAAGGTCTTGCTCCAGCAGACTACCATTTTGTCGTGATTTGGACAATTATCTACGTGACAAGAAGTTTTCTTCCCAGGAGGCAGTTCTGCTTTCACACAGTTTGTGCAGTCTAGATCCTCAGAGTTCTATCACAAAGGCATAAACGACCTTCCTATATTGATTATAAATGAATTATTTAAAAATTAAAAAATAAGCAATTATTTAGATTTTCAGTACTAATCGGCAATTTTAAACTTTAACGCCTATTATATTAAAATAATTATATAAATAAGAAACTTGTAAACTTGAAATTACCCATAATTATTCTGCTTCCTAATTTTTTGTTCCAAGCTATCATAATGCGAAAAAACATCGTCGTAGTAACTTCATGAATATTATCGATAACTTTATATCGAAATGATACAAACCCTACCACAGTTTTTTGCATGCCATTTGAAAATATTTGCAAACAAACGTGTAAAAAGAATAATTTTGTTAAAAACGAAATGCAAACGAAAATTATAAAACAAAATGCGCTTTATGGCCTAAAAGGTCTGCTACACTCAAAAATCGCAATAAACTGAGCGTTAAAATAATTCGTAAGCATAAAACATCTAAAATGCCAATAGACGGTGTCACGGTAAATGAATAGTAGCGAATAAAATTCTAAAACAGTTTTTGTTTGTACAAGGCAAGTTTCACTTAATTTATTTACTTTTCAATATTTATTTACCCGATTTGAACTATACTAGGGTATTAAATCGAATCTGGCAACATAGACCACACTGGCCACCTACCGGGCAATAGCTGAATATATTTTATATAAACTTATTTCATTTTTACTATTTGATGTCTCCAATTGTCGATCTAATTTTGATATATTGTACTAGATGGCGGAACTGAGCCATGGGATCACAGTTTTTCTATGCCATTTTGACACATGCCCTCTATATATATCCTAAATCTCTTTGCCTACAAGGTACTTCCCGTGAACTCAGAATCTTGAAATTCGGCACGAAGCAACGTTATATTATAGTACAGACAGATAAAGGAAAAATTGTGAAATGATAAATTTGAAGTTACATAAAATATTAAAATATTATTTTTGCTTACATGACATGAAATATTTTTTTAATAATTATAAACTTACTACCTACCCTTTTTCACATGAACGCGTAGAGATATTAAAGTTGAAATTCATATCAAACACTTCTTAAATCTAATTGCCTCTAAACTGTGAAAATTTTTAAATCAATGCTAGTATTATAAATGCGAAAATAACTCTGTCTGTCTGTTACGCTTTCCCGCCTAAACCTCTCAACCGATTTTGATGAAGTTTTGCACAGACAATCTTTAGACCCTGAGAAAGAACATAGGCTACCTTTTATCCCGGAAAAAATTTGATGTTCCCGAGGGGAATTTAAACAGCGCGATATAACCGAACTCCACGCGGGCGAAGCAGCTGGCGGAAAGCTAGTACGTCATAAATTGTAAACCGCTACGTTTGTACAGCGGAACCCTCGGTGTGCGAGTCCGACTCGCATTTGGCCGGTTTTTTATATTAGAGGTAACATTTGACATGTTATTTTAATACTTGGAGACGGTATCAAATGGTTTCCTTTACCATCTATTATACTTAAATTAGGTTAAGAATCAGTACCTACCTTGAACGTCATTATTTCATAAGACAGTACCTTAAAACGCCCTCGTGTCTCGGAAAACACGGTAATCCGTTGGTCCCGGTTACGATACGAACATATAGTGGTATTCGTTACGGGTTGTTGGAGCCTTCAAAAGTCCAGCAATTGGTCTAACTGCAATGCTTCGATGTCGCCGTCGGGTTGTGGAGGTCAGACGGCAGTCGCTTCACAGAAAAATATCGAAGTTTAGCCAAAATCAGCAGTTGGATTGGTAAAGCGGACCCCAGACTCCAAAGCTGAAAAAGCTTCGGATGTGACTGGGATTAACGCTGAAATGATGGCTTCAACACTTCCTAGTGCTTTCGCTGGCAGATCAACTCTCACATTATAATCGATCACTTTATTATTTAGTTTCCCTGGGATCTTTATTCGCCATTTTTATCCATTACTCGTTTAGTCACGTATGTTTCATCCGTCCAGTCCGTCGGTAGTTAATATCAATAAATAATGGCTATATTTTCACGCGATAGCGGCAACCTTGGGCGTGTTTACGGTATCCCTACGTTTTTCCACGTTGGGCGCCATTCAATGAATAACTGGCCATCGGGGAAGTCACGCGATCTTTCGCGTGTTACCGGTTTTATGGATGGCACGTGTTTTTAATTATATTTTTTATTTACAGTGGGGACATTTAAATTGTGTTTGATTTTATTTGAATACTTAATGGCGTATCATGTTTATTGCAAATAAAAATCTTATCTTAAATAAATATATACAGACAAATCACACAATTGAGCTAACCCCAAATTAAGCTCGAGACTTGTATCTTATCTTATCGTTTTGAAATGTCGGGTATTTTACAGCATGGGGTGTACCTAGCTAACTAAATTTTGAGGTAGTAAAAGAAATCTCGTTTAAATTCGTATTAAGTGGATTTTAAATTGAATTTCATAATATTTGGGTTGCTCTCAAACGAAATTGAGAAAAAAGCATAACCTGGGAAGGGTTATCCCAAAGTCGAGTAAAAATACACGGCTAAATAAATACACTTTACCTTGATTCAATACCTTTTTTTCAATTTCCTTAAGTGAGGGAGTATAATTGAAAAATGGTCTTTTGTTATTTTTGTCCAGTCAGTCCCTGGGCTGATAGATCATCACGAAATAATTGAAAAAAAAAAAAACTTCCTGAAGAGAATAAATCAATTAAATTCATTAAATTTCAGTTAAATTTCACGAAGTTAAATGCTGTTATTTCAGAGGCCTCTCATGCAGCTGCGAACATTTGCCATCTGGACTGCTTTCATCAATTTAGACGTTGTCGACATACGCGTACATTTAATACATTCCCGTAAATACGAGTACGATATCCCGTCTTTGTCTAACAATAGGGAAGTGACAGAGAGAGGTGATAATGAGCCGTATAGTAATTTGTCACTGGGTTAACGTAGTTTCTCTGGACGGATGCCAGCGACAGACTGGCGGACGAGGTACAGACGACAGTAGACAGAGCTACTACGATCTCTCATATTTGTTTATTAGATTTTAACTTTATTTTAAAGCATGAAGGCTCAAGGTTGATAGGCAATATTTGACAGTTACGGGTAGGTTGACCTACTGTCGTCCGTACAAAGTGAAATATCCCTTATGAACTCTCCCTCCGCGCCGGTTAATTTGTCAAAATACTGAATTTTGAACAGGTTAGAAGCTTTTTTATATGTTAGTGTTTGCTGGCCTATTTTAGTCGGTTGAATTGCTGTAATTGCAGAAACAATTAGATATTGGATACTGCGTGGATATACATTCGAGGGGTGAAAAAACAAATTAACTTTTGTTTTATTGAAGTTACAATCGTGGGCTCTATAAGCTTTCCTGTCGGCAATAATGACTAACTTTAATACTCTAAAATTTCATGTCTTATTGTTTTCTATTATATGAATGCCAATCGCTTAACTGAGACGTTTCCTTTTTTTTGTTGGGATGGGAAATCATCAAATGACTTCTCCCGCTCAGGGTGAAGCGGAAGGGCGTGTCAGACTTTTACTGACTAAAACCCACCCGTATTTGTTCACTTGTCGGTGCGACGGCCAGGGCCACGGTTTCTTTTTTAACCAACCCGCAACCCTGAGCCAGGAGGCATCGGTCTTCGTGGACCCCGTCACTATGTGCTGACATCTCTTTGTGGCGCGTGTGAATCATAACGCGCCGTCGCTGAGGTGGCAACGCGGTGCGGGAGGGGTGTGTGATCCGAGCTTGGTGATTCGTCAACTTGAGACACTTATTACCCCCCCCCCTCCCCCCATGCATCGCGCAGCTACGGCCACGTGTCAATTAAGCGGCATGTAGAAGATAAATGTTTAAAAGTTCTTCTATTACACTCACCTTCATTATACAAGCATGCATGGGAAATTTCATGTTTCCTACCGAGCGCTTAAGAAAGAAAGAACATATTTTAATTGTGATTCATGCAGGAAGATCATAAAGTTAAACTAAACATTAAAAAAAAAAAACAAATAAGTAATATAAAAAAATAAAAATCAATAAGTATATGACTGTGGTTTTAGAAAGCGTGTTTTCTGTCTTCTCATGAATGAATTTAAGATTTTTATTACAACATCTAGGTATGTTGTTAAAGACATCACGTGATCACTTGGTTAACATTTCATCTCAATTAAAATGACTACTGAGTAAAGCATAGTCGTTACCAGACAACTGACACGGATTTCCGCAATAGCGTACCTATTTATTTTGGCGGCATTTCGACGGCCATACTTTACCTACCCACGTGTTGACGTGTGTCAAACAGTCAGGTGACAACTAATCTTTGAAAATAGAAAATGAAATTGTAAATTCTGTAAATACTATCGGAATGACTTTTACATGTCAAAAATAGAAATAGGAATTTTATGACCTGGTAACAAAGACCTTTAGGTCAAATAGAAATAGGCTAGATGAGGTTGGAGTTAGGGCTATATTATATTACCCGATTAGTGTCGATATATTGAGGTTATACGTATATATTTTTTACACTGATAAAATTACAAAAACGTGTTATTGGCAAAATTGAGGTGTCTCTTCCACAAGGGTGGATCAAGAGTTGAAGTTGAAATTGAGGTTGGAGTTTCTAACTCTGAGGCAGAAACAAACTCAGGGGGCATAACTCCTTTTCAAGTTCAGACATACCTCTTCATAGTCAGAGGGCCCAGTGTAGGTTTTTCTTACGTTAACGCGATCGAGACGTTTATGACGTTCGGCGCTGTGATTAAACCGCAGTAGCAATCAAAACAGGTTGAAGAGACTGTAAACCTGGTAGTACAGAGTGTAAAACCGGTTAATCAGGCTGTCTAATCTTATTTCGTATAAGGATTATGGTCTAATTACTTTAATCGGTGGTAGGCCATAACTTCGGCTGCCGGCAGAAGTTACCACCCACTAGACTAAGTCTTGCCGCCAAGCGATTCGTCGTCTTTCGGCATGATGTCTGGTGAAGCCGTACGGAAGACGGGTTTGAGTAGTTGTGTTGGGATGTGTGCCTGGTACGATGCGCCTAATGTTGTTGTGGCGGGAGTTTGGTTGTGGAGGGTCGCCGGATCAATCTCCCTCTGGCGCAGCATAGTTGGTCGTGTTGTTGGGTTTAACATTGCATCACCTCGCTCAACTACTAGTCTTCCTTTTTAATCACTCAGTTTTCTTCTTAGTGAATGGGCTCTTATAAATGAGCGCTCTTTACTATCAACGATTGCATCACTGCTTACCATCCGGTGGAACTGTGGTTCAGCACTAGTTTATAATTATAAAAAAAAGCTAGATCTAACGATAGGTCTATAAGCACGTCGATTGTACAAACATAAAACAATTGAGTGATAAAACTCGTACTTAGTCTTAAACAATAATTTACAAATATAATTAATGTCAAAATAAACTGGTTTCCTATCGCAATGATTTATTGATGTATCAAACAAGATTAGAAAGATATATGAATGATTGATGATTGAGTCATTCATATTAATTTTTTCCCACGAGTCATGCGCAAATCTGATAACACATAAATCTTTATAGTTATAAGACACCTACTAATGAAATTGTTACAAGTATTACAACAAACCTATTGATATTACTTACGACAAACATTATAAATCAAAGCGAAAGCCAAATACATACGTCATCATTAGTCGCAAAGACCAATCCATTCACAGATAGGAGCATATAAACTAGAGTTAGGAGATTGTGCCTATTTTGTGTCAAGGCAAATGTTTTATGAGACGAAGAGGAAGCCAAGGTATCTGGCCGTCTATATAGCCTAAGGGTGTATTCACCGGAGACGCTTGTTTCGGGAGGTTCCTGTTTAGGATAAGGCAGGAGGAAACGCTTTGTAAACCACTGTGTAGATCGCCCCGAGGACATGGTGGAACATATGGCCCAGGCCTAAGCACAATGCAAATGAAACAATTGATTATTAACCTTTCAAAATTATTCAGATTGTTATTGGTAACCAATCGGTCAATTAGGCTGCAGGAATTGAGCACTTCCGTCTCTGTTCTCGTCTGTGATTGGTCGATTTCAGCACGTCTCCGTTCCGTTCGTCTCAGTTACAGTGATAACGCACTTTCCAAAGTCCAATTATCCTAGTGCCGACGAGTGGATTTAATGGTATTGCTTGATGTTGGTATTGATTTTTTAAGTTTCATGTAAGAAATGCTTTAACTTTGAACAAAAATGTGGCAACTGAATAGAATTGACGAAACACGATTGACGCAGTGGCTGAGCGAATCGAAGGCGTGGCGATCGACTACTGCGCTGCGTGGGGCGGGTTTGATTCCCGCACGGGACAAATATTTTTATAGCCAATAATTAGTTGTTCCGGGTCTGGCTGTTTGTGTATATGTTTTTGTAAACGCACGCACGATACAGGAGAAGATTTTTTACCGCAAAGTTTAAAAAAAAATTGTGTACCTACAATGAGAATGAATCAGCTTAATATATAGTTTTGACCTAAGTAAAAAAAGAAAAAACCGGCCAAATGCGAGTCGGACTCGCACACCGAGGGTTCCGCTGTACAAACGTAGCGGTTTACAATTTATGACGTACTAGCTTTCCGCCAGCGGCTTCGCCCGCGTGGAGTTCGGTTATATCGCGCTGTTTAAATTCCCCTCGGGAACATCAAATTTTTCCGGGATAAAAGGTAGCCTATGTTCTTTCTCAGGGTCTAAAGATTGTTTGTGTCAAACTTCATCAAAATCGGTTGAGAGGTTTAGGCGGGAAAGCGTAACAGAAAGACAGAGTTATTTTCGCATTTATAATACTAGCATTGATTTAGAATTTTTCACAGTTTAGAGGCAATTAGATTTAAGAAGTGTTTGATATGAATTTCTCAATACACTTTAAAAAGAAAACTTTAATATCTCTAGGCGTTCATGTGAAAAAGGGTAGGTAGTAAGTTTATAATTATTAAAAAAATATTTTATGTCATATAAGCAAAAATAATATTTTAATATTTTATGTAACTTCAAATTTATCATTTTCACAATTTTTCCTTTATCTGTCTGTACTATAATATAACGTTGCTTCGTGCCGAATTTCAAGATTCTGAGTTCACGGGAAGTACCTTGTAGGCAAAGAGATTTAAAATATATAGAGAATGTGTCAAAATGGCATAGAAAAACTGTGATCCCATGGCTCAGTTCCGCCATCTAGTACAATATAGCAAAATTAGATCGACAATTGGAGACATCAAATAGTAAAAATGAAATAAGTTTATATAAAATATATTCAGCTATTGCCCGGTAGGTGGCCAGTGTGGTCTATGTTGCCAGATCCGATTTAATATCCTAGTATAGTTCAAATCGGGTAAATAAATATTGAAAAGTAAATAAATTAAGTGAAACTTGTCTTGTACAAACAAAAACTGTTTTAGAATTTTATTCGCTACTATTCATTTACCGTGACACCGTCTATTGGCATTTTAGATGTTTTATGCTTACGAATTATTTTAACACTCAGTTTATTGCGATTTTTGAGTGTAATAGACCTTTTAGGCCATAAAGCGCATTTTGTTTTGCAATTTTCGTTTGCATTTCGTTTTTAGCAAAATTATTCTTTTTACACGTTTGTTTGCAAATATTTTTAAATGGCAATGCAAAAAACTGTGTTAGGGTTTGTATCATTTCGATATAAAGTTATCGATAATATTCAAAGAAGTTACTACGACGATGTTTTTTCGCATTATGATAGCTTGAAACAAAAAATTAGGAAGCAGAATAATTATGGGTAATTTCAAGTTTGCAAGTTTCTTATTTATATAATTCTTTTAATATAATAGGCGTTAAAGTTTAAAATTGCCGATTAGTACTAAAAATCTAAATAATTGCTTATTTTTTAATTTTTAAATAATTCATTTATAATCAATATATAGGAAGGTCGTTTATGCCTTTGTGATAGAACTCTGAGGATCTAGACTGCACAAACTGTGTGAAAGCAGAACTGCCTCCTGGAAGGAAAACTTCTTGTCACGTAGATAATTGTCCAAATCACGACAAAAATGGTAGTCTGCTGGAGCAAGACCTTACAAGATTCGTACGCCATTATCTTTAAAAACGGCAAAAAAATCACGGTTATTGTATGGGAGCCCGCCTTCAGTATTTATTTTATTTTAATTATTTATTTGTAATTTGAATATATAACCAAATATTCTGTGAACATTTTAAGCGTCTATCTGTTTCCGTTATTAATATGGAGCAAAAAACGGCAAAAATTCACGTTTGTTGTATGGGAGCCCCTTTAAATATTTTATTATTTTTATTCTTAGTACTTGTTGGTAAAGCGGCAACAGAAATACTAACACAATCTCTGGAAATTACAACTGTCTCGCTATTACGGTTTATGAGATACAGCCTGGTGACAGACGGACAGACGAACAGAGAAGTCTCATGAATAGGGTTCGTTTTACCTTTTAGGTACAGAATCCTCAAAATCACAAAGTAGCTCGCAATCATTGTACTACATATACGTACCTACATATTTTATGAATATATTTCATTATAAATAAGTTATGTAATCTATGTACTTATCCACTTAACCGTAAATTTTATTCCAATTTTTACGGTTAAGTAGAAAAGTACTGAAATTAATAACTTACTATTTCATTTCTAATACAAGGTACCGATTCTTTTTTTTTTAAATTTGATCGACAAGTCTTTCCAAAGTAGGTAGATAACTTCTCTTTTAAAATGCATTGAACATAATTTCGATGAATGAGACGAAAGCCACATTTCTTCTCTACGGTCTATCTGGACAAATCGTATCCACTTTTTCCCTACGACATTATTTTTATTCGGAAACCAAAAATAACAAAAACCTAGATAAATGAATAGTAATTGTTCATTCAATTTTGTTTATTAATATGATATGATTATGTTTAAATAGAGTTAATAATAAATAAACTTGAAATATAGTAATATTTTAAGTTTATTTAGCTATATTTTAAATGTCAATAAAATACAACAAAATGTATTCATGTTAATAAGTATTATCGATAACTAAATCGATAAACAACATTACTACATCTCTACAAGAAAATAGTAAAACTACTCAACAATAGAGGGCGCTTATTACAATAATGGAAAATTTTCTAGAACTAAGATTTTTTTTTAAATTTGAATTGCAAACGAAATATAAATAATTCATAGAAAAACATTCCGAAGTTAGGTCCAGTCGTTTTACTATAACGAGATGTACAGTAACACAAAGCGCAACATGGCATATTTCCTTAGAAAATGTTTATTCTTGGTAGACACAAATTACGTCCTGACGCGCAGACTAGACTGAGCGACTTTTAACCAAGTCTATAAAAGTATTGGCTTACGATTTTGTTCGTGATGTCCTGTCTATTGTAAATATAATTTTAATTTCTTTGCTTGTAGGGTTTGATTCCCTAGCGTGTGACAGAAATTCGTCTAAGGTGTCGGTATAAACTGCTGTATCTTTTGATCGCTTTAACTTAGAAGTTTGATTTTTTCACTGCTTAAAGGGACAATAGACCTAGGTATTTGGTATAAATTTCAATTTGATACCTTTATTAGTTCGTGAGAAATAAGGTAGTAAGTTTCATTTTATTAAAATATGTTTATTATATTATATAACTAAAAAAATGTGATTTTCGCAATTTTTCCTATATTTGCATTATATGACAATCCTTCATGCCAAATTTCAAGATTCTGAGTTTACGGGAAGTATCCTGTAGGTTTTGATTCCTTTGCGAGTGTCGAAAATTTGTTGAAAATATCGACATATCGGCTGTATCTTTTGATTGGCTTGGCTTAGAAGTTTGATATTTTCACAGCTTAAAGGGACAATAGACCTAGGTATTTGGTATAAATTTCAATTTGATAACTTTATTCATTCGTGAGAAATAAGGTAGTAAGTTCCATTTTATTAAAATATGTTTATTATATTATATAACTGAAAAAATGTGATTTTCGCAATTTTCCCTATATTTGCATTATATGACAATTCTTCATGCCAAATTTCAAGATTCTGAGTTTACGGGAAGTATCCTGTAGGTTTTGATTCCTTTGCGAGTGTCGAAAATTTGTTGAAAATATCGACATATCGGCTGTATCTTTTGATTGGCTTGGCTTAGAAGTTTGATATTTTCACAGCATAAAGGGACAATAGACCTAGGTATTTGGTATAAATTTCAATTTCATAACTTTATTCGTTTGTGAGAAATAAGGTAGTAAGTTCCATTTTATTAAAAATATGTTTATTATATTATATAACTAAAAAAAATGTGATTTTTGCAATTTTTCCTATATTTGCATTATATGACAATGCTTCATGCCAATTTTCAAGATTCTGAGTTTACGGGAAGTATCCTGTAGGTTTTGATTCCTTTGCGAGTGTCGAAAATTTGTTGAAAATATCGACATAATCGGCTGTATCTTTTGATTGGCTTGGCTTAGAAGTTTGATATTTTCACAGCTTAAAGGGACAATAGACCCGAGTATTTCATGTGAATTTCAGCTTGATACGTCCACGCGTTCTTGAGATAAAGGGTCTTGACAGACAGACAGACAGACAGACAGACAGACAGACAGACAGACAGACAGACAGACGGACAACAAAGTGATCCTATAAGGGTTCCGTTTTTTCCTTTTGAGGTACGGAACCCTAAAAACAAGATTGAGATTCATAACCCACCAAAATGAAATTGTATTAGAGATATTAGTCACTGATGACTTCATTTCACATTCTTCGTTCATAATCCTGTAAGAGCCTTGACTTTTCCTTTGATATTTGAACGAGTAAAACAATGGTCTGGCGACAGTCGGTCTAAGCTTAGATGTTTATGACCATGTTAGAACATTGGCGTACAACTTCTGCGAGATTTTATTACGAAAATAAAATAAGGAGACAGGCCCTTATTGTTTATTCCGTTAACTAGACGTCTACGTTAACATACAGTAACACAATTTTCTTTGGCTTTGATGTAACCTTCAAAGTTTTGGGTGTTAACTTCACACTTCTATAGAACTCTATTATAGTTATTTTCATAACTAAAAAATGTACTTAGGTACTTATCTTTCAATCCATCAGTGAAATAATGGATATTCATGACTGTAATGCCTAATATTACATTGTTATAGAAGAGATATTAAAATAGTATGAGAAATAATTCGACGGGGAATTTTCCTGTTGTCAGCGATGCGGGCAATTATTTTCCTTCTTTTATGAAGGACGTGTCACTTTACTGACTACTCCATGCTCAACAGTAGCTCTTGGGATCACGAGACTAACGGAACACTCAGAATCGTTGCCGTCAGTTGTATACAACATGGGTTTTTTATTTTTAATTTGTCATCAAACCAAAATCTAGCAAATAAAATGCAATGTTGTCATATTTCACTTAAGAGTGTTTTACAATAATATTCGCGTCTTTGTCGAATTATTTTGCATTAGCTGCGCCACACGGTTTCACCCGCGTTTTTTTTTATATTATATAGCCTAAAGCATTCCTGAATTAATGCGCTATCCAACGCAAAAATATTTTTTCACATCGGACCAGTAGTTCCTGAGATTAACGCGTTCAAAAAAAAAAAAAAAAAAACAACCTCTTCAGCTTTATATATTAATATTTTGTATAAACACTGAAAGTAAAAAATAATAATTGAAAAGTAATTAATTTGCCAGTTGATTCTTTGATATGGACTCATTCATACATGCCACAAAAAACCTTATATTCTTTTATTTATGTAGTTTTTTCAAAAGAAAGCAAAGTAACAATAGTTTTTTTTGGAAACTCCGTTTATATTTATGTACTGTTCAAGAATGAGTTCGGTACAAACAGGATGCCCGGTGCCGCATATGGAGGTAAATGACCGTCGCCTTGCGTCGCAAATAACTGGCAAAACACATTAAATTTATCAGAATATATCAATTCGCGACCATAGTATTAGTCTATAAATTCTAGAAGCATTTAGAGATATTGTATACAATTATGTAGAGCCCAAGAACAATAACAGTAAACATTATTTTTATAATTTCGACTTCTTGCAAGCTAAGTATATCTTGGACACCAATGACTGAAGGTGAAGCAAAACATCTAGAGAAAACCTGGACTTGTAAGCCTGAAATCGCCAACCCGCATTGAGCAAGCGTGGTGATTACCCTCAATTCTTCTCTGTATGAGAGGAGACCTGTGCCCAGCAGTGGGACGATAGAAGGTTGATGATGATGATGATATGATGGGGCACGGGTTCCTAATCATACCTGTAATGAATCTATGATAAAAAATATCAAGTCTTTTATCCAAAGAGGCCACTCATCAGCTAGGGTTTTTACGTATTACTATAATTTATAGAAGTATTTAATAGGTTTTTTACGTATTACTAGAATTTATAGAAATACTTATAATTCCATTCTCCCGGTAAAAATTTAGTCAAAAGTGGTTCTAGAGCTTTTTTCCATTCCTCTTCATAAATACCTACCTACTACTCTTTGGTAGGCAAATATGACAATTAAAAAGTTACTGTAAATGTTTTAATTGAAATAAATTCATGTGAAGATTCTTGGTAGCGACTGAAATAAATAAATTTAATAATAATTAAATTTATTTCAGTTAAATAGACCCATTACCAAACATACATTAATAGAAAACATATTAAAATATCAAATAGTCAATTAAAATCAAACAAAACAAAAAGAACAAATACATTGAAATTTAATTAACATAAATCGAATTAAATGGAAACAGAGTCTCTTGCCGTCTGTTCTTCATAAGACTGAGTGACTGATTCTGTCGTTTCATAAATATCCATGCTGCTTTGATTATGAACAAAAAATTAAATCTATACTAATATATAAAGCTGAAGGATTTGTTTGATTGTTTATTTGAACGCGCTAATCTCAGGATTTGAAAAATTCTTTTTGCGTCGGATAGCCCATTCATCCGGGAAGGCTTTAGGCTATATAATATCAATCACATTGCTGTGACCAATAAGAGCAGAGTATAAAAAAACTGTTCAAATAACTAACTCCACGCGTACGAAGTCGCGGGTGACCGCTATCTAGTGGAATATAAAGCTACCAATAACAAAAAGTCACTTCAAATTCAGAAAAGCACAAATTCTGTCGGGATAGTATCTCCCTTTCAGTGATTCCCATAGCCTAAGGCCATTACCGTAGGGCCCACTTTCGGCCATGTCGAGCATAGCAAGGCCATTAGCCGGAGGTCACGGCCGCAGCCACGGACACGACTTTATTAGTTTCGAGCATGCGTTACTATCGTAATTTGACTTTTGTAAGTCCGTGAAATTATAATACTTGGAGTAAATGAGTCACTGCTTTTAATTTTGTTCTACACTAGCGGCCGCCCGCGTCTTTGGTCGCATGGCGATTTGAACATTTTATTTTAACCCCAAAAGAGTCACAACAAAACAAGACAATTTGAAAGTCGTGGTGGCCTAGTGGTAGAAACACCAGCCTCTCAAGTATGAGTGCGCGGGTTCGATTCCAGGTCAGGCAAGTACCAATGTAACTTTTCTAAAGTTATATGTACTTTCTAAGTGTATCTTAGACACCAATGACTGAAGGTGAAGGAAAACATCTTGAGGAAACCTGGACTAAAAGTCTGAAATCGCCAACCTGCATTGAGCAAGCCTGGTGATTACGCTTAATCTTTCTCTGTATGAGAGGAGACCTGTGCCCAACAGTGGGACGACAAAAGGTTGATGATGAAGGACAATTTTGTTAAAAAATAAATACTATTAATTTATTTGGATAAGGATTAATATATTTTTATATGCTCCGCTCCTATTGGTCGCATCGTCATGTAATATAGCTTAACAAACAAAAAAACTGTTTAGCTTTATACATTAGTATAGATTTTGTTTTTAATTGTCAAAGTGAAAGCCATTTTGTTAGTGTGTGCAATTACCGTGCTGGATTTATTCTAATCTAAAATGGCTTATGTAGGGAGAATAAGCATGCAGAGAGAGGTATTTGTTCTGCAGTGGCACGGCTGCAGGTCAGTATTTATAAACCACGGTTATTATCTTCAAATATAAGTCACACAAAAACACATTGCGAGTCAAGCAGCCATCCATCCTCCCTGACCCATTTCAATTTTAAGAAACAAAATACAAATAAACCTCACCGATGAATTTATAAAACGTAGGTAGGTATTCTGAGCTTATTTCATGACAATATAATGCTTAAGAACGGATTTCAGCGTTCCGCTTATAACCCCGCTGTCGCCGTATTATTGTTATTTTTGCATTTGACATTGTTATTTTCGTTCCCACACGAATCGCCAGTTTTCGTGACGTCAATTCTTAATTGACCAACTGTGAATTGTATAAAGATTTCGTGAAAATACAATAGTTCTTTCAATGTTTAAGATTACGTCAAAGCATTTTAATATACGGCTTGGATATAATGAATGTTGGTCAATTGTGAGTCGTAAGTTTTGCGTTTTAATGTTGTAATTAAATATTTGGTAGTAGTGTGTGTAGTGTTTGTCTGTGTTTTGTGTATGTACGTACGTTACGTAAGAATTATCCGGTCGACGTTGTAGACGTAGGTCGCTCCATATAAAATACTTACTGGTTTATATAAAATAGCTGAATTCGCACAAATTAGAAGCCGAGGTAAGGGCGCAGCGGTCAACACGCCTGCCTGCGACGTGGAGGCCCCGGGTTCGATCCCCGGCCAGGTCATGATGGAAAACGATCTTTTCCTGTTTGGTCTGGGTCTTGGATGTTTATCTATATACAACGTGTAACAAAAAGGGTATATACATACCAAGGGCATGGCATCTTTAGATGATATCAAACGATATCGGAAGGGTTTCAACTCAAAACAAAATACTAAAAAAATTGTTACCAAATTTTCGGTTTCGTGTGTTTCTTAAAATCAAATCATAAAAACGTGGCAGCGCACTACATACGTTAATAACTACTCGTTACCCGTCACGTTACTTGCCAAAATCCAATAAATGCCTTCTATATCTCTGTGCGACTAGTATGATAGTAGCCTATCACAGGCGGTGTTTTTCCTCATAACTTTCTAACATAAAGAGATAGGATTAAAAAACCCTTCCAATATCGTTTGATATCATGTAAAGATGCCATGCCTTTGTTATGTATATATACCCTTTATGTTACACGTTGTATATGTATCTATTATAAATATAGTAGGTATCGTTGAGTTAGTATCCCATAATACAAGTCTCGAACTTACTTTGGGGCTAGATCCATCTGTGTGATTTAAAAAAAAAAAACTAGTTACCTACCTATCATTTTGTTTTCTTTGTATATTGATATCAGCTACTTAGATATACCTACATATAGGTATCATACGTGGTCCCCAATTTGAAAAAATACAAAATAGGGGACAGCATACTAATTGCGTAATCCAGTATTACTATTAGTTGGAATCATTTTGAAGCATATTGCTAATCCATTGCTGACAGCCTCCGTGGCGTAGCGGTAGCGGACGCGGCCGCTGCGCAAGGTGGCGCGGGTTCGATACCCGCACAGTGCAAGTATTTGTATGCATGAATATGTATATTTGTACTGGTCTGGTCGTGCCTCGGAAAGCACGTTAAGCCGTTGGTCCCGGTTGCCCTACGAACATCAAGTGGCAGTCGTTACGGGTTGTTGGAGCCCTCAAAATTCCTACAATTGGTCTAACTGCAATGCTTCGATGTCGCCTTCGGGTTGTGGAGGTCAGACGGCAGTCGCTTCATGGAAATTGTCGAAGTTTAGCCATATCAGCAGTTGGACTGGTAAAGCGAACCCCAGACTCCAAAGCTGAAAAGGCTTCGGATGCGACTGGGATTAACACTGGGATGATGATGATCATTGCTAATCCATTGCTCCATACCTATGTTCGAAAATTGTCTCTGCTCACTGTCTACTCGACTATGTTAATAACGCAATGAATGTTGTTAGACTGTAATGCAATGAAATAAAATCATTTATTTTGCAAGTAGGATCACTGATCACTTTTAGACGTCATATTCTTTTTTAAACTAGATGGAGCTGGCATTTCTTAACTGACTACCTCTGAGAAGAAAAAACCGAAACAACATCAGGGATCATCGTCTTTTTTCAAGTCCAGACATTAAAAATGAAAATGTTTATAATAATTTACGTGATTTAAAAAAAAACCGTGTTTAAAATGTCATAATTGTAGCATAATTACGCATATTGCTTAATAACAATGCTTAGCAGAGTGAGCAGCTCAGTCCCAAGTTTTATTGTCTTCTAAATAATCTGTGATTTTATAACACCCCTTTTTGCAAAGTTTGGCCTTTAAATATCTTTTAAATCATTTAATGGGTAAGTTTCGAATGTCCATGGGAAGCTTGTTGTAAAAGTGTGTACATTGACCCATGAACGAGTTGCCTACTCTGTGGAGACGAGTGTGATGTGTCAATATGAAATCCATTGCTACTGATAATATGTTACCTAATTAACCTACAGGTCTGTATGCCACAGACCTTCAATAACAGTATTTTGAATTTTGAAGCAGCACAACGATATCATCCGATGATATCATCATTGATGATGATGTGTGATTTATATTATTTTAATTATTTTTGTCTCTATTATTGCAGGTTAATTGCTTAACACACTATCAGGACCTAGAAATCGGTGTCATTTTGACAGTTCAACAACATGCATTGCGTTATTTACGTTGTTGAACAGGCACATTTTTTGAACATATGGGGCAATGGATTAGCAATTTGCTTCAAAATGATCCCAATTGACAGCAATAGTGCATTACGCAATTAGGGTGCTGAACCTAACTCAGCTTCCTTGTATAACAACCTATCGAATTAATAAACAAAACGCAATAGAAATGTCAAATATAATAAAATTTCGCCTACATTAACTGTCTTTACTACAATACAGTCTTCATTACTTTTATTGAAGTTGATTGATCGTCAAGTCGGCAACAATCAACATCTCCTTTTCTCAAGGACTCGGAGAAAATGTTCACCGAATATAAATAAAATAATGATACTTCACACCGTTTTTCGAATTTAAGAAGACATTGAGATTTCTGCGTTATACGAGTATACACTCATCATCATCATCACAGCGTTAATCCCAGTCGCATCCGAAGCCTTTTCAGCTTTAGAGTCTGGGGTCCGCTTTGCCAGTCCAACTGCTAAAATGGATAAACTTCGACATTTTCCGTGAAACGACTGTCGTCTGACCTCCACAACCCGAAGGCGACATCGAAGCATTACAGTTAGACCAATTGTTGGACTTGCCACGAGATGTTTGTATGGCAACCGGGACCAACGGTTTAACGTGCTTTCCGAGGCACGACCAGACCAATGCAAGTATTCATATTCATGCATACAAATACTTGCACTGTGCGGGGATCGAAACCGCGCCACCTTGCGCAACGGCCGCGTCCGCTACCGCTACGCCATGGGGGCTGTTATACGAGTATACACTATGTAACAAAAACCCTGTTGTTCTTTCCAACGACATATAAATTTACCTACAGCACACCATTCAAGAGGCTGATTGGTGGCTAGAGCACAGGCGTAGAGTAGCCAGCCTTTCGGTGTTCTATAGGATGCATTTTGGGGAGTGTGCCAGGGAATTGCATGATTTAATTCCCCCATCTCCATTCCACCATCGGACGACCCGTCGTACGGTGAGTTTCCACCCTTACGTTGTTAACACCACTACGATCCGGACGAAGCGTTTCGCCTCCTTCTTTATACCGCGTACATCGAGGGACTGGAACAATTTGCCAGCGGCGGTGTTTCCGTCGGACTACAATTTGAGTGTCTTCAAGGCTAGAGTGAATAGGCTCTTAATAAATTAGTGCGCTTTACCATCAACGATTGCGTCACTGCTTACCCTCAGGCGGGATTGCGGTTAAGCGCTAGTATATAATTAATAAAAAAAAAGGTCAAAATCTAATCCATCAAAACTATAAAAATCGACACATTCGAACAAATGTTTGAAGCTCTGTTAGAGCTTCACATTGTGGTTATTTTGACCTACAGCTTATTGAATATCCGCAGACGTGGCCAGTCCAATCTCACTTCAGCTTAGCGGTTTTTAATTGACGATGGTACTTGTCGTCAGTATCATCATACTAACATGGGTAGGACACAAGCCTTCGCTATTCGAAGGAGTGACCCGGTAAACCACAACGCGAGTCCATATGCGGGTTGGTACTTGGTACTCATAGATATAACATGATTTTTTTGGTCTAGTACCTACATGCCAGTTTCCTCATGTTTTTTTTTTTTATTTATTTATATGTTAAATGGGTTTAAAGATGACTCGCGAAATGTGGGCGTATTTTGACACACAATAGTACACCCCCTTCGGCGAAAAAAAATTTCGTAATTTTTTGAAGTCAACGTTTTCCAGGTTTCCCCTGTCAACCAAAATAGACAGTTAAAAGCTGCTCTTTAAATCTCAGGTCTGTAACATGATATTATTTCCCTAATTAATGAAAAACAAAGGCTCGTCAACATAAACTAGGTAAAGGAAAGGTGTGGTTTTAATACGTAACCATTTTGCGTTCCCCTACACGAGGGAAAGGTTGCCGGTATTTGTCAAGGTTCCCTTTGATCTGCCGCCAAATACCACGGTTACGGTGACCATACTTTCAACCCTGTTGAGACTAGTCTAGTTTAAATATGAGAGCAGACTTTTGATGATGAGGTTTTAGTTTATTTTGTCGTGGTTTTGTCTTTTGTTTCGACAAGGTCTCTTCATTGAAACGAGACACAAGCGGGTTTAATAAATAATTAAATATTTTTGGTTTGGTCCTTTCTATAACACAGTAATGGTCGAGTCATTTATTTTAAAAAACTTTGGCGTCAGATGCTAATGTTTGACAGGAAATTACTACCTTATCGTAGGTTTGTCCACAATTAGGCCGGCCATGCCGGTGGTAGGCCATAACATCGGCTGCCGGCAGAAGTTACCACCCACCAGACAAAGTCTTGCCGCCAACGATTCGTCGTGTTCTGGCATGATGAGGACGGGTCTGAGCAGTTGTGTTGCGATGTGTACCGGGTACGATGCGTCAAATGTTGTTGTGTCGGGAGTTTGGTCGTGGAGGGTCTCCAGATCAATCTCCCTCTGGCGCAACATCGTTGGTCGTGTTGTTGGGTTTAACATTACACCACCTCGCTCAACTGCCGTCTTCCTTCCTATTCACTAAGTTTTTTTTTTAATTGATTGGGCTTAATAAACTAGCGCGCTTTACCATCAAAGATTGCATCACTGCTTACCATCAGGCGGGATTGCAGTCAAGCGCTAGTTTATAATTATTAAAAAAAATTAAATAATAATTTAAAGGAGATTAATTTGCTCATGGGTTACCTTGGTATTTCAATGTGTCTATTTCCATAGTTTAGAACTAAATAAAAGTATTTACGACCCACTCCCTCTCACCGGGAGGAGGCCTGTATCCCAGGTGTAGGAACACCACACCACACCCGGGAACATTATAATGTACTTGGGCTGACTATGTATGTATGTATGTAAAAATATTTAGTAGTACAGAGCAGTGCTGGTACAGTGGTAATAGCCATGACATACGATTTGTAGGCCTCAAAAGTCCAACAACTGGTCTAACTGCAATGCTTCGATGTCGCCTTCGGGTTGTGGAGGTCAGACGGCAGTCGCTTCACGGAAAGCGGACCTCAGACTCCAAAAGCTTAAAATGCTGCGGATGCGACTGGGATTAACGCTGTGATGATGATGATACGATTTGTAGGTCGTGGGTTTGAAATATAACAGGTGCTTTACTTTGTGTAAATTATTATTTCATCACCACTGCTCTCTAAGAGTGAAGGAAAATATCTCGGTTCCCCGCATGTCCTAGCAAAAATTCCATTAGTCCCGCGTGGTAGATAAGGGAGAGTTATCTACCACCCGGAACTAATGGAATTTTTGCTAGGACATGCGGGATGAATTTTTTTTTTTTGTTAGGACATGCGGGAAGCCGAGATATTTTCCTCGCAGATCTGATCTTGGTCTGTATCCCAATAGTGGAAACAATAGGTTGACTCATCATCATCATCATCTCAGCATGCCAGTCGCATCCGAAGCTTTTTCAGCTTTGAAGTCTGGGGTCCGCTTTACCAGTCTAAGTGCAGATTTTTGGCAAACTTCGATATTTTCCGTGAAGCAACTGCCGTTTGACCTTCACAATCCGAAGGCGATATCGAAGCATTGCAGTTAGACCAACTGTTGGATTTTTTGAGGGCTCCAACAACCCGTAACGACTGCCATTTGATGCTCGTATGGCAACCGGGACTAAAGGCTTACGTGCTTTCCGAGGCACGACCAGACCATTGCAAATAGGATTCCTATTCTAGGTATATATTTGCAGTGCGCGGGGATCGAAAACGCGCCTCCTTGCGGACTATAGATACATCACTTGGTTCACTATGCATCTAAAAGTATTTACGAAAAATCGCCCTGTATGATATTTATACATCCAATAAAGATGCTCGACTCCATCCTTTTCCCGGGAAAAGTAGTGTAAAAATCGCAACGTAAAAACCCTGAAAGCCACCTCTAGGACGCATTTCACACATAAGTCATCATAAATCACCATAAATCAACTTCTCACAGTCTTATTGCGACAAAATGGGGACAATAGTCACCGGTACAAAGTAAGCTTGACGAGAACTTAATAACTACCTACCTTTTGCTTCATATTTTGTGTCAGACCCAATTTTGTTGACGCCAATCTAGCTAGCGATTTTGTTACCACGCCGCCGCTGAAGCGTCAAAGGGTCAAGATGAGGGTCATCTTATTATCTGCCTAGATTTCTCCCAGCTTGTTGGAATGGGCTTCTAATATACCATTAACATGTAAAAATCAAACCTACTAACAGAAAATAAATCATTTATCATTTAACGGTTAACCGGCAGCTGAATAATTTATATGGAGCCCCAATCCAAGCCCCGCCTGCCAAGCGTGGGGTTTATGGCTACCCCCCCCCAATGTCTTGGGGAGGCCTTTGTCCAGCAGTGGACCTCTATAGACTGAAGAAGAAGAAGATATGGAGCCACTGCCTATCTGACCTCAACCAAGTTAATGGGTTGCATTAATTATATAGTAATGAGGTAAAATTTGTTTATACGAATATAGAGGCTATTCTCCTGAATTATTAAAAAAAATCTTATCGAATTTTATACTTTTTTGACGAAGCTAACATTACGAACATTACGTAATAACCGTTCTTATTATTTACTAGCGGTCGCCAGCGACTTCGTTCGCGTGGTTTAATTATGCTCCGCTCCTATCGGTCGCAGCGTGATATTATATAGCCTATAGCCTTTCTGGCTTAATGGGCTATCCAACGCAAAAAGAATTTTTCAAATCGGACTAGTAGTTCCCGAGATTAGCGCGCACAAACAAACAAACAAACAAACTCTTCAGCTTTATATATTAGTATAGATTAATATTGTTTTGAAAGCTAAGTGATTTTCCTCCATAGACTTCAGCGTAGAACTAAATTACCTCACACTCCTAATACCATCTTAAATGGACTCTGAAGAACAGAACAGTACCGCCTACGCTTCAGTATAAGCTTATTATTATGTAATAGTGAAGGAATTCATTACAAAAGTACTTATGTAAATCTGGTTGTTTTCCTTAGAGAGGCTCCATTTGTAACGGAGAGTTTGACCCCGTTTGTCAGCGTGTTTACAATAACAACCCTATTAGTACTTTTGAAACTGACATTTTGAAACATAAACTTGGAAGTCTATGGTTACTTAAAACTTGAATAATTTGAATAGAAGGTTTTCTATCCAATTTATTAAGCGTTTGCGAATGATGTTAATTACTTATACGTTTCAATTGTTTAATTGACTGCCTAAACATTTACCTACGGTATGTATGAGATATAGAACACAAAAAAAAAGAGTATAGGAATTTGAATTTAGAATTACGATTTCGTAAATGGAATGTGCTTAGGGATAGGCATGCATTCCGCCCGACAAGAGAATGCGTTCTTGACACCTGTCAATTTCCTATTTAAAATGAAACGTAGGTATTCTGCGAATTTGATCCTTATTACTTAGTTACTAGAACTAACGCACACAGGCGTCAGAAATGCATTCTCTACACGGACTGTATGTTACCTACAAGGTGCACAGTCTGCGAAAAAAGTAAACTACTAACTATAAACATTTATGTTTCAGTAAGTACCTTATCCATACTAATATTATAAATGCGAAAGTAACTCTGTCTGTCTGTCTGTTACGCTTTCCCGCTTAAACCTCTCAACCGATTTTGATGAAATTTGGCACAGACAATCTTTAGACCCTGAGAAAGAACATAGGCTACCTTTTATCCCGGAAAAAAATGATGTTCCCGAGGGAAATCTAAAAAGCGCGATATAACCGAACTCCACGCCGGCGAAGCCGCGGGCGGAAAGCTAGTACATTAATAAATCGACTGGACATTTTCACGAAGGCTAAGAGTTATTGTTATTGCTAACTATTGTGGACAGTCAATAGCGTGGTTGGTAACCTGCCACAACAAAGTAAAATTTTCTCTACTTTTCGCGTAATATCTTATGCCAAATGCATGTAGTTCCAGAAGTGATTTGGCTCCGTTTGTAACTGCTTAGCCCAGTTAGTCTCCACAGTTATATGTGTAATACTTACAAAGTTTAATGACATTATGTACATAAGTTTTAGGTATATAACATGTCGAAATCTATACTAATATATAAAGCTGAAAAGTTTGTTTGTTTGTTTGTGCGCGCTAATCTCAGGAACTACTGGTCCGATATGAAAAATTCTTTTTGCGTTGGATAGCCTATTAATCCAGGAAGGCTTTAGGCTATATAACATCACGCTGTGACCAATAGGAGCAGAGCAGTAACAAAAAATGATGCGAAAACGGGAGCTAACGCAGACTTACACATAACTAACTCCACGCGAACGAAGTCGCTGGCGGCTGCTAGTAGATAATAATAACATACTGAAATTGTCATTTTTTATAACGCCTGTTAAACAACTTTTAATGCCGCGTGCGGCAAAAGTCTATTGGTAGGAATTGTCAAGTAACGAAACAGCGCTCAGTTTTTATTATTATATGATTATTATAATTTCTCATAGTCTTTCTAAAAAATAGTAATAATTATATTGCGAGAAATATACATAACTAGCGGCCGCCAGCGACTTCGTTCGCGTGGAGTTAGGTATGCTCTGCTCCTATTGGTCGCAGCATGATGTTATATAGCCTAAAGCCTTCCTGGATTAATGGGCTATCCAACGCAAAAATAATTTTTCAAATCAGACCAGTACTTCCCGAGATTAGAGCGAACAAACAAACAAACAAACATACAAACAAACAAACTCTTCAGCTTTATATATTAATATAGAAATATAGATTATTAGACAGTTAAAAATAATTTATTGTGAAAGATGCCACAGTTGACATCTGTCGGGCATGTCACAGGCCGGGGGAATCAATAAAGCATATTATCTCCGCGTATTCTTATTTAGGTAACGGAGAATACTTGCATAGACACAACATTGTAGCCCGGATAATTCATCAGCTACTTGCTCTCAAATACAACCTTGTGGGATCGGAGGTGGTACACTACATTTACAGAAAATAAAATATAGTATCGAAAAATTAATTCGCAACATTGTCGACTGATAATGTACCCTAGAAACTGGCAATATTACTGCGATGTATGTATTGAGGGTAGATTATGATTTATATTTTGCCCTTAGATTTTTGGTAGGTAGTAACTTTGTCTTCCAATACAAGTGATTAAGAACGGACGTGTTTTATGACACACTGTCTAGGTGACATGATTGCACCTAGATTTCCTAGGTCCTCTTGGAGGAAAAAGTTCTTAATTATTATTGATTCATCAATTCTTAATGATTATTGATTCATCAACAAAATGGTTAGAAGCGTTTCACATGCCAAGGACAACAGCTAGTTCAGTCATTAAAGTTTTGAGGGAAACATTCGCTCGTATTGGTCTTCCTAGAGAGGTCGTTACGGATAATGGCCCCCCTTTCACCAGCCAGGAGTATGCGCATTTTATGGCTAACAACGGGATCAGAATATCCTATTCGACAGCATATCACCCATCTTCAAATGGAGCAGCAGAGGGCGCTGTTAAGCTATGCAAACGGGCTATTAAAAAGGCAAGTAGGGACCAATGTGATATTGATGTAGCCTTGCAGACTTACCTTATGGCATACAGAAACGTGGAGCACAGTACCACTGGCGCGTCACCAGCCATGCTGCTGCAGCGAAGACAACTTCGTACACGTTTAGATCTACTAGGAAGTAAGAGACAATTAGAAGACAGGGTTCGGAGAGCACAGGAAAGACAGGTTTCTCAGGCGGGGGGTGTTATTAGGCACTTCAAAGAAGGGGATAATATTCGAAATTTTACGGGGTGTGAGATTTGGGTTAGTGGTTGCATCCAAAAGAAATTAGGTTCGCGTAATTATTTGGTTAGCAGGGAGAACGGTCCACCTGTCGCAAAACATGTTGATCAATTGAAACGCAAAACGGTACACCGGTAGGTTCAAGCGAGACCGAGACGCGAGATGTTGATGATCTAGTGATCTAGTGGTGGAGTGCTGGCTCCTCCGTCTACTATTAGTGACCAGACCACCAGCCCGATCGTCCCGACTGCCGAGCCCCGACGTGCAGGTCTTAGACCTAGACACATGCTCCGGCCCCCTGTAAGATACGGTTATGATGACATTGATTGATAGCTAATATGTAATGTTGTATAATTATGTGTTGTATTAGGACCATTGTTTCTTATAAGTATAGTTAGATAAGGGTGAGGGTGTGATGTATGTATTGAGGGTAGATTAAGATTTATATTTTGCCCTTAGATTTTTGGTAGGTAGTAACTTTGTCTTCGAATATAATTGATTAAGAACGGACGTGTTTTAATTGCAAACCCGCTAGACAGTGCTCCCTAGTCCTACGGGATTTCTCAATTACCACGATGGATTACAATGATACCTTATTAAGTTTAATGTAGATTGGTTTCAGAACAAAGAATTGTTGGTAGAAGAAATTATAACTAATAGAAATAACTTTAGGGCATAACCTTACGATAAGTACAAAATGTACGTTTATAACTCAGACCTCAGACCGACCCAGACGTAGATTCTACTTGGTCTACATATTATGATCTGAAATTTAAAAGAGACTGTGTTCTCTGTGTTTGTTTCGGCCTTTCTATTCAGTGTGGTCAGATAGGAAACTCCGAGCTCATCATCTGCTGCTGGGCATAGGTCTCCTCTCATACAGAGAAGGATTGAGCGTAATCACCACGCTTGCTCAATACGCGTTGGCGATTTCAGACTTTAAAGTCTAGGTTTCCTCAAGATGTTTTCCTTCACCTTTTAATCAGTCATTGATGTCCAAGATATATTTAGAAAAGTAATAATACATATAACTTGGAAAAGTTACATTGGTACTTGGCTGACCTGAATCGAACCCGCACACTCATACTTGAGAGGCTGGTGGTTTAACCACTAGGCCACCACGACTTTTCCGAACTCATTTAATTAAAAAAAAAAAAAAAGATTGTTTGTACAGACGACGGCACACGAAGCTACTACAATCTGTCAGATTTCTTTATTAGATTTTCTACTTTATCACTAAAGCATTAAGGATCGAGGTTGATTGGAATATTTGACAGTTTCGGGGAGTCTGGACAAGCCAGGGGCCCTAGTCTGCTATTACAATAGTGTCAGAATGGTCGATCAGTGATCCCATAATGATAGATTTTGACAAGTTTCGTAATCTATCTACTGACACTCAACTCGATAATAATAAATATTCAAATTAAGTAATAGTTTTTTTAACACCCTTGCTCGTAAAGCTGATGTAATCCCACCGGTTTTAAATATGTAAAGCGGGCCATAACAAACGCGTGTGTTATCAAAGCAAATAGTTAAGTTATAGTCCATACAAATTCCATAACAGCATTATTTGTCATTTCAAATAATTATGGAACTGATCGCCGCCGCGTGGCTCTAGCCAGTGAGCAGCGCGCTGTTCCATATTTGAAATGGCAAATAATAATACTAATGGCGGGAAAGCAACAGTGTGCATTCACAGATTGAGTTTATTTAAAATAACTGATGTCCTATTTGAAATAAACAAATTTGTATTTGTTTGTATTTAAATGAGTATTTGTAAAAAAAAACAGTTTATTCGGTAATTTAAAACTTGACTGCATGCTCTAGCATCTTTGCCAACATTTTCACGCAGCTACGGCAGAAAATAAACCTCGCGCCATTTTTCTCAAATTTTCTTTTCTTTGTACTTGTATTCTGAATATCTTTTTTCTGTTTCCTCGCAAGTGTGTTAAAAAATGTCGTACGATATACGTGCGTATTGGTTATAACATGCTCGGCTCAATTACACCCTCGCCTTCGGCTCGGGCTGAAATTCCGCCTCGCATGTTATAACCATCATTACGCACTAATATCGTAATGTACTATTATAAAATCAATTCTACTAGACATCGATCACTTATACACTAGATTCAAAATCAGCGTAAAAAGACGGTTGAACTGAACAAGCGCACAACTCAGCACTTGGGTGCTTCTTTCATTTAGTACTTTGAATATGGTTTGATTAAATGGTGGTTAATATGGTTTGTTTAAAATTAATGGCTTTTTGTACACTGCTTTGTGATAAGAACTTTATACACTGCACTTAAGGCTGATTTTAAATTAATGTATATTTATTTTGAATACTTTAGACTACTAACTAGTGTATAAGTGATCGATGCTACTAACGCGTTTTAAATAAGTAAATATTTGCAATACGGCAATGTTATTCTATCACTATTCCATTACGAGACGACTAACCGAATTGATCGATCATTATGAATTTAGCAGATTACAAATTACTTTAGCATATTGACTATTTACGTAATTTATAAAAATAACCCCCGCTATAGTTCGTATAAACAACTGAAATCGTAATAACAAGTCAATAGAAGTGCTATAAACCGACTTTTAACAGCAGGACGCAAGTCGGAGCTGCGGACCGGCGACGTCCGCAGCTACAACCACATAAACAATCAATAGATACACGAACATTTACACATGCATTTTGCGTTATTGATACAAAATTAAACCTTTGAGCAATGGCATAACGCAATATTTTCTAAAAACACTTAGTCCCAGGAGACGCGGCTCTTTTAACCAATAATAAACGTGCGCAAAAAGCAGAGAAACATCGCGCACTCACTTTCACTGAGAAAAAGTGCAGTAAAGTGCGGTCGTAATGTAGGCCGTAATGTCGTAATGGTCATAATAATAATGACAATGGAATCGTGTTAGAATGACAAATTTATAAAACTGTACAAACCTACTTACAGAAAAATTATTTATCATTTAAGTAAAATGAAACGTATCTCATTTATATTATTTTGCAATTTCGTGTAGACCTAATAAAAACATCTACGAAAATACGATTTTTCAAGGCGACCTTAAAAAAACGTCAAAGGCAGTGAAGCATGGTCCTGATTGCAAGTGTAGGCAATATTTCAGGACTCAGAAGTCATCTTCATCAATCATCATCAACTCGTATCATGTTATTTATGTTATCCACATAAAAAGGTTACCGTAACGTAACATACGTTACATGATTTAAAAAGTTTTTTTAATATAAATTATGAAGTATAACTTGACCGCGATCCCGCCTGATGGTAAGCAGCGATGCGATCGTTGATGGTAAAACGAGCTACTTTATTAAGAGCCTATTCACTCTAGCCTTGGAGGAACTTAAATTGTAGTCCGACTGAAATACCGCCGCTGGCAAATTAATCTATACTAATATATAAAGCTGAAGAGTTTGTTTGTTTGTGCGCGCTAATCTCAGGAACTACTGGTCCGATTTGAAAAATTCTTTTTGCGTTGGATAGCCCATTAATCCAGGAAGGCTTTAGGCTATATTACATCCTGCTATGACCAATAGGAGCAGAGCAGTAACAAAAAATGTTGCGAAAACGGGAGCTAACGCAGACGTACATATTGCTTCCATTATTTTAACAGGTGCTTATTTTATATCAACTCAGCTCTTTTTATTTTTTTTCGGAACGGGACGAACAGCGCACTCAGTTACCATTGAACTTAGCTCCTTACATACTTACATACTTAGCTACATAACATCACGCTGCGACCAATAGGAGCAGAGCATAACTAAACCACGCGAACGAAGTCGCTGGCGGCTGCTAGTATACAATATGTAAAGAAAATCCTGTCCGACCCGTGAGGGTATTGTTCGATATCAATAACTGTTTCTACTAATACCTACAAAGCCAAGATAAACTAAAAAAAAAATCCCCCTACAAAATAAATATAATTTCGCAAAAAGAGGTAACTTAATACAAGTGCGGTAGGCAATACATGCGCTGCCCTTGGCAGGGCACGCATTCGGATCGCTATTCGCTCATAATAATACCGTCAAAAATAGTGATGTCACTTTTTTTAAAAATTACCAAATTTAGAGGAAGTTGTAATTAATTCGCGGAAAAAAAATTATTTCAAAATTCATTGCTATTGTTACTATGATGATTATGTAAAATTTCATATTTTATTTGATCATCTGTTTACTTAACCTTTATTATCCTTATGGGTCAGACGGGGTTTTCTTTACATATTGTATAAAGGACCAGGCGAAACGCTTCGTTCGGATCGTAGTGGTGTCAACAATGCAAGGATGGAAATTCGCCATACGACGGGTCATCCGATAATGGAACGGAGATGGGGAAATTAAATCATGCAATTCCTTCGCACACTCTCCAAAACGCATCCTTTAAAATCCATTCTCATTAAAGTTAGTTTTAGAGTTCCGCACCTAAACGATGACCAACTGAACCTTATTACTAACAAAAAAGGGTGGACCGTACATCACAAAGCCTAAAAAGTTAGGCAATCCCGATTAGCATCGGGATTGCCTAACTTTTATAGATACGCTTCGAATTGTAGCCAATTCGAAGCGTATCTATAAAACAAGCGATTCGTCGTGTTCCGGCTTGATGTCTAGTGAAGCCGTACGGAGGACGGGTTTGAGCAGTTGTGTTGCGATGTGTGGCGGGTACGATGCGCCAAATGTTGTTGTGTCGGGAGTTTGGTCGTGGAGAGTCTCCAGATCAATCTCCCTCTAGCGCAGCTTCGTTTGGTCGTGTTGGTCTTGGGTTTAACATTGCATCACCTCGCTCAACTGCCGTCATCCTTCCTATTCCTTAGTTTTTTAAGTGAATAGGCTTAATAAACTAGTGCGCTTTACCATCAACGATTGCATCACTACTTACCATCAGGCGGGATTGCCGTCAAGCACTAGTTTGTAATTATTAAAAACAAAAAAAAAAAAGCTCCGGTCTAATAAAACACTTATCGTTATTTTCGCATCGTGTTTATGTATCGTTTTGTTTCCCTTGCTCGTACAGAGCGCGATACGTGCCGATACTGTTGCTAAAGTACGCAATCAGGATATCCGAACGCTGTCGTATTGAATGAAGTACCTACGTACTGCCGCTGAACAGGGTGTGTAGGACAGCGAATTTTAAGAAAACGTAGGTAGTTCAACCTTTTCAGATATACATATTTACAGTCCACTATTGGATATAGTTTAAAGCCGCTCAGCGAGCTATGGAGCGGGCTATGTTGGGCGTCTCTCTAACTGACCGCATCAGAAATGAGGTGATCCGACTGAGGACCAAAGTCACCGATATAACTGAGAGGATTAGCAAGCTGAAGTGGCAATGGGCTGGTCACATATGCCGTAGGAGCGACAACCGTTGCGGTAAACGAGTCCTCGAGAGGAGACCGCGTCTCGACAAACGTAGGGTAGGACGCCCTTGGGCGAGATGGAGCGACGACATCAAAAAGGTGGCTGGTAGTGGCTGGAGGAGAACTGCTCAGGATCGAGCTTGTTGGCGTGCCATGGAAGAGGCCTTGGTCCAGCAGTGGACGAGTAGAGGCTGATGATGATGATTGGATATAGGATTCTCCCAGATTGCGATACAGCACCATCACGATTACTTACGACCTAAAGACGGACTGACTACCTGTCTGGGGCAGAATGGTTGAGAAAAGCAGAGGAAATTGAAATAGCCACACCACACAGCAATTAAAATAATGGACATCCCTTTTTCCTGAATTACAATCGTCCATACATTGGGAATATTTCCGTTGCAACTAAAAGTCGCATATGTGTAGTCTCCCTACAGTTTTCACATCACGACAGTCACGTCTCAGTGCTTTGTTCAGACATCGGTCTTTCCGTTCTTATGGTGGACTTTGAAACGAGCTTTGTATTGCTTTTACCTCTGATGAAAGGAACGTGTGTAGAGGAGCGACATTTTAGAAAATCCACACTGAATCGGCTCTGCTAACAAGGTTTTCGAGACCTATAACCCAAATTAGTTTTTTTATATGCGAAACTCGAAACACGTGTCTAGTATTTTTATGTAAAGAATCTATGTACAAAATTTCATAAAAATATCATGAAGAACCACAAAGTTATGAGCTTGTTATCTTACCTGGCTGTCGCAACAAAAATATGGTCAACGCTCCGCTCGGGCGAGCGAGCGGTGCGTTGACCAGTGGTGTACTATGATCTAACGTAAACTAAACTTGTGCACTCGGTAACCACACTGCAACAATTTCTAAATGTATTTGAGAAAAAATATAACAGCGTGTAAAGTGATTGGATTCGATTCTGTTGACTATTCTGAACAAACTATATTCAGGTTTCGTATACCTAATAACGTTGTATATGTAATATCGTATAATGTCGATATTGCCTGTACTTGTCCCTTAGCAGGGCAATGTTAGGCAGGTTTGTTCTCATTTAATTTAGTGCTGACTTTTTCATCATCAGATAAGCTTTATCCGAAGAATATATGACAGTATCACATAATATGTAAAATGAAATAGCTGTCTAACCTCGGTATTTATTCATAAGATTATTTTTACCCGATAATTGGAAAGGGCAAACACAAAGGGTGATGGAAAGGGCTAAGCTCGGAGTTTCCTATTTTCCGATCCGCAGAAGAACCGAAGTCCGATGGCCGAACCAATGGCCGATGGGGCAGTAAGGTTCTAGAGAGGAGGCCACAGCCCGGAAGATGCAGCGTAGGGATGCCCCCAACAAGGTGGACCGATGACCTGGTAAAGGACGCGGGTAGTCGATGGATGCGGGCAGAACAAAACCGGTCATAGTGGAAACCCTTGGAGAAGCCGATGTCTAGCAGTGGACCTCTATAGACTGAAGAAGGAGAAGAAGTTAATTGGAATATTGGTCCTTAGTCGAATTATCTATTTCGCGGAACCCGGGCTCCAACGCGAAAGCCGCGGATGCGACCGGGATTATACGCTGAGATGATGATAGAGTGGAAAGTCTAGTGGAAAGCCTTAGAGAAGCCTTTATCTAGCAGTGGAACTCTATAGACTGAAGAAGGAGAAGAAGTTAATAGGAATATTGGTCCTTAGTCGAATTGTCTATTTCGCGGAACCCGGGCTCCAACGCGAAAGCCGCGGATGCGACCGGGATTATACGCTGAGATGATGATGGAGTCGAATTATCTATTTAGTATATCTCGATGTAGAATATGCCACCTACGCGGGAGATATTATAGTGCACAATTGAGTGAATTTTCCATTTAGAAATTTCAGTCTGCAAAATTCAATATGTAGTAAATGCAATAAGAAGAAGAGAAGTGTGAAATAAAGAAACATATAAGTATCTAATTTCAATAAAATAAAATAAATGTAACCTTTATTGCAGATGAATTGATTGCATGGAGAAATGTAGTTTTTGTTTTACTTTACAAACTTTTTTAAATATTCTTTACACATAGTCTGTATTTTTTTTTAATCTAAGTGTTTGCTCGTCCATAATATTTAACTAAGTACATATGTAGGCAAGTGTGTAAAAGTACGCACACACGACAGAGGATCGATGCGGAGCAACGTGTAAAGAAAATGCTTGTCATCTGTCAACTGACGTAAATCTTATAAAAGTGGGTAATGAGAGTAAATCCATCTCTCACACGATGTATTAAAATGTTATCATGTTTTGCTCGACATAATTTATTAGACAGATTATTTTATATAAAAGAATCAGTTCCTTTTTTGAAATCATATTCTGTATCAGGCCATTAATAGATCAAGTTTTGAAAAACTTTTTTTTAAGTTTTCACATCAATGTACATGGGTATTTATGTAACATCAGAAACTAAGTGCAGCCTTAAGCCAAGAAACTCAATAGTTACTCTTCAAAATAACATGCCTTCCAACTTTTAGAGTGGTGTTTGACCGCTTGCGAAAGGAAATGCAGAGTAGCCGTGTCATTTCTCACTAGTCGCAGGTACCACCGCAGCCAACAAGCTATGCTGACGAGGGGAGTAATGATGAGGCTACAAATGTAAGTACCCAGTGCAATGAGGAATTAAAGAATGCTTTTGAGGCTGCGATTCGGGAATATCCTTTCATGTCGGCAGAACTTAGACCACGCCTGCTACGTTTGCCCATGCATAACAGAAATAGGGCACTGATGGCTGCTCTGGATGCGCAGTTATCAAATTATTTTGATACCTGCGAGTACCTCACCGATACTCATTCAATAAGTGGGATGAAATGAAATGAAATCGTTTATTAAGCAAGTAGGATCACTGATCACTTTTACACGTCATGTTTATTTTTTATTTTATTTTTTTAACTAGATGAAGCCGGCATTTCCTAACTGACTACCTCTGAGAGGAAATAGCCGAAACAAACTCAGGGATCATCGTCTTTTTTCAAGTCCAGACATTAAAAATGAAAATATTTACAATAATTTACCTTATAATTACGCATATTGCTTAATAACAATGCTTAACAGAGCGAGCAGCTCAGTCCCAAGCTTTTTCGTCTTCTAAATATTCTGTGATTTTATAATACCCCTTTTTGCAAAGTTTGGCCCATAGATGGTTCTTAAATCGTTTAATGGGTAAGTTTCGAATGTCCATGGGAAGCTTGTTATTGTAAAAGTGTATACATTGACCCATCAACGAGTTGCCTACTCTGTGGAGACGAGTGTGATGTACAGCAAGATTGTGTGTGTTCCTGGTATTTATATTATGAATATCGCTTATTTTTCTTAAAATTCGAGATATTTTTATGAACATACATAAGATTTTCAAATATATATTGTGAAGCTACAGTCAGAATGTTCACCTCTTTGAACTCTTCTCTAAGAGAATCTCTAGGACCAAGGTTGTAAATGGCTCGAACAGCCCTCTTCTGTAAAACAAAGATGGTATTGATGTTCGCACAAGTTCCCCAGAGAAGAATCCCATAAGTCATAAGACTATGAAAATAACTGAAATAAACAATTCTGGCTGTATCAACATCAGTTATCTGTCTAATTTTCTTAACAGCAAAGGCGGCAGAACTGAGTCTAACCGACAGCTTCTCAATGTGAGGACCCCATTGTAACTTGGCGTCAATAGTTAATCCAAGAAAAACTGTCGACTCGACAGAGATCAACTCTACTCCATTCAGTTGAATATGATGATTATGGATACTCGCTTTAAAAACCAAAATTCTGTTACTCATACCTGAGACAAACTCTTCCCAAAGCTCGAAGTCTCTTTTTAAATGTCAGCAATAGTTACTATACACATTAGCTATTATCCATAATGGCCGTTTTACTGATATCTACATAGTTGTCGTTATATAGTTAGATAATACGGACATTTCTTGAAATCAGAGCATTAGTAGACGATGCTAACTTGAATAACTTAAATCGTTCTTGTTCAGAGAAAAGATAACATTTTTAATAGTTCTTGATCGCACTCCCGCCTGATAGTAAGCAGTGATGAAATCTTTAATGATAAAGCGCATTAGTTTATTATGAATCTGTTCACTGCAGCTTTGAAGACACCCAAATTGTACCGCTGCGGGACATTTTTTTTTTATAAACTACTAGCTTTCCGCCCGCGGCTTCGCCCGCGTGGTGTTCGGTTATATCGCGCTTTTTACATTTCCCTCGGAAATATCAATTTTTTCGGGATAAAAAGTATCCTATTATTTAATACGAACTTCTAACTTTAAGTCTAGTTCTAACTTTAGGTGTTAGCAAAATTTCAAAGCAACCGGTTCAGTAGTTACGGCGTGAAAGCGGAACAAACAAACCAACTCCCTTTCCCATTTATAATATTGGGAAGGATAAACCAGTGCTTGACCGCAATCCCGTCTGATTTTTCCAGTCCTTCGATGTCATCATCATCATCATCATCATCATCATCATCAACAACCTTTTATCGTCCCACTGCTGGACACAGGTCTCCTCTCATACAGAGAAGGATAGGGCGTAATCACCACGCTTGCTCAATGCGGGTTGGCGATTTCAGACTTATAAAGTCTAGGTTTCCTCAAGATGTTTTCTTTCACCTTCAGTCATTGGAGTCCAAGATATATTTAGAAAGTACATATAACTTTAGAAAAGTTACATTGGTACTTGCCTGACCTGGAATCGAACCCGCGCACTCATACTTGAGAGGCTGGTGTTTTAACCACTAGGCCACCACGACATGCGTCCTTCGATGTACGCGGTATAGAAGTTGCTTCGTCCGGATCAATCATTATACTTACTTAGGTACCTACTAACTATGGTAATTTTGTGTGACTATGCTAGGAGCTAATATTATAAAATTTAAGATGAATAGAGTAGCTGACCTTGCTTGATATTATTTACTTACTTGTTATGGTAAAACAGCAGAGTCAAAAGACATGATTACAATCAATACATAGTATAAAACAAAGTCGCTTTCGCTGTATGTCCGTATGTATGCTTAGATCTTTAAAACTACGCAACGGATTTTGACGCGGTTTTTTTTAATAGATAGAGTGATTCTTAAGGAAGGTTTAGACTACTTTTATCCCGGAAAAAATTGATATTCCCGAGGGAAATCCAAAAAGCGCGATATAACCGAACTCTACGCGGGCGAAGCCGCGGGCGGAAAGCTAGTTTCTGTATAAAGAAATTTGCGCGCGACAATATCCGCAATATTCAGAGAATGTCATACTTTATATGTATTTCATGAATACCTCTTAGTATAGTCCTCCTTGTCGATTTCAATAACGGCGACCCTTTGAGATTCCTTTGTCCTAGCGTGTGCCCTAATATTACTCGTCAGACCGAATTTCGTTTTAATTAAGTTTATATAGGGACAGCATAATGCTAAGAGCGAGGAAATATGTGCGAAGTCGTGGTGGCCTAGTGGTTAAAACACCAGCCTCTCAAATATCGCGCGGATTCGATTCCAGGTCAGGCAAGTACCAATGTAGCTTTTCTAAAAAGTTTTATGTACTTTCTAAGTATATTTTGGACACCAATGACTGATTAAAAGGTAAAGGAAAACATCTTGACGAAACGTGGACTTTAAGTCTAAAATCGCAAACTCGCATTGAGCAAGCGTGGTGATTACGCTCAATCCTTCACTGGTATAAGAGGAGACCTGTGCCCAGCAGTGAGACGATAAAAAAAAGGTTGATGATGATGATGAGGAAATTTTTCGAGGGCTTTGCCTGGGGTTTCGCTCCGTGATCAAATCAGGAATGAGAAGATTCGCAGAAGAACGAGAGTAACCAACATAGTCCGAAGAATTGCAACACTAAATTGGCAGTGGGCCGGACACATTGCCCGTAGGACCGATTCCCGATGGGGCCGACGGGTTTCCGAGTGACGACCACGCACCGGAAGATGCAGCGTGGGTAGGCCCCCGACAAGGTGGACGGACGACCTGGTGAAGGTCCTGGGAATTTGCTGGATGCGGCCTTGGGAGAGGCCTATGTCCAGCAGTGGAAGCCTTTCGGCTGAAATGATGATGATGAGGAAGATGAGGAAATATTTCGCATTAACTGCGCCCTGCGGCTGTATCCGCATAAGTTTCGATCCGAGGGAACATCGTAATAAAAGTTTCTTATAATGTTAACCTTGGCTATAAACCATCAGCTGTGTGTCAAATTTCATCTAAATCCATACAGTAATTTTTGCATGAAAAAGTAATAAACACAGACATCCTCACAAACTTTCGCATTTATACCATGGGAATGCTCACATTCTTTCCCGTATGTATAATATGCTTTTCCCCTTCCACCCCTATTTATCTCAATAATCACTTTCAACTGACATACTATATCTTTAAGGTCATCAAACAACTTGAGCTCATAATTCCTACGCATTCCACAACGTTCCTTAAGAAGTCTTTTACTGTTCAGGCCCCTCGTTTGGCAATGCATTGCCAGTAGAAATAAAAGACTCGTGAATGAGTACTACTTTATAGTCAATATGTATGTATGATGTTGGATATATTATATGAATCTGTGTCTATATTGGGGTATTGTATTTATATTTTCTGCGCCAACAACAGCCCTGTTTAAGATTCAGGAAATTCTCTGTACATTCGGTAGTTCCTTTGAAGAGATTGCATGAGCGATAAGGCCGCCCATTGTATATTTTGTAGTGTTAAATATATTTTTCAATCAATTTATTAATCAATAATAATATACATATAAATAAAATATTTGTAGGATATTCAAGCAAAAGTAATACTTTTTGGTAGATTCTGAAAACCGATTTGTCTTGATATTGGTAATTGAAAATGTTCTTTGAGTGTAGTATCCCAGTAAACTACAATCAAAGAAACATTAAATGGATAGGTAGCTTCAGCGTCAGCTTTGTTCAGTCGTCAAGTGAACATGGGTCTTTTCTCCAACTGGCGTACACGACAACAATGGACGGCGGTAGTGAATGAAGGACAATGATGGACGTAATAACAATATTTGACGGGTGTACTGCTTAATACAAAACGTGTCTTTTTTATGTCCAATAACTCTAGGGTTATATTCTATATATAAGCAAAAATAATATGATGAATGTGGTAATAAAGACAAAATATAAAAGCCTAAACTTCTTTTGTGTCAGTGTTTGATATTAGTGCTGAAATTGTGAAACATCAATTGATGACTTACGCAACTATCGCTGAAATTGCCTAAGTTTGTCAGATGTCAAAGATTGTTTCTTGAGTTTATATGACATGACGACCAAAAGGGAAAATCTCGTTATTTTAAGAGCATTCACAATCTAATCTCGAATGAGATTGGACATGACATGTGTTCTTAAAGTTGGCAAAAATGTAGGCATATTATAGCTAATTTTGACACATGAATGAATGTATTCTCAATCTGTCAAAATTAGCTCTAATTTTTGACTTTGATTGTGGCTGAGATGAAGCTGGGACTAGATTTTGAACGTTATAAATTCCGAGAATTGGTCTTCTGCCCGTAGACAATTAAAATGTGAGGGCCGGTTTTTTAAACAGTAGTTAAAATTTGCCCACATTATTGGCCACATTTTTGACATACGTAGCTGAGAAGAAGCTTCGACTAGATTAAGAACGATTTATATTTCGAGAATTAGTTTAAAACTATAGATAATTAGTAGGTTAAACTCCACAAATTTGATAGACACCATTATTAAAATAAAAACCGTAACCATTGGTTACATTTTTGCAAAATGTGTAATTCGATACCTAATATTTTTGTTATTTATTTATTTTAACCATTGGTTGAATTTAACTTCATTTTCTTCTTCTTCACTCTAAAGAGGTCCACTGCTGGACAAAGGCTTTCATTGTATTGGTGGGGTTTGCCATAATCCCCACACTTGGCGGGCGGGTTGGGGATCGCAGCAATTTGATATTCCACAAGAGAAACGCTGCTGCCCGCTTCCCTGCTGAGAGTTCCTTTAGTCGCCTCTTACGACACCCACGGGACGATATGGGTTGGTATCTACTATACTAAGCCCGGTACCACACGAATTTAACTACTTACTGGTGAAAAATTCGCTGAACCAATAGCACACCACTACCGTTATTCGAGATGCGCTTCTTATGACGGATATGTTCTACAAATATCTGAGTGTAGATTCTTGAAATATCCGAGGCTTGAATTTCGGATTTCCGGATTTCAATTGGCAACGGTTGGGGGAAATAGAAATGTTTGCGGTCTAGAGAAACTAAGTTTGGAATCTAAATTAGTTTCTGTAAGTTCAGATATTAAATAAAGGTAGGTACGATTTATTTCAAACTGACAGATGTGAGTCAAATTTTCAGACCCCAAACTAATTAGAATGTCGTACAGACAATGTTGATGATAAACGAATCATTGATGTTAAAAATGAATTATTTTCTACGGAATTAAAATTTTCTTTCAAGAAATATACAGTATGTTAAATAACAGAGGGCGTTCCCTTAAACTCGTTAATATATATCATTAATAGATTAAAATAAAAATATCAGCATAGAAAAATAAGCATAAAATAATCCGAATAAAGAGAAATTATAATTGAAAATAAATTTGAAACCTCCTATTTTAAATCAAAATAGTAGCGCGGAATAGTATCCACCTAACGTTGCATTGCCCAACACACGTCAACCAACACACATCAATCAATGAGATCTTAGATCGCCGCCGCATACGCGGCTCGTCATTCATAAATAAATTGCGACGTTGCCGTCTTTCATGTTCGC
The DNA here is from genome assembly GCA_017933935.1 of Sesamia nonagrioides. Lineage (NCBI taxonomy): Eukaryota > Metazoa > Arthropoda > Insecta > Lepidoptera > Noctuidae > Sesamia > Sesamia nonagrioides. Next base: position 285,892 of record JADWQK010001727.1, on the reverse strand, counting down.
GTGTACAGTGTGTTTCTTTTACATGTCAATTTAAAATTTTTATTGAATATTTTCATATTGAAAAAAATTTAAAACATTTTGTTTTCGAATGGAAATATTTTTTTTTAGCATGTATGTATGCTATACTATTTCGGGTTAACGGGAACGCCCTCTGTTAGTTAACATACTGTATATGTCGGAGATCGTCGAAATTATTTGAAGAAAAGTTGCTCATTTCATTTACGTAGTACAGGGGCAAACGCTTGTGACGTCATTTTGTGATGGCGGCACATGGACGGAGTCGCTCTGGAAAGTGAGGTTCGTCGAACGGTCACTTTGCATCGAGACGCGGACCAAGGCACTTCTCCGAACCGAAACTGTCGGTTTGCCTATTTAAATTATGATTATCAAGACTGGAGGGTATATCTACACGTCGTGCTTTAATTCAAAACTCACCTACGTAATGGAACCCGTACCACTACACCAAGATGCTGTCGACCCTACAGCTCTGCCGTCGCTGTCTGCGACATATACATTGATATTTTAGCCATATAGGAAGAAAGTCCATAATTATACATTATTGGGTTGCTAAAGAGATCACAAATTTGCTAAGTTACATATCTAAAAGATTGTGGTTATGTGGGCACCACTAGGCACTACTTAGTCATTAATAATTACTAAGTGTGTCTAGAGCCGCCTTATTATTTTTAATTTTTCTTTTTTTCATTTTTTATTCTGTAATTATTAGCTTCCATTGTTAAGATAGCACATAAGGGAAGAGCGAGACAGCTCCGACACAAGTACTATTGTAACTTACTGGAGCTGCCTCAATTTATGTATGACACAATGTTTAGATGAAATACTTAAATATTTATGTATTTTTGTAGAGTAGGTAGGTATGTTCTTTGGAGAATAAAGGTTAAGGAGTCTGAAAGTTATGATGAATTGTTATAACAACTTTGAAGTAGGTACGTAGAGAGCCACTTGCTCTGTATCTTGCAAATACAAAAATAACTACGTATCATGCCTTCGCACTTGTCATCTTAAATAAACAATTATAAGTCTATAATTTTGACGTTCATGCATAGATAAATAAATATTACCTATACGTACACAAGACTATAATTAAAAAAAAAAAGAAAATACGGCACCAGCTCATTGGGCAACAAAACATTCGTCATCGTTACTGTTTTTCAGCTATGGAGTCTGGGGTCCGCTTTACCAGTCTAACTGCTGATTACTGTCGTCCTCGTTACATCCTCGTTACTGTCAATGGGATAAATGCGCAAAAAACTGGCAACATTACATTGTTGAATGGTAGTTTTGATTTTTTAGGCTAAAAATAGGCCAGCCTTTTGGTCACGTGAACACTCAACTCGCATAGTGTACTTTAAATCAATTTTTATGTTATTAAATTCAGTAAAGTACTAATACTTATAAATTAAAGATCTTCTAACTACTACAAGACTTTCAATTAATATTTCTATAAGTAATTAGTAGCTAGACGCGCTTATGAAAATACGCAACTACAACCTTCAATCTTTCAAAGATTTTTAATTGCTCCGCCTTCAAAGTTATGAAAGTGTACAGTAGAGAAAATATTTAGGTACCTTTAGAATAAATTTTCTAACATTTGATAACGTAGTTTATGAAATATTAAACCGAAAATGGAGTGCTATATTTTTAATTTAACGCCATCCGATGTTACAGTTAGGCTAGATATACAACGTCAGTTTTTCTTTTAAATACGAAACCTGAATATAGTTTGTTCAGAATAAGCAACTGAATCGATTCCAATCATTTTTACACCATGTTATATTTCTTCCCAAATACATTTAAAAATTGTTGCAGTGTGGTTACCGAGCGTACAAGTTCAGTTTACGGTAGATCATAGTACTGACGCCACAAGTCAACGCTCCGGTCGGGCGGGCGAGCGGACGTTGACCATATATTTTTGGGACAACCTTTTTTTTTCTTTTTTTTTTTATATGGCATCTCGTAGGTGGCTACTAAGAGACCGTAACTACTTAATCGGACTTTCCTGTGGATGCCTTAATTAAAATTAAAGCCTCCAGCCAGGGGCACTTAAAACTAAATTAAAATTAGGCGACTACGCACTAAGGGCACCCCCCGTGGGGTACGAACCTCAGCTTAGGGCGTCGCTAGAGAGGACAGCAAGGGGCGGCTGGATCGAAAGTTGATTTGGGACAACCAGGTAAGATATCAAGCTCATAACTTTGTGGTTTTTCATGATATCTTTTTGAAATTTTGTACATAGATTCTTTACATAAAAATACTAGACATGTGTTTCGGGTTTCGCATATTACAAAAAATAATGTTGTTTGATATAATGTTACTAAAAGTAATCTTCGCTCTTCGTATATTTATATATTTCGCGTTATTAATTTAGTTAACAATATCGACACGATAATTACGAATGTGCTTCTGGACCTCATCAATGTCATCTGCCTAGCCTTATCCCAAGTATGTTGGGGCTGCAACCAGTGTCACCGAATGCTCTTTGAATGACAATATTTTATATGGATCGACACCCTATCTACCAACCCAGTAACTGGGATATGATATCCCTTATTTAGACTGGTTGTCAAACTTTCCGAAGTACCACGAAGGACAGCCGGAACATCGACATAAGTTGCTTTATATTTCTAAATATTTTGATATATGTAATTATTTAAACGCTAACTCGTCAACGCTGAAGCTGCCTCAGTTCCTGGTGGACTGCAGTTTGTTCTGCCGTGGACGTGTCCTTCAACACACCAAGAAAAAAGGCTGTGAATTAGCGGTAGGTAGCTCTCTAAAATTGCTTCGAAGTGATGCGAAATCCATGTCCAAAGAAACAAGATAATAATTACAAAGAAGCTAAATGAAAAATATAGTAAAAATTAAGTACAGTGTTTGTTTTCTGTGATAATAATCACCAAATGTCACGAATGATCGCCATCAGCAGGGTAATTTCGTAACACACTATCAGTAGCAATGGGTTTCATTTTGAAAGTTAAACAACATTCATTGCGGTATTAACATTATTGAGCAGACACATTTTTTCACTAATGGGGCAATGGACTAGTAATAGGCTTAAAAATTATTCCAATTGATAGAGTGTGTTACGCAATTAGGGTGCTAAATACAAAAACTAGCTACCGCCTCCAGGATCCACTTCTGTTCGTTATCTACCTTACTGATTTACAACTGTGAGATCTAATCGGCGCCGGCGCCGTACCTTCGCATGCCACACGCTTGTTTTCGCTTTACAGTTAGACTTCCATTAATTCATCAAGCCTCCTAATGACCAACATCCTGTTGGAAGCATCTACAGACTTTTTACGATGCCGCAGTATAGATAATGCTAGTACCTTGGCGAGTAGAGTTAGAGGATCAGTGAAAGTATTCACTGAAATTATGATATAAGGGTCAGAAACAAGCCGCAGGAGATGCTCTGATCGGGAGACAACATCGAACTCCCGGCCACCGTAGGCCCGGACCTGCGGGCGGTGAGCTGTGGGCAGCTCGCCGCCCGAGTCGACGGCGCGTCATGTTTGACCAAGAAGTTGTCAGCACACCGTGACGGGGTCCACGAAGACCGATGCCTCCTGAGTCAGGGTTGCGGGTTGCTTAAAAAAGAAACTGTGGCCCTGGCCCGCAGGCAAGTGAAGAAATACGGGTGGGTTTTAGTTCGTAACAGTCTGACACGCCCTTCCGCTTTGCCCAGAGCTGGAGAAGTTAGTTGATGATTTCCCATCCCAAAAAAGGGTCAAAATCAACAATCATTGGTTGTAAAGATGATTTACTGTTTTTTTTGTTCTTTTTTTTGTGCACTGTTCACACAGTCATGGTCAAAGGTCCCTCTCCACTCCTTCCATCCTTCGCAAGCCCATGCATCCTCCTTCTTTTGACGGAGTGGCTAGATCGTCCTGCTATCTCCTACGTATACAAAGCGATTCTATTGTATAAAGAGGGGTCCTTTTGGAATGTGGCCCTTTTACCTTCTGGTTCAACTGCGAGAAAAGAAACAGTGTTGGGTGCAACCATGTATGGAACCTAAATACATGAGTCATGAGTTGAAAAAGAAAATGTTTCTTTAGCAATTTTTTTACCCAAAATAAAATATAATTTATTGAAATCTCCATTAAAGTTATACAAGTTTGAGTTGGAATGCTTTGCTGAAGCAAAGTTTTATGTTTGGTCTGTAGAGGCATCATGAACATGCGGCGCTATTAGGGTTATACTGTTTTTGTTTATCTACCTACTCAATATTCGGCGAAAAACTTCTAAACTTCCAAGAGTTTTGGACCATCTGGTCATGGAATTAATTCCTGACGTTCTGTAATTGATTGATGAAGGAATCTACTTTTATATTGACTGAGAAGCTTTTGTTTTGTGGATTTCTTTGAATTATCAGAAATAGACTCCGTAGAAGAAATTAGAGGTTTTACCACAAAAACTTAAACACTTAAACACAACGTGTGTCTAATGTCAGTGTTACGTCAAAGTTCAAACAATAATGTGAAAGAAAAGAAAGAAAAAATATTAAATAGTGACTCGTGCAGGAAACTCTTAAAACTAAAGTAAGTAGGAATAATTAATTGTGTCTACTTAGGTATACATAAAAACTAACAATAATCAGAGACCCTTACGAGGCGAAAAGGCTCCTATCTTAGCATAATCGCGGTTAAAAGGTGTTTACCATAAACATCTGCTAAAAATTATTTGGTGGAAGTAAGGTTTATCTTATAACTGTTTGTTACAAGTTGAATACAATAAAATTCAGAAAACTATGAAATCATAGGTAAGAATGAAACGGGGAGAAAGGTTCGATCTATGTGCTTACTAGACTTAGTTCTAAAGGTCACGCAACGCCACGTGGGGGGGCGCGGGAAGCGTAGCCAAATACCCTTCGCGGAAACGCTTTTTTAATGATATGAATTGGTATATAAGAAACCACGTTTGGGGCGCGTTATCTATGCCCATGATGTGGCGCGTTATAGTGTTACCCGCCTTAGTATTGCAGACGAAGAATGAATTTAGACGAAATTTGGCACATCAGTAGATAGGTAGTAGATATAGGTAGAATGATCTGGGTCACAAACGAAAGCGCGGGCCTCTTCGCCGAACAGTCTTCTTCTTCTACTTCATCTTAGCCTATAGAGGTATACTGTTGGACAAAGGCCTCCACCAAGGCTTTCATTCCACTAGGGGGCATTGCCATAATCCATACGCTTGGCAGGTGTGTAATTTGTTATCCCACAGGAAAAACGCTGCTGCCCGGTTCCCTGGTAAGAGTTCCCTTAGCTGCCTGATACGATACCCACGGGAGGATATGAGTTGGTACTATTCTATGCCCGGTACCCAAAGGGCAACAGCTAGTCAAGTATAATTATAGCTTAAACTAATCTGCAACTGTGTGTTACAAGATAGTATAATTATAATATCTGGAGCTATTTCCGAAAGGTCGGAAATACAAGTTTCACACTAAAAAGGTTATTTTAAATGCAGGTTGTAACACACTGGGACAGAATATTATGTGTTTTTGTCAATTGTATTTTTTAGTTTTCTACGTTCCTATTGTCTAGGAAAGAAAGAAAGGTGGAACGAATAGTTTCACCCTTTGTAACACTCTACGTATCTTGAATATTTCATAGAAAAAACAGTATTTTTATATATTTATGCAACAAAGGGTTTCATTGTTTGCTATTGTGGCGACGTTGATGTCATTGAGGGCGGGGTCAAGGGTCCTGATTGAAATCTCTGAGACAACGATAGTGAGACCTTTGTATCTTAACAAAGGTTTCACTATCGTTGTCTATTACGTAAAATATTTGATGAAATTATGAATTTTTAATAAGCTAGCCTTTTGACATTAGTGTTTTTAGAGTTCAAGGTCATGTATTCTTGATGTTTTTTTTAAATTAACCTCCGAAATAGAAAGATCAATTACATATATATATATATATATATATAATATATATATATATATATATATATATATATATATATATATATATATATATATATATATATATATATATATATATATATATATATATATATATATATATATATATATATATATACTTCTACTTAGTATAAGGAGACTTATGGATAATACCTATATGTATAAAAGAAGCTTGGGTCGATTGGTTAGGAAAAGTACCTATACAGGGTGTATCTGACATCGTAACGCAAACTTCGCGAAAAGGCTAGACCGCATGCCACTAATAAAATTACGATAGTCATTTATGTCGTTAATGAACGGTTACAGAATACACAGTGTTTAAAAAAAAGTGTCGGCTCGGCTTTTGAACGTTGCAAGCGTACCGCCGTGCGAGTTTGTGGGTATGACGTTGATCCCTGATGTGAACTCTATTAAATCAGCTGATAAGATCGTTTTTCGGGTTTTGTTTTCATTGCGCTTTTTTATGTAATTAGCGAATAATTTAATTTTGACTTTAAAATCTTATTGGGTTATAAAAGTATAGCAATTGTGAATGTTCTGAAGTGAAAACGAACTACATTTTTTTTTAATCATGAAAAAGCCGACGAAAAATTCTACCACTGGGGGGTTCAGAATCATGTACTTGATCCATGGTACTCGTTTGTGCGTCGATGTCAGATACACCCTTTATTAAGCCGCAGGTCCGACAGGATAATTACGTACCACACTATCAATAGCAATAGATTTCGTTTTTCATGTTCAATAACAATGATTGCGTTATTTACATTGTTGAACAGACACATTTTTCTAACATGTGGAGTAACGGATTAGCAAAATGTTTGAAATTTACTTTAATAATTGTGTATTACCCAACGATCCCCGCGCAGTACAAATATTTGTATGAATGAATATGAATCTTTGCACTGGTCTGGTCGTGCCTCGGAAAGCGCGTTAAGCCTTTGGTCCCGGTCGCCATACAAACATCTAGTGGCAGTCGTTACGGGTCGTTGAAGCCCTCAAAAGTCCAACAATTAGTCTATCTGCAATGCTTCGATATTGCCTTCAGGTTGTGGAGGTCAGTCGGCAGTCGGCAGGAAATTATCGAAGTTTAGCCAAAATCAGCAGTTAGATTGGTAAAGCGGTCCCCAGACTCCAAAGCTGAAAAGCTTTGGATGCGATTGGGATTTATGCTGAGATGATGATGATGATGATGATGATGAGTGTGTTAGCCAGCTGAAAATCTGACACTTGGTCTTACTAAGAACTGTAACGTATAATCGTATTATACCATGTGTAAGGAAATTTGTATATACATATCAAGGGCAGGACTTATTTGTAAGATGTCTGTCGGCGCAAAGCCAACTTAAACCTTTAAAATATTAACCTTAAGTTCTGATTTAACAGTTAATATGACTGGCTAGCAGGCTGTAAATTGGTTTAGATTTATTTGTTGTTGTCAGTTTTCTCCTTTTCAATGTAGAAATCCAGGTTAGGATTTCCGGTTGCTTTGATAGCAACCCATAATTGAGGGTTTGTCCAAACTGATGTCTAAGAAAATAGTTATCTATTTCATGATTAATAAGCGACATGCGTATTCTAAAGCATGTCGCTGGATGGATTTATATTTGTTTAATAGAAATAGACTCTTGATAAAACGAAAAAGCATGACGCATGTTTTAAATAAATGTTTAAATGTGTTAAGCAATGAATACTTATAAAATTGAGTGTTAGAAATAGTAAAAGGAATTAGCAAATTATAGTTTGTAACTCTAATTATTGTTACCTGCAAATTATTATAAAAAGACTTGGAACAACGACGCCGTTTTTCATAAAATAATTGCCAAGCGGCTGTGAACACAGATTGTCAACGAGAATTTTGATCAGTAGGTATGTTGTTTTTCACTACAATATCTTGTAAGTACGATTTTTGTAATTAATTGAGATGTTCGGGTTTATTTTATTGTGTTTGTGATCGCTGTTAAGCGAGAACAATATAAATGTACGTAAAAACAATAGTTGTATTCATTTTTGCTGCATCTGAATTCTGAGCCTAGCGTTGGAGACAATGGTTTCTACAAATTCCAATAACCATGGTTATTTCAAATTATATTGGAAGGGTTTTTAATCCTATACCTATCTACATGTTAGGAAGTTGTGAGATAGAAGCCATACCGTACCGTATTGCCGCCAAGCGGTTCGTCGTGTTCCGGCATGGTGTCTGGTGAAGCCGTACGGAGGACGGGTCTGAGCAGTTGTGTTGCGATGTGTACCGGGTACGATGCACCAAATGTTGTTGTGTCGGGAGTTTGGTCGTAAAGGGTCTCCAGATCAATCTCCCTCTGGGTTAGACATTGCATCACCTCCCTCAACTGCCGTCTTCCTTCCTATTCACTCAATTTTTTGAGTGAATGGGCTTATTAAACTAGCGCGCTTTACCATCAACGATTGCATCGCTGCTTACCATCAGGCGGGATTGCGATCAAGCACTAGTTTGAAATTATATAAAAAAAAAAACCATCGTCTGCGGTAGGCTACTACCATAGTCATTAGACTATGGTAGTAGCCTACCGCAGGCGATGGTTTTTTTTGATGGTTATTAAGACACGCAGAACTATAGAAGAGACACATACCTATATCGTGATATTGGCAACATTTCTTTTTGAGTTAAAACTCTTCCAATAGATACTATACTGTTTATTGCCAACCATATAAGCCATGCCATTGGTATGTATATACCCTTTTCGTTACACGTCGTAGAGTAACTAGGTTCTGAAGATCAGATAGATTGTCTCTCCATCTATGATACTGGTACTCAGCTGGTTAGACTGGAAGCTGACTTCAACATAAAAGGCTAGGCAGATGATGAAATAAATATACTTACTTAGTAACTTTCAGTTGGGATACATCATCATCATCGTCCCACTGCCGGGCAGAGGTCTCCTCTCATACAGAGAAGGATTGAGCGTAATCGCCACGCTTGCTCAATGCGGGTTGGCGATTTCAGACTTACAAGTTCAGGTGTCCTCAAAATGTTTTCCTTCACCTTGTTATCAGTCATTTGTGTCCAAGATATACTTAGAAAGTACATATAGCTTAGATAAGTAACATTGGTACTTGCTTGACCTGGAATCGTACCCGCACACTCATACTTGAGAGGCTGATGTTTTAACCACCAGGCCACCACACCGCGCACACATATGTACATTCAAAGGCTATTATTTCATTCAAATTGTAAACTTTCATAACTGTCGAATGGCCGTCAAAGTTTTCCTAGTACTTATTGATTACTTTAACGTGACTGTTAAGAATCAATTGGTTGACCTGCTATTGTACAGACGATGGCACAACAAGCTACAATATGTTAAATTTCTTTATTCGATTTTCAACTTTATCGTCAAAGCATTAAGGTTCAAGGTTGATTGGGAATATTTGACAGATTCATGTCCATCCGTACATTTTTTACTCCATTTTTGAAGACTAATCTAATTGAGGTCTACCAAATGTTGAGTAAGGTCAACCGGGGCAATTGCGTCTTCGGGGGCAATTGCGTCTAATCGAAATAATTTTAAATCTGTTTGAAAACCTACTCTCCTGCCATCTATACGTTATAGTATTTTATTCAAAGTAAACAAAACAAGATGGCAGGAGAGTGGGTTTTCAAATAGATTTAAGATAACTTCGATTAGACGCAATTGCCCCAAAGACGCAATTGCCCCGGTTGACCTTATTTTATGTTCTACCATTCCCACGAAGATCTGCGCTTCAAACCTGAGAGCATCGTACTTTCGCTTGCCGTTTTGCAGTTTTAACACAAAAAATAAACATTTACTTAACCATGGATGCAAATTAATTTAACTTCATCTAAACTAATAATAAAAAAAAAACTAACAGTGGACTAGTCGTGGGACTGACCGACAGAAGTGAAAACTGAAAAAAAAAAACAAAAAGGGATCACGGTGTTGGGTCGGTAACGCTCACGCGAATTCAATACTTTTTCTCCATCCAACAAAAGTGCTCAACGTCGCTAAAGGAGTTTTTACTTTAAAAAATGACTTGATTTATTATTTTTGCTTGCTATGCTTTCACGATAAAATGGCTAAACGGATTTAGGTGTGATTTGGCACATGAGTAAACTATGACTTGGATTAGGACATAGAATAATATACATATCTCTATATTATATAATATCACGATATATATATTATCCCAGGAGAAACCGCAGGTCACAGCTAGCTAATAATAATGAGTTTAATTGAATTAGGGAACTGTCTCGCCCTTTGCCCGATTCCTCAATTTTTATCAATGAAACCAATATGGCCGCCAAACGGTGGTCGGCATTCCGCGAATAAATTCGGAAACAAATGTTTCCGAATTTATTCGCGGTGTTGCTGGTACAAGAATAGACCCCAGTTGGCTAAAACCAACAAAATAGAACAGCAAAATTGAGAATGTGTGTGAAATCACGCACCCAATTACAGGTGTTAGAAATATTAGCCAATTCATATTTTGAGCGCTAAAGCGACCACGAAAGATTTTTTGTGATATGGTTTTTGTGTTGGCATTTAATTTTTTAGGTCATGGTCTGAATTTAATTGGCCATTAAATTTTGTGTGATATAATTTATATAGGTATTTTTTGCCATTTATCACAAATTATTGTTGTCTAGTGTTATGTATCTAAGAAAATCTGCTTGGTCACATAATAAATAGTCCTTTAGCTGTTCATTATTATAAAGTAGAGCATAAGAAAAAATAAAAATAATGTACGTATTATTTTTCACTAAAATTTATTCCTTTTGGTATTAAAACAGTGTAGGTCATTTAAAATAATGTGTGTGGAAAACAAATGCAACTTTTTAATACTCCTTGAAAATGTTAAATTAAAACTTTTCCAAACTCTTTCAATAGAAGCCGCCTATAATAAAAATTCAGTTTGTAAAAAGTTACAGGCGGGCCATAAATATGCAAGCAAAAATAATTAGATTTTTTAGATGTATCTAATTGATTCATTTTAGTTTATCTATTTGACATTAAAAGCTTTATAAGTGGAAAGTGTCTTCATAAATAACACTCGATGGAAATTTCAGTCTATAGTAAAAATGACATTGAACGTGCCAATTACATTAATCGATACCACTTTATAGCTATTTGATTTGGGTCTTGTTTGTTTGGCTTCTTTCCCCTGCTTACTCACTGAAACTTATTGTTAAAAATGCAAACTAAAAATCATAAATCGAAAGACGTTCGAAATTCTACTTTTGAATTTTTATCCAAAGTTGACTCATTCACCTCGCATTTTTACCTTACCACATTACTTACACGATTGAGCACTTAACATAACTTAACTACACACAAAGCAACACTAATTATGCACTAAGAATGAACACTTATTTAAACACTAATATTATTTTTAAAACTGTCAACAAACTATCATGCAAGTCTGCCCCGCGCGATTTTCTGGCCGCATCGCGTTCGGCGCGTAAAATCAAAATTAGAACACAATACGTCACTGACAATTTTTTTTGTTTTTTTTTTTCAGCAAGCAGTGTTTATTTCATTTTTAATGTTCGAACACTATCGTGTTTTTTTTTGTGATACGCAATGGTGCTCACGGTTCGCGGTCGTTATGCCGACTGAGGATTTTGCCGCGCGCCCGACGAATATTTTACTCCTTGGTCACTAGCGTATTATCGATGATTTGAATCTTGATAACGTACGGTACAATGGGGTCAGGGTTCGACTTCAACCGGTGATGAAGCGAAACTGTGACTTCGTGTCGACAGCTTTGACGCTAGTTTAGATTTCTCGAGAAAAATTAAGATTTTCCTTTGAACGTGTTAAGCGCACGAGAAATAGGAAACCTTTATGAACTACGTTTCATACGTGACTTTACAAAAAAAATTGTTGTTAAAAAAGGATTACATTTATAATAAAAAATGCCCTTACGACTAGCCGTGAAGTATTTAGGTTTATCATTGCGAGTTTTAAATACATTAAAAAGTGAGTTAAATGATGCCAGTTCTAAAAAAAAAATTACTTCTTACAAACAAAACGTCTTAATTTCAAAGTGAGCAGCTATGAAGAAATTAAAACATTGCAAGCTTTGAAGTCTGCATTTATATCGTTTGCGCTATTCCTGCGCCTATTCGTGTTTTCACTAAGTATGAGTATTCAATTATAATTGGTGTAAGCAGCCACATTTATTACTTGGCACCATTGATATACAAAATGCTTGGCACCGTAATGAAGACAAACTGTTTTCTTACAAATAGCCATTACTTTATTTTATGATATATTCAAACTGTTAGGGACACCTACATTCTACGGGTCACTTGTTTAATACACTATCATTAGCATTAGCTGTCATTTTGATAGTTCAAAGACAATCATTGCGTCCTTAACGTTGTCGAGCATAAACAATTTACGAAAATATTTAAATGTTACTAAACCAAATCAAAATCAATTTTATTTATTTAACGTAGGTAGTGGATACAGTTCTTAAATTAAAGTTTATAGGTCGCTGTGTTATGCCTAGAAGCGTACAAATATGATTGCGTTCAAAATATAAACAATTTTAAACAGAAATTATTTAGTAGACTATGTCAAAATGAAATTGAATGAAGCAACGGATTAATTTAATGTTTTTCAAAGTTATTCAGATTATGAGTGTGTGTTATTATACAATTAGGGCGCTGGCGGCAGTGGCGGATTTACTAGCAGGCTGTGTAGGCTTGAGCCTAGGGCGGCAGATTTTTGGAGCGGCAAATTTGGCGACCGCCTTTTTTTTTTTTTTGCTACGCACATACTGCCTAGTCGCGTTGGCCTAGTAGTTAAAATACAGGTCAGACAAGTACCAATGTAACTTTTCTAAGTTATATGTGCTTTCAAAGTATATATGACTGATTAAAAGGTGAAGGAACATCTTGAGGAAACCTGAACTTGTAAGTCTGAAATCGCCAACCCGCATTGAGCAAGCGTGGCGATTACGCTCAATCCTTCTCTGTATGAGAGGAGACCTCTACCCGGCAGTGGGACGATGATGATGATGTATCCAAACTGAAAGTTACTAAGTAATAGTAACTTTCAGTGGTAGTAGTAGTATTTATTTCATCATCTGCCTAGCCTTTTATGTTGAAGTCAGCTTCCAGTCTAACCAGCTGAGTACCAATATCATAGATGGAGAGACAATCTGTCTGATCTTCAGAACCTAGTTACTCTACGACGTGTAACGAAAAGTGTATATACATACCAATGGCATGGCTTCTATGGTTGGCAATAAACAGTATAATATCTATTGGAAGAGTTTTAACTCAAAATGAAATGTTGCCATTATCACGATATAGGTATGTGTCTCTTCTATAGTTCTGCGTGTCTATTAGACTATGGTAGTAGCCTACCGCAGGCGATGGTTTTTTTTTTTAATAATTTCAAACTAATCGCAATCCCTAGTTACAATGTTGTTGTAATACCAAGTTATTTTAAACAAACAAGCAGGTAATGTAATAATATTCATTTCCTTGGGTGGACTATTCTATCCTGTCACAACAAATTCTAGTTCGTAATTTAATTGTTAAACAATGTTATTATTACTCTGTTCAAAGACGGATTATTATTTAATTCAATTATTCTGGGGACAGGCGACAGAGACAGGGAATATTATTGGTTCTATAGTGTGATAACTATATACAACACTAGCTGACCCGGCGAACTTTTTTTTTTTTTTTAAATAATTATAAACTAGTGCTTTACTGCAATCCCGCCTGATGGTAAGCAGTGATGCAATCGTTGAGTGTAAAGCGCACTAGTTTATTAAGCCTATTCACTTAAAAAACTTAGGAATAGGAAGGATGACGGCAGTTGAGCGAGGTGATGCAACGTTAAACCCAAGACCAACCTCCACCGTCTAACCAAGAGGGAGATTGATCTGGAGACCCTTTACGACCAAACTCCCGACACAACAACATTTGGCGCATCGTACCCGCCACTCATCGCAACACAACTGCTCAGACCCGTCTTCCGTACGGCTTCACCAGACATCATGCCGGAACACAACGAATCGCTTGGCGGCAAGACTTTGTCTGGTGGGTGGTAACTTCTGCCGCCAGCCGATGTTATGGCCTACCACCGAGAAACCTTATTATGCCTTAAAGGCAATATCACATGATCACACTTTTTAAATTAGGATAATTGTAAATTAAAAAATATATAATTACTAGCTTTCCGCCCGCGGCTTCGCCCGCGTGGAGTTCGGTTATATCGCGCTTTTTAGATTTCCCTCGGGAATATCAAATTTTCCGAGATAAAAAGTAGCCTATGTTCTTTCTCAGGGTCTAAAGATTGTCTGTGCCAAATTAAACCAAAATCGGTTGAGAGGTTTAAGCGGGAAAGCGTAACAGACAGAGTTACTTTCGCAATTATAATATTAGTATGGATTCCATGATTCTTCTTGATTATTCTTTATTTGCCACTTATTGTAGCACCTTGTGAAAGAAATGATGAGTTTCTTGTGCCGTGATTCGATATCGAGATTATCTAGCTCTTGATCTGAGGTTTGCTCGACGATTTCGCATTGCCAACCGAACTGTTTCACGGGCTGACTCCCTTTGCTCTTTTGAGTGAGAAGCACGAAGTCGAGCCATACTAAGGCGGCGCTCTTCACGTGCAATTTTTTGCTGTTCTTCAATGCTTTCATTCGCAATGTTTCGATTTACTCTTGCATTAAAGCTTTGTCGAGAAAGATTTGATCGTCTTAGTCGCGGCATAGTATATATATTGATGATAAATGGCACCCTTTCATTTACTTACGACACTACAATGAACAATCGACTGCTGCGCTGCGTGTCACGGGTTCGATTCCCGCACGGAAAAAATATTTGTATGTCCTACAATTATAGTTGTTCTGGGTCTGGTTGTTTGTGTATGTGACTTTATATGTTTGTAAGAATTAAGAAACAATGCTCGAAGACCTCAGTAGAGCTTCCGAGCGAGTGGGTCATAAAATGAACATGGACAAGACGAAAGTCATGTCTAATGCCCATGTTGTACCGACTCCTCTATAGAAAATCCTAGACTGAATTGATTTTTTCATACATTAGGTATAAATGCGAAAGTATGTGAGTGTGTGTGGATGGATGGATGTTTGTTACCTCTTTCTCGCAAAAGCTACTGAACAGATTACGATGAAATTTGGTAGGTATGTAGGTAGCTGAAGACCCAGAATAACGCATACATAAGGGTAGGGTAGGTTTAGTTTAGGGTAGGTGTAAAATACAAAAATTAAATAAATAACCTAATTTTAAAACAGCATATTCAAACAACAACAGATAGCTCGTAATTAACTGACGTTGACATAATTTTACTTCTTGACGTTGGCGGTGACGAATCGCTTGCAAAGATGGCCGCGGTATTATACGGCTAAAACAAGAGAATCAGAGATGTCATAGCAACCATTTGAATGTATACTGACTCCCCTACTTTGACAGGTTCTGCCACCATTAAAATTTCCCATACCTGACCGCCGGTAGCTTGGACCCTGTTCCCGATACCGGTGGGCTACTATTTTTTATATTTTAAATGTTTTTGTATGTATTTACCTATATAAATATTTAAAAATGTAGAATAATATGTATATGTAGAAGAATAAAGGAATAATAATAATAATTTATTTCAGGCAAGACCCATAACTTTACACAAGCAAATACAAATACAAACAAAGAATAAAGAATATAGTAAACTTTCATTAAATCATTCTACACAATATGTTATAGTTGACATCGCATTTAATACATAAATCATAAAAATATATACATAGTAGAAAATGTCAAATAAAATTAAATTCAATGTCAAATAAATTAATAATGCAATAAACGATAAATTAACTAAAACTAAATAATTAAACCTAAATAGATTATAATAAATCTAACAGTTTTGTTGTAATTTTGACCTGAAAAAGTTAGCTGTGTTTCAACTTTTTGATTTGACAGCGGTTACGTTGCAATTGTGATCAAGTTAAGGTTAAACCATCTGTCAAAAGGTTAGCGCGATACGAAACATAACTAAGATTTTGGTTTAGTTGCGATGTAATTCGCAGCGCAGCAGTCGATCGCTGAGCCACTGCACCAGCTGCGCCGTAAAGTTCTTAACCGATGGAATTTACAATACAATATGTAAAGAAAACCCTGTCCGACCCATAAGGATAAAAAAGGTTAGGTAAACACATAACCAAATATAATATAAAATTTTACGTAATCATCATAGTAACAATACTAATGAATTTTGAAATCATCTTTTTTTCCCGGGAATTAATTCCAATTTCCCCGAAATTTGGTAATTTTTAAAAAAGTGACAACATCGGTATTATTATGAGCGAATAGGGACGTGACCGTGTGCCCTGCCCCCTGCTGCCCGCCGGAAGGGTTGCTTACCGCACATGTATTAAGTTACCTCTTTTTGCGAAATAATATTTATTTTTTTAGGGGGATTTTTTTTAAAGTTTAGCCCGTCTTTGTATCCATTGGTAGAATCAGTTATCGATACCTAACAATACCTTCACGGATCGGACAGGGTTTTCTTTACATATTGTATATGATGACGCTTGATGTGAACATCAACAGGAATCTATATTATGTAATTATGTCTCATAATCTTTTTATCACTACTTACATAGCATAAAACAAAGTCGCTTTATCTATCCGTTCCTCTAGCCGTATATCGATATGCTTAAATCTTTAAAATTGCACAAGGGATTCTGATGCATGTCGTAATTAATTAGGTTTTTTCCGCTTAGATTCCAAACGCGGGCTTGAGCCATATGAGATTTATCAAAATATTGTTCACATTGAAAAGGTCTACAGAAAACTCCGCGATAGTATAATGTCTATCTCTTATGAATACCCCAAAGCAACATTTTCTGACATTTACTTTTTACGACAAATCCATCCATACTATACTATACTAATATTATAAATGCGAAAGTAACTCTGTCTGTCTGTCTGTCTGTCTGTTACGCTTTCCCGCTTAAACCACTCAACCGATTTTGATGAAATTTGGCACAGACAATCTTTAGACCCTGAGAAAGAACATAGGCTACCTTTTATCCCGGAAAAAATGATGTTCCCGAGGGAAATCTAAAAAGCGCGATATAACCGAACTCCACGCGGGCGAAGCCGCGGGCAAAGCCGCGGGCGGAAAGCTAGTTAATATTTTAACCAATGCAGCATTAATCCTTATTCAGTTAAATACCTTGTACCTATATATTGTTGATTTAATATAGATCTATATATCCCTGTAAAGCACATGATTTAAATGAATATTTTCTAAGATATTAGAGATTTAAAAATTGCGGGCCGTAGCGTTTGCGGCGGTACCGGCCAGCCGGGGCGGCAGGCCGCTATGTTTATATATACATACAAAGTTTACAGTTTTTCTGTAGTGTATTTAGTATCAGCATTGCACCCGTGTGATACCGAGGCGGGTCCCTAGTTTTACATAAACCGACATGGTCCACATGAAACATCAGAAATAGATCTACATACTTAGTAGAATTTCCTCCAAAGTTATGATTGACAAACTTTTATTATTACTATTTGTAACAACATAAACGTTTTCAGAATTATACCGCTTTAAACCGCTGCTTTTCTTGTTTTCTGCTATAAAGAGCAAGAGATGATTTCGCTAAAGGAGCCACCGATCCGTTTCCACGAGACGTCATAAAACATTAGCAGCCGAGTTTGTCCTACATGCAGTTGCTACATTTTATTATATCTTGAATTATGAGTTCTGTGGGCTTTAAAAGTTGCGTAGACTTATTGAAGGGGAGTTTCAAGTAAGCTGTTAACACTACCAAAACTATTTGGCGCTTGGAAAAATTCTTATAGGAGTACCACCACAATCTGTCTATGTCAATCATTTTGAAGGATATCTGTAATCCAGTACTTCATATGTCTGAATTTGTCTGCTCCACAACGTCAATAGCGCAATGAATGTCGTTGAACTGTCAAAATGAATACCCTTGCTTTTGTAACTGTACTGTGTGTCATGCAATAAATTACCTCGCATTAGATATTCTGCAATGAGCATATCTGTAGGTACGTAATAGAACGAATTAGGTAGGTAATAACTAGGGTTGTAACGGAGGCTTGTTAGCGGAGACGGAGGCGGATGCGGAGGCGACGAGTCTCACCTCCGCGGATGCGGAGGTTAACGGAGGCGGAGGTGAAGTACATATAGAAAAAAAAATGAAATTTATGGTTAATTAAAACAAAATTTTTATATTAAATACGTACATTAATAGTAGTATACTTGGTAAAAAAAATATTACCTTCTTGTAATGAAAATTATGGAGAAAGAAATTGTGTTTGCCGCCTTCCCGCCTCGCACTAGTTGTATCTTGACCATTTCACGCTCAAACGCGGCCAGACGGTTGTCGAGCATCGCAGGTTACGCGTTATTTATTTTAGAAATACGTAAATAAACCTCCGTTATAACTCCGCAAAAATTGTGCGGAGGCAGAGGCGGAAGCGATGATACGATTTCTTGCGGAACTTCCGCAGTAAAGGAAGCGGAGGCGAAGCTCCGTTATAACCCTAGTAATAACACATTCTAAAGTTCATGTTTTTAACCCAATTACTAGTACAGATGCAATATCAAATTTCTACTTAAACGTCAGATTAGTACGTGGAATTAAAAAATGCAAATAACTCTAATACATTTTCTTCTTTCTTTTTTGGCTTCGCACGGTTTGTGCATTTAGCCAGTGTTGCGTAATTAATTCACCCCATTACTCGGAAAAAGTGTTAATATTTAGTTGATACTGTTTTTGGCCACGTCAGCCTCCGTGGCGTAGCGGTAGCGAACGCGACCGTTGCCCAAGAAGGCGCGGGTTCGATCCCCGCACAGTGCAAATATTTGTATGCATGAATATGAATATTTGCACTGGTCTGGTCATGGCTCGGAAAGCACGTTAAGCCGTTGGTCCCGGTTGCCATACGAATATCTAGTGGCAGCCCTTACGGGTTGTTGGAGCCCTCAAAAGTCTAACAATTGGTCTAACTGCAATGCTATATAATGACCGGTAAAGCGGACCCCAGACTCCAAAACTGAAAAAGCTTCGGATGTGAGTAGGATGAACACTGAGATGATGATGAGAAATGTCGCACTGACAGGTGTGAGGAAGGTATTCTCTTGACGGCCGGCCTGTAGGACACTGAAACAGTGCTAAAATATCAGCGCTTGAATGCTGTTGACAGGATGGAGTTGTCGATATAGGTAAACATGTTTGTAAAACTGTTATGTAAAATATATTTTATTAATATTTATAACTTCTACACAAAAATCTAAACACTAAATTAAAAGAGTCATCATCATCATCAACAACCTTTTCATCGTCCCACTGCTGGGCACAGATCTCTCATACAGAGAGGGATTGAGTGTCATCACTACGCTTGCTCAATGCGGGTTGAAGTTTTCAGACTTAAAGTCCAGATTTCCTCAAGATGTTTTCCTTCACCTTTTAATAGTCATTGGTGTCCGAATATACTTAGAAAGTACATATAACTTAGAAAAGTTACATTGGTAGGTACTTGCCTGACCTGGAATTGAACCCGCACACTCATACTTGAGAGGCTGGTGTTTTAACCACTGGACCACCACGACATTAAGTAATAAAAAGTAACTGTACAAATAAATACAAAAACAAAAGGACATAGTATAAGAACAACAAAAAAAAAACAACATGGCTGCGTTTGTTCCGATTTTGGACACATGTCAAAAGATGTGTTTCTTTTCAGTGTATCAAATGTCAGTCATCGAAGAAAATGTTTGTTATTCTTGTGTTTAACGTTTGTCATGTCCGTCGTATGAATATACTTCATGCATAACGGAAGGTGACACAATTTGTCGTTTTCAGTCCATTATTGAGGCCATGACCTTACACACGCTGTCTCCTACGTGTGAAATATGTGTTGATGTTATGGCTGAAGGATTTTATTTTGGTTGAATATGAATGTTATCTTAGTGTGACTTTAATTTGTTGCTGAATGTATTACTAGTGTACAAAAATGGTCACTATATAATTATGTGAGTGAACAAATAAATGAAAAGAGATAAACAATTTTCTGAACGTATTGGGTACAGCTTAAAAAAGAAAAAAAAAGATTAAAAATAGCAACATTTTTATCATTTTTTTGTAACTTTGCACAGAAATACAGTACAGAAAGAAACCAAAATATTAGGTAAGTAAACGAATACTGCAGCCACATTTGGGCTGGTCCTACGAAATGTCACCTGGCTACTTTGGATTCAGTGGAGAGGTATGCGAAGAGGCTAATTGGTGACCCTGATTAAACTCGAGACGGTCTCCAAAGCCTAGAGCACAGGCGTAGAGTAGCCAGCCTTTCGGTGTTCTATGGGATGAATTTTGGGGAGTGTGCGAGGGAATCGCATGGTTTAATTCTCCCATCTCCGTTCCACCATCGGACGACCCGTCGTACGGCGAGTTTCCACCCTTACGCTGTTAACACTACTACGATCCGGACGAAGCGTTTCGCCTCCTCCTTTATACCGCGTACATCAAGGGACTGGAACGACTTGCCGGCGGCGGTGTTTCCGTCGGGCTACATTTTGAGTGTCTTCAAGGTTAGAGTGAATAGGCTGTTAATAAACTAGCGCGCTTTACCATCAACGATCGCATCACTGCTTACCATCAGACGGGATTGCGGTCAAGCGCTGGTTTATAATGTATATAAAATAAAAATAAATATAGCAAATTTTTATATGGGTTTTATATACTACCGTATTATAATAAGGTCCGTGAGAAGGGTTTTTTTAAAAGATTCTGTTCTTATTTAAAAATATGTTTTCACGACGTAAGTACTACTGCAGCATGTACGGACGACAGCAGGTCAAGCCACCCCAAACCGCCAAATATTCCCAATCAATCTTGAGCCTTAATGCTTTAAGGATAAAGTTGAAAATCGAATAAAAAAAACTGACAGATTGTAGTAGCTTGATGTGCTGTCGTCTGTACAAGCTATTACAAACAATATGTTTTTGACACCTTATACGCATTATACTCAGATGTAATGCAACATTCTTTTAGGTGGGCCTTAATTGCCACCGATACCTAACTTAAACGAATAAAAAAAAAAACATTCGGCATTAAAATCAACTATACAAGTTCGTCTTTTATTTACGACCGCGTAGGTACACAATGGTCTACTTTCTTATAAAATTTATCACTAGAACGAAACAATAACACTTTATGAATCTGGCAGACGAGTCGACGTAGGTGGGTGTGGCGTCGCCAACAAATCATTTAACTAACCGACCTGGGACGAAGGACACGCACCGAATCGGCGTCGCTAATGCCGGGGCTACATTAGCGGGCTACGGCGAATATTCGGGCTATGGCGATGTATGTGGCCGGGTACATCGTTGCAACGCAATGTATTCGTATGCAGACGATGTAGCATCGGGGCACTGTCGGTAAAGTGGCGCGCTTCAAAGGACTTGTCGCGACAATATTCGCTGGAGTGGCCACACCTATGTCACTTCAGTGTCGTCCAGACTTTGAAGCGTTACTGACTTTCTTTTTCCATTTTGTTTTCCTTGTTCTTGTTTTGTACACATGTAACAAATAATAATTTACTGTCATATAATGCAAAGCCACTGCTTCTTCCATCGGCTCGGCCGTACAACTAAACAACGAATATTCGCCGTAGGCCGCTTTCTGAATCTTCGCCCGCCAATGTAAACAACAACGTTTTGCGCGCCAATGCGATACAAATCTTCGCCCGCTAATGTAGTCCCGGCACAAGGTTTCCGACATTTTAGTTAGCTATCTATATCTATATCTTTCTCTATGGTAACACTAGGAAGCAACTAAATGAAAATCTAACAACGCATTTTCGTTCATTCCTAGAGTGAAAATGGACATCAGGCTTACAATGACAGAGCTTTTCACCTGGCAGCTTTTTTTAATAATTATAATTATGAAATGAATAATTATAATTACAGTGATGCAATCGTTGATGATAAAGCGCGCTAGTCTATTAAGAGCTATTCACTCAAAAAAAAACTGAGTGAATAGGAAGGCAGACCGGAAGACGTCAGTTGAGCGAGGTGATGCAATGTTAAACCCAAGAACACGACCAACGATGCTGCGCCAGAGGGAGATTGATCGGGATCTTTTTTTACAATTATAAACTAGTGCTTCACCGCAATTCCGCTTGTTGGTAAGCAATCGTTGATGGTAGGTAAAGCGCGCTAGTTTATTAAGAGCCTATTCACAAAAAAAAAATCTGATTATAAAGGTAGGAAGACTGCAGTTGAGCGAAATGATGCAATGTTAAACCCATCAAAACGACCAACGATACTGGTCCAGACGGAGATTGATCTAGTTACCCTTCACGACCGAACTCCCGACACAACAACATTTGGCGCATCGTACCCGGCACACATCGCACCTGCATCACAACTGCTCAGACCCGTCCTCCGTACGGCTTCACCAGACACCAAACACCATGCCGGAACACGACGAATCGCTTGGCGGCAAGACTTTGTCTGGTAGGAGGTAACTTATGCCGGCAGCAGATGTTATGGCCTACCACCGAGTTTAACAGCATTCATTGCGTTATTTACCTACATTGTGCAGACGGATTTTTCAAACCTAAGAAGCAATGAATTAGCAATTAGCAATTTGCATTGTGATTAGAAATGTTGCCGTCAAGGGTTGCCTCTGAAAAGCTGACCAACATAAATATAAGCTAATAAGTTGTCAAAATTTACTTTCCTGGTGAGATGAGAGCAAACTTTTAAAAAGTGACTACACCATTTTCGACGATAGTATTGGTAAAGTACCTTGTATGAATGAATGTACAATACTGGCGGCATTTTTTTTGACCGCGTGCCCTGCAACCCGTCGCCCGCGCATGTATTGCCATGTAAGTTATCTCCTTTTGCGAAATAATATTTATTTTTTTAGGTTTTTTTTTTATTTAGCCAGGCTTTGTAGGCATTATCAATACCTTCACGGATCGTACAGGGTTTTCTTTACATATTGCATATATACATAGGTATACAATATGTAAACACACGACACATATGACGACACATATGTGCAATTAGAAAAAACAAGGTCCTAACGTTATCTACACACATTTAATCAACACCTCATTCTAAGTTCATAGAAATTCGGTAGCAGAGTGTAGTATAATATTCTCAATTATTCGGCTAGACGACTGTCTGAAGATCAAACGATATAAGTAGGTCTTGCTGTTATTGTAACCTCATTCGACGAAAGGTGTTCACGAGTTTTTTTTTATGCTTTTTAATAACCAGTTTACAACCTCATATAAGACCTTCGGTTTTGATATAGAACAACATTACATATTGTGGGCTATACTATAGCTATAAGTCTGCTTAAACCTTGACGGATAAGAGGCGTGATGTTATGTGTGTATGTTGTAGAGATACAGAACCACTACACATAGGCGTACCGAGGGAGGGCAGGGGGAGGCAACTCCCCTAAAAACAAAGTACAAACGACGACTTATCTCTATCTTTTAATTAAACCACGCAGTAGCCACTAGCTAAATGTACGGTTTAATTGCCAAAAAACCGCGTGCGAGACGCACGCGGTTTGCTAGCGCACACAGATTACCCACTCTAAGATTTCACTTGCTTCCCCAAAAGGGGTGTTGGGGAAGCTGGCTACGCCCATGCCAATACAGTTAGTTCATGATTGTTTGTACACAATAAAACTACGGAACATTACAATATCCTTGGTTTATCTTGCTTTAAAATACAGCCTAAAATAACTTGAAACTGATATAAAAACTTTTTTACAAAAAAACAACCGACTTCTAAAAACCACTACAAAGTGAAAAATAACTAATTTCGGAAGTCGGTGTCTTTGGTTTTTGTATAGGTATTAGTTTTTGACACCGACTTCCGAAATTAGTTATTTTTCACTTTGTAGTGGTTTTTAGAAGTCGGTTGTTTTTTTGTAAAAAAGTTTTTATTTTACACTTTTTAGTTGTTAAAAGTACTATGTATTCAGTTGCATCCGTTCAGACTGGAAGCTGACGCAAATATAGCTGGGAAACGACGTAATTTTGTTTACTTTAATTTTTACCCGTAAGTAGGTATTCCCTCAACTACCTTCAACGGTCTTCATCATCAAATTTACTGCAGACCATTATTTTAACCCAATGGGTGCAAAGGTCTCATCAATATAAATGAATGAACTCCAACAACAAAGTAGCTACTGTAAACCGTTGAGGAGTTCCCGGAACTGGCCTTTGTCTTCATCATCAGACCTTTTATGATAGTCACAACCCATCTAGGTGTAAAGTTCTTATCAATACAAATTAATCGAGCCCAAACACAAGGTAGCTGCTGTGAATTGTTGAGGAGTTCCTTCGTTTGTCTCCCGGCTCCATCATCAGATCTACTCCAGACCTTTATTAAATTGTAGTACTTTATAATACTTAATGAAAATGCTAAGAAATGCACTAGTCGCCCCTGCAGCTTTTGAAAGTTCCCCTTGTTTTCTCTGGTATTCCACCATCAAACCCTGATATCCTTATCATGGGACCACCTTGGGAACGTCTTCTTTCCAACAGAAAAAGAACTATCAAAATCGGTTCATAAACGACGAAGTTATGCGCGAACAAACATAAAAAAAAGCATATATACGGTCGAATTGAGTAACCTCCTCCTTTTTGAAGTCGGTTAAAAAATGAAAACTAATGAGATATTTTTTCCACCAAGGATGCAAAAAATTGTTACTTGGTATCTTAAAGTGTAGTTTTTATTAAAAATAAGTTTCCTATCTGATGATTCCCTAGCCGATTCATAGCTAGCTATTTTTCATGACCATTTCAGCTCAAGTGGAGGGCTCAGATAAAACCTTTTCGGAAGATAATATGTGTGAAGAAAACTCCTTAAAATAAATGGATCGTATACATGGCCGTAAATAAAAAAAAAATGTAGGTAAGGTCTACTACAATACTAAATTACTTGTTTACAAGCCTTCTTGTTAAAAACCCTATAAAAGCAACGATGGTTTTACCGAAGTGTGCTCATTAAATTTTCTCCCTCATAAATATTATGTGAACGTAGGTAACCTAACCTCGTTTTACTTTGTTAGTTCAAGGACGTATGTTAAGAAATAATCAGGTCTATGACAGATAGTGTATCAGATTTAGACTTGGATTAATTAGGTATAATTACTTCTTTCTTAGCGGCCGCCAGCGACTTCGTTCGCCTGAAATTGGTTATGCTCCGCTACTATTGGTCGCAGCGTGATGTTATATAGCCTAAAGCCTAGCCTAGCCTTCCTGGATTAATGAGCTATCCAACGTAAAAAGAATTTTAAAAATTGGATCAGTAGTTCCTGATATTAGCGCGTTCAAAATAACAAACTCTTCAGCTTTATACAGTATGTTAACTAACAGAGGGCGTTCCCGTTAACCCGAAAGAGTATAGCATACATACATGCTAAAAAAAATATTTCCATTCGAAAACAAAATGTTTTTAAAATTTTTCCAATAAGAAAATATTCAATAAAAATTTTAAATTGACATGTAAAAGAAACACACTGTACACGCGAACATGAAAGATGGCAACGTCGCAATTTATTTATACATGACGACTACTATTTTGATTTAAAACAGGAGGTTTCAAATTTATTTCCAATTAGAATTTTTTTTTATTCGGATTTTTTATGCTTATTTTTCTATGCTGATATTTTTATTTTAATCTATTAATGATATATATTAACGAGTTTAAGGGAACGCCCTCTGTTATTTAACATACTGTATATTAGTATAGCACAGGTTTCAAACCCAATTTTTCTTGCATAGTTTTTGGACGGAGACCTTCAAACGCCCCTGGATTATGGAGGTAACTAAGACCGAGGAGCGTGGGATTTTTACCTCACTAATACCACCCGTTGGTAAAAGCTCGGTTTCTTCTCAAAAAACCTATCTGAAACGCCCTCTGTGGAGCGCTTTTTAGAGAACATCTCACATTTCAATTCCAAAAGCACCTATATTAGAGTCTAAGGCATCACGTGGCCAACTTATGCCATCTTCCCTGATAGATTGGTTATCTATTATATGTAGGTACTTCTTAAAACATTTCATATAAACTATGTTTGTGTTTTCTTTTTTTCGGATATTTAGTGATAGGCTTTTTATAGCATTAAATATAAGTGAGATAATACCTATGTAAATAGTTCAGATATACAATATGTAAAGAAAACCCCGTCCGACCCATAAGGATAATAAAGGTTAGGTAAACACATGACCAAATAAAATATGAAATTTTACATGATCATCATAGTAACAAAAGTAATGAATTTTTAAATAATCCTTTTTTCCGCGAATTAATTCCAACTTCCCCAAAATTTGGTATTTTTTAATAAGTGACAAACCATTTTTGATGGTATTATTATGAGCGAATAGCGATGCGACCGCGTGCCCTGCCCCCTTTCGCCCGTGCGTCTATTGCCTTTCCATAATTCACCTCCTTTTGCAAAACAATATTTACTTTTTTAGGGTTTTTTTTTTAAGTTTAGCCCGTCTTTGTAGGCATTAGTAAAATCAGTTATCGATACCTAACAATACCTCCACGGATCGGACAGGGTTTTCTTTACATATTATATATGTATGACTTAGAACAAGCAGGAAGAGTAATAAAACGGCGAAAGGTGTTTTTTCAAAGTTTACAGCTGGTTTATCGCGAGTAAAGGTTGTGCGGTATTGTAAATGAGTGTCGGAATGGAGCGGGGATGTGTCTCTCAGTGGATTTGTGGTTCTATTGTTTATAAGAACTTAGTTGAACTGAGTCTTTATGTGCGGGGATTTAACGCTTGATGTCTTTCTCTACAGATTACGTCATTAGTTAAAGATTATTCAGGAGTTAGCAGGAGTGCAAAAGAGTTATTCGTAAGGTTTTGGTTCCAAAACCGTTACATGTCTGTGCTGATGGTGTAGTTTTACATTCCAGGTGACCAAAATGAAAAACGAATAAATTAAAAATAGGTTATTTCGTGATTTACATTATACTACAAAACAAATGTATCTTCTTCTTCTTCTTCCTCAGCCTATAGATGTCCACTGCTGGACAAAGGCCTCCCCCAAGGCTTTCCACGATGACCGGTCCTGTGCCGCCCGCATCCATCGGCCTCCCGCGACCTTCACCAGGTCATCGGTCCACCTTGTTGGGGGTCTCCCTACGCTGCGTCAAACAAACAAATGTATAGTAGTACAATAAAAGCTATCGATATCTATATGTCGTGGTGGCCTAGTGGTTAAAACACCAGCCTCGCAAGTATGAGTGCGCGGGTTCGATTCCAGGTCAGACAAGTACCAATGTAACTTTTCTGAAGTTATATTTACTTTCTAAGTATATCTTGTAGTGATAGGCACCAATGACTGAAGGTGAAGGAAAACATCTTGAGGAAACCTGGACTTTAAGTCTCAAATCGCCAACCCGCATTGAGCAAGCGTGGTGATTACGCTCAATCCTTCTCTGTATGAGAGGAGACCTGTGCCCAGCAGTGGGACGATAAAAAGGTTGATGATGATGATGCATGTAAAAAAAAAGTCAATGGTGTATTCTTAACAATGTGATATTATAGTCGATTTTCTCTATCCAATGAGTACTAATCATTCTAAATAAAAAAACAAATAAATAGCCTTGTGAAATTAAAAAATATATATATATAATATCATGCATTATTATGACGCTGTAGTTTGAAACAGCCTATACCACCTATACGACCGCCGCGCGCCGCGCTGTGTGACTCTTGCGTTCCAAGGGCACGCAGAATAAAACGGCGACATCTTTACATCATTCATTTACCCTAGATAAAAAGGAATACTACCATCCATATTGATAAATTGTAAATTATCCAAAAATGGTTTTTTGTATTATTGTGTAGTCATTGGAGAGAAGTGGAAGGTTTTTATAAGATGACTGAAATTCCACGGTGTATTTTTTTTATTCTTTTTTTATTCGGTTGTAGGCTATAACATCGGCTGCCAGCAGAAGTTACCACCCACCAGACAAGGTCTTGCCGCCAAGCGATTCGTCGTGTTCCGGCATGAAGTCTGGTGAAGCCGTACGGAGGACGGGTCTGAGAAGTTGTGTTGCGATGTGTGCCGGGTATGATGCGCCAAATGTTGTTGTGTCGGGAGTTTGGTTGTGGAGAGTCTCCAAATCAATCTCCCTCTAGCGCAGCATCGTTTGGTCGTGTTGGTCTAGGGTTTAACATTGCATCACCTCGCTCAACTGCCGTCATCCTTCCTATTCCTTAGTTTTTTAAGTGAATAAGCTTAATAAACTAGTGCGCTTTACGGTCGGTAGGTAGGCGATATTGCGGTCAAGCATTAGTTTATAATTCTTTTTTTTTTTTTGGTTATAAACTGTTGCTTGACTGCAATCCCGCCTGATGGTAAGCAGTGATGCAATCGTTGATGGTAGAGCGCGCTAGTTTATTAAGAGCCTTTTTACTCCAGCCTTGAAGACACTCAAATTGTATTATATGTGTATTGTATTAAGTATATTACAAGTACTTAAAAGTAGTTTATTTTATAGGAATAACTTTTTAGTTGATTTCGAAATTATTTATTATACTTTACTCGGGGTGGGTAACGTGATCAGGGGAAATAATGATTAAAATAACGAACCTCCGTTAATGAATCACAACGGGGCGGGTATTAATTTGGGTCAGTTTTAATTTTCGTGATTAAAATAGTGCAAGGTATTTTGTAACATAAACGTGCTGAGGTTAGGTATAGTTGTAGTCAATCTCGTAATAACTAAAATAACAAGGTCTATGTTTTACATTTTTTTTTAAATTAATTAAATTAAGCTTGACCGCAATTCCGCCTGATGGTAAACAGTGACACAATCGATGATAGTAAAGCGCACTAGTTTATTAAGAGCCTATTCACTCTAGCCTTGAAGACACTCAAATTGTAGTCCGACGGAAACAACGCCGCTGGCAAATTGTTCCAGTCCCTCGATGTACGCGGTATGAAAGAGGAGGCGAAACGCTTCGTCCGAATCGTAGTGGTGTTAGCGACGTAAGGGTCGACAACAGAGGTAAAGGGTCCCATACACTTACAGTCCGCCTGCAGTCTCTGGTACTAACGGGCGGCTTGCCGTCCAAGGTCTGCTTACCTCACTCACCATAGCGATTATTGCCTACCGGCAATGGTTGAACAACGGCTCTGAGTCTAAACACTAGCAGGTGGCAGTCGATAGCTTCACACGTTTCGTCATGGGCTGTCCGGCCGATACCTGTCGACGCAAGCCTGTGACGGCAATCGGCCACATACTATGGGTTCGCATTGACCGTCGATACGAAATCGTCAGGGGAACTGCGTGTCTGTGATCTTAACCGGTTAACGGCCCCTAGCTGCTCCCGCTACCACGCATCGGCGACAACCGTCGCTGATATTTGAGTACGGTACTCAAATACACTTGCGACATGTAGTCAACGACAGTCGTCAACCCGTCGACTGCGGCAGTTTCTTCTGATGTCAACGCGTTTCGCTCCTACGTAGGTATGCTATGCACTTATGAAGTTTCAATTTACTGGGAATTCTTGTCAAGATTTTAATAAAAATTAGATTTTAATATCGAATGTCTTATGACTTCAATAAGTATCTGTCCAACTTGAAATGAGGTAATTGACTATCATAAAGGTTTCCTTAAAGAACCCTCTAATTACACTAAACATAGGAACTATGTAATAAACGCTAATATTTCTCCTTATTTGAAAAACAGACGCAATTTCACATAACAGCTGTAAGGACTTAATACAGCTATTGTTATAGAACAATAAAGTAATCCTTTGCTACTTTGTGATTTGAGACGAAGAACCAGACCTAAAAGTATTAATGTAACAATGTCTTACTCTTGGAGGAACTCGCGGCTGCATAATAACAACTGCTCGATCAAAGATTTAGGCACGCTTTCGAAGGTCCATTCCGTGGGTGGACTATCCATTACAAGTCGAGGCTACTTCGTACTTCGAAAACCATTGACCAGGGCAGTCATTTATACCCCGTCCTTCCATCTCTTTGAGCTTTTGAGCGGACAACCCGGGCCTTATCTCGGCGCCCACAGGCGAAAGCCTACGGTGACCGGTATTCGGCTGCTGACTTTCGACATCCAGGGCTTCTAATAAGGCGAAAAAGGGCGACAGGGCGCAGAGGTCTCTCTCACGTTTTCCACCTACTCCTTTGCGAGCATTATCTACTGCTTTGCAAAAGGAGGTGACTGCCTTCCATGCATTCTTGCACCATAGTTACCTGATCCAGGTACGCCGAATTCGATCGCCGTCACGAAGACCGAGCACCCGACCTGATTGCCGATTTCCGACTTAAAGTCCAGGTTTTCTCAAAATGTTTTCCTTCACCTTTTAATCAGTCATTGGTGTCCAAGATGTAACTTAGAAACGTTACATTGGTACTTGCCTGACCTGGAATCGAACCCGCACACTCATACTTGGGAGGCTGGTGTTTTAATCACTAGGCCACCACGACTACTATAAATAAAGCTATTTTAATGACACTCATCTGTTGCTGACTTTTAAGGGTATGCTGCACTAGTTGACGTCATTATGTCTAAGCTAGCTGTCGCTGAAAACCAGTCCAGAGTTCTTAGTATCTCTTATGGTCTTAACATTACATCGAACGATGACCACTTTACGAGGATGTGACTCATATTTTCCATCAATATGTTCTCGTGTTTATTTTCGTTTTTAACGGCATTCTTACTGCAAATAAACGTATCTTCTTTCTGTATTTCTTTTTCACTTGGTGTATAAAATTAAGGGTCTTCTATTCTATATACTAATCTCTGTTTAAGTACATAATTAGAAACTCTAACGCTTGACTAATTCATACTCAAAGGACCAGACTTTATTTTGTCCTACTTTCCAGATTAAGTGGTTTTGGTACCAATCCTTTGCAACTAAGAGAAAGGTGCTTTATTTGTATCTCTCACCCTTTTGTTGGACGTAAATAGAAGGTTAGTGGATCTTTGGTATCTTTTGATCCCTTGGGAAAATATAAGCATGAAGTTTTACAGGATAAAAGCGAACCGTCCTATAGTATATTTTTATACGGAGTGTTTTTTATTTATTTACCACTTAAGTTTTGGCATCAAGGCAGATATAAACAAATACAATACCATATTAACATATAAACATAAAAATACTGACGTAATTAACTAATGTAGAACTTAGTCTCTGGAAAGCTTATGTATATCAGGAACCTTAAAAGAAAAAAAGGAAACTTGCTCTTGTAACTGGCCAAATAGGTAATTGCAGTTTAATTGCGTCACACATATAAGTGCGTATTACAGAACGTCACTCAAAACTCAAGCTTTACTTAAGTCTCGTTTGAAGCCTTTTGATTGGTTGAAACTAGTTTTAAGTAATGCTTAAACAGAGATCAATGCTTGAGTGACGTTCTGTAATACGGACCTTAGTATTTAGCTAATCCATTGCTTCATATGTACAAAAATTTGGCCGCCCAGCAACGGAAATAGCGCAATCAAAGTTATTGAACTGTCAAAAGGCAATTGCTACTGGGACCGATTCTCTTGTCCACACACTAAACTAATTTCCACCCTTTCCGTTTCCACCCTTACGTTGTTAACACCACTACGATCCGGACGAAGTGTTTCGCCTCCTCCTTTATACCGCGTACATCGAGGGACTGGAACAATTTGCCAGCGGCGGTGTTTCCGTCGGACTACAATTTGAGTGTCTTCAAGGCTAGAGTGAATAGGCTCTTAATAAGTGCGCTTTACCATCAACGATTGCGTCACTGCTTACCATCAGGCAGGATTGCGGTCAAGCGCTGGTTTATAATATGTAAAAAAAAAAAAAAACTTAAGTCTCGTTTGAAGTCTTTTGATTGGTTGAAACTAGTTTTAAGTAATGCTTAAACAGAAATCAATGCTTGAGTGACGTTCTGTAATACGGACCTTAGTATTTAGCTAATCCATTGCTTCATATTGTTACGAATGGACCTTATGTCGATGGCATAAGGTTCAATACCGCGTGACATGCAGTGAGTCACTTTTAAGCCCTATTTCTTCAGATCTAGACATTTTCTAGGTACAATAATAAAACGCATTGCTAGACTTAGGACGGCCTATCGAATGGTACAGGTCTCAACAGTTTTGTCAACAAAGTGTCGACATCGAAATTTCTAGAAACCGGGAATTACCGTAGGTACTTCCGAGTGACCTTGAAGTTATGTGCTATTATTATTACGTCTAGAGGAATCTGGAATGTTCGATCAGCTGGGCTATATATAGCCCGCGACGCCGGCGCAGAGTCAGTCTACACTCGACTAGCGATACGAAAACAGCGACAGTTAAGAAGCGATCTTTGAGAATACCTACTGCGACAACTGTAACGAGAACTGTGAGTACTACGTAAAGTAACATCTGTAGAGTTATTGTGTGTTTACGACACGGACTTCGTGGACGTAAGAGAAGACTTCGGTGCAACGTCAGCGACATTCTACTTGTCATCGCCTACTACCGTCTGTACCCTCGTCGTCAATAAACTTCGTAACCCTTAACCGGCGTTTAAGTACCCCTAGCCCGTAACAATATGTACAAAAATTTGGCCGCCCAGCAACGGAAATAGCGCAATCAAAGTTATTGAACTGTCAAAAGGCAATTGTTACTGGGACCGATTCTCTTGTTCACACACTAAACTAATTTTAAGTTAAGTGCATCCTTTTCTTTTTCTATATATCAATAAGAAAAGGATAGACGATAATATTTTAGTTTAATGCTGTTAAATTAAGAAATTCCATAGACAGTTTAGGCGCGATTACAAACATGGCATAGGCGATAAACTAGTGCACTTTACCATCAACGATTGCGTCACTGCTTACCATCAGGCGGGATTGTGGTCAAGCGCTAGTTTATAATTTATAAAAAAAAAATAATGGCGACCTAAAATATGTCAATTTACGTCAGGCGCGGACTAATAGGCACCAACGACACATTATTTTCTGTACTTTTTGATTTTTTAGTTAAAATATTATTTGTGTACCTTGAAATGTATATTTTTTGAAAATAAAATTTATTATTATTATGAATTTGCGAGGTCTAAACTAATATAGCTATTAAGTATCTTCTGTCCTTGTTCTAAATGAAATATTACACTAAACTTTAGTTTAGTTTGTTAAATGATGTGAGTTACGCACACTCGCTGAAACCCGTTGACAGTTTTATAACAGTTGATTTAGAAAACTATAAACCGACTAAGTAATATTGTATTTTTAATTTTGAAAGCAAGAACAATTTTCTAAAGTATTCGTGCAAGGAAATAGGAATGCTTAATGATCATTAGAACTTGAGCTGCGTGGGTAGTTAGTGTACCTATTGACATTTCGTGACATTACGTGACGACTGTGCGGAGGGAAGGGGGTTGAGGACGCTTATCTTGCACGTAATACGCTGTCGTCACAACTATATAATGTTGCTTAGTAAGCACGATTACGAAAATCTAATGATTCGTCTCCCAAACGCATTAGCACATGTCATGTTTCTCGCTTATATCTGCAAGAGATGTCAGATCAGAATTAATACTATCAATTTATTATCAAGCTGACAATAAAGAATCTAGCTTATTAAGCAAATGGATGGCTTCTGCGGAGCTAGTACAAAATCAGCATTATTTCGGTCAGAAAAATTCAATTTGCACGTCAGCTGTTTGGGTCTAAATTAGTTGTTTTTTTTTTTTATTTAAAGCATATTTCAACTGGCAGTATTAATAGAATTTGATGCTAAGCAGGCACTGTAGAGGTTGTCCATCGAGGGCAATTTTATGTAGTACAGGCCGGCTACATGAAAGCGCGGGAACATTCGAATGCTAGTATTTTCGTATTTCGAATACCGTGTCTTCTTTCTTGCTTTTTAGGCTTCACACGGTTTGTACATTCAGCCAATGTCACGTAATGAATTATTGATGTCGAAAAAGACGGCCGCGTGAACCGTCTTACGAGGGACGTTTGAGGCAAAGCCATGATGTGGCCACTATGCTGCGATATGTCACTGTTCACTGTATTTATTTAATAAACAACCCTATAAATAATTTTAAAAGTCCAATGAAAAATGAGCATGATATTTAGCTTGACTTTCCCGCCAAAAACTCTTCTTCTTTTTTCAAGGTGAGATTCAACCTCAACTCTTGATCAATGGCCTCTGTGGAATAGATACCACAATTTTGCCAATAACACATGGAACAAATTATAAAAATTCTTTGAATTTTTTTTTCACAATAATGGCGGATATCGCCAATGACAGTTGAAAAAGACGGCCGCGTAAACCGTCTATGAGGGAGGTTTGAGGAAAAGTCATGATGTAGGCACTATGCTATATATGATATTTCAATGTTCTTTATGAATTATTTACTGAATGCACTTTTTACTACATAAATCACGCTTTATTTAGTAAACGATACTATAAATAATTTTAAAAGTCCAATGAGAAATGCGCATGACACTCATCTTATCTTTCTCGTAAAAAAACGCGAGGACATTCAAATTTTCGTATTTAAAATACCGTGTCATATACCTAGATTGATTAGGATTTTTATTTATAACTGTTATTATCATTGTTATAGGTACTCTTTGGTAACTTTAAAACAAGAATCAAATAGTCGTTGGATTTCCCCAGTAGGCTTAAATGTCTGAAGTACGGGCTGATAACACGGACCAAAGAGCATCAGGGATACAAGCGTAAGGTTATGTTATCTTAGAAGATTTTATCGTTACAAAGCTCAAAACAGTGTCGTCCGTTTATTTTAAATATTATTTATTTATACAATATGTAAAGAAAACCCTGTCCGATCCGTGTAGGCATTATTAGGTATCGATAACTGATTCTACTAATGCCCAAAAAGCCAGGCTAAACTTAAAAAAATCCAGCTAAAATATTATATAAGAAGTAGGTATTATTTCGCAAAAAGAGATAACTTAATACATGTGCGGTAGGCAATCCATGCGTGGGGGACGGAGGGCAGGAATGGTGGTCGCATCGCTTATAATAATACAGTCAAATGGTGTTGTCACTTTTTTAAATATTACCAATTTTCGGGGAAGTTGGAATTAATTCGCGGGAAAAAAAGATTATTTCAAAATTCATTAGTAGGTTTAGTATTTTTACTATAATGATTACGTAAAATTTTATATTATATTTGGTCATGTGTTTACCTAACCTTTATTATGGGTCGGACAGGATTTTATTTACATATTGTAGAAGGCGCCTGACGTAAAATTAGTGTATAATATTTTTAGTCGTCATGTTTTGAATCGTCTCTAAACTGTCCATGGAGTGTCTCTCTACTGTCCATTTTTAAACCAATTACAGAACGAACACAATTTGTATAAATACAAAATAAAAGATAACGATACACAAAAAAAGATAAAAGATAAAATATAAAATCAATAAGAAAAACCTATTAACTAGACCCACTTAAGTCACAAATATCATAATGAATTTTTAATTCTTCATAAATTAATTATTTGGAATCTCATTTATAATAATTGTAACTAAGTACCTAAGCCAGATGCTTTATCCTCGCGCCATGTTATTGTTTCTCCAACAGTCAATGTGATTTGTATAAAACCTTAGACCGGATATTAGGTGAAACTAGAACAAGTATTTGATACAGATACCCTTTTCTAGGAACAGTGATTTACATACGACCTCTCAGATCTTGCGGCGCGGCCCACGCTGGCGCCGGGGTGTAAGAGTGTTATCACACTGACCATTTATCTTATGACCGCACACACCCTTGCCCCTTTCATACAATACAGTAAAACACTATAATATTGCCCTATAAAAGTGTTTTTATAAACATATTAACACACAAAAATTACACACACATTTAACACACCACACCACACAATCACATCTTGTTTACATTTATATTCGTAGTGAAACCAGTAGGGTAATTACGTAACACACTACCAGTTGCACTCTTGCTCCTTGTACCTACCTGTCTATTTTAAATTAAACAAATATAAACTTTATTAAATTTCTATTAAGTTCATATCAGAATGATCACTACTGTCGAAGAGATCATAAAAAAGTTTTAAGTTTTAGCATTTACTGAACTTTATTATGTAGTAATTAAATTAACTTTTCCTTAAAATCATACTTGTTTTCATTTTTGGAAAAAATTTCACATATGCAGAACGGCTAGACTTCGAGAGACGCTCGTAAGACGTCAGTGTGACATAAGCCTAAGACGCTTCAGGCGCCCCCTCGCTTGAATGGAGTGCCAACAGACTATTGTGCTCAACCCTCGTTTATACACAAGCACCAGTTTAGAAAATCTTGAGCAGAATCATAATATTTAATGGATATGTTCGATCTGTATCGATGAGGACAAGGGTAGGTTTTTATGACAGCAATGAGCGATAACAATTAAGGCTCCTAAAGTTGCAAACACGTGTTACTGAGCTAATCCTGCCACCATCCTTTTTTTTATTGTAATGGGAAATCATCAAATGACTTCTCTCGCTCTAGGCGGAGCGGAAGGGGTGTCAGAGTTTTACTGACTAAAACCCACCCGTGTTTCTTCACTTGCCTGTGCATCAGGGCCACGGTTTCTTTGAACACAACGGTGACGACGCGCCGTCGACCTGAGCCTGGTCCTTACCAGGCGGCGAGCTACCCACTGCTTGCCGCCCGCAAGCCCGCGCCTACGGTGGCCGAGAGTCCGATGTTGTCTCCCGACCAGGGCGTCCCCTGCGGCGGCTAGAAGCGTGAGGGCGCTGGGATTCCCGCTTCCTCACGCCCTGCGCCTCCTCCTTTGCCAGCATCACTGCTTCGCAGAAGGAGTTGACGGCTTGTCATGCAGTATCGCTCCAGACCATGGCCTGGACCAGGGCCGGACGCAAGAGATCGCCGCCGATCGCCGCCACGAGGACACGGCGGGGCTCTACCCAAGCCGGGCAGACCTCATCCTGCTACCATCCTTCATTTATTTAGGTATGTATTTATTTCAAACATTTTCAACATCTTTAATAATTATAAACTAGTGCTCGTGCAATCCTGCCTGATGGCAAATAGTGATGCAATCGTTGATGGTAAAGAGCGCTGACTTATTAAGCCTATTCACTCAAATGCAATGTTAAACCCAACGACACCACCAACGATGCTGCGCCAGAGGGAGATTGATTGAACGGCGCAGGTGGTGTGACGATCTTTTAACACTTGCAGGACCAATATGACAGAGATTGCATAAGAAAACGAGGTTCGGTTGGAAGCATTTGCCCAACAGCTGGATACAAATAAAATTACAGGTCTATCAAAAGTCTACAAAGGAGTTACAAGTAAATATAACTTACTGCAGTTATCACGTATGTAAATAACAGTTTATCATCATCATCATCATCTCAGCGTTTATCCCGGTTGCATCCCTGCTCCGGTGCTTTCCTGCACATTCTCCTCCATTT
Source organism: Sesamia nonagrioides (assembly GCA_017933935.1). Taxonomy (NCBI): domain Eukaryota; kingdom Metazoa; phylum Arthropoda; class Insecta; order Lepidoptera; family Noctuidae; genus Sesamia; species Sesamia nonagrioides. Next base: position 248,444 of record JADWQK010001727.1, on the reverse strand, counting down.
CACGCGATCTTTAGCATCCTGTGCTAAGAGCTTGTTGGCACGCATGTCATCTCTTACAACGTCAAGCCAGCATTTCTTGGTCTACTCCGCTTGTCCCGGCCAGGCGGAGGCGTCATGGCAAGACATTAGCACGTGGCAGACCCACGTAACATACTTTACGTAAGACGTGTTTATCATATTGTGGCTTATAAGTCATACATGTAACCCACAATATTCTTACATATTTACTAACTTTTACTTCTACTTTTTACTTTACACCGTCATAAGAAGTAAAACTAAAGTCACAGACGTACTTATTAGAATAGATAGTTTGAAATGGAGATGGACTGGGCACATGTTGCGCGGTACACAAGGGAAGTGGAGCAACACCATAACAGACTGGTACCCTAGAGATGGGAGAAGGAATAGAGGAAGACAGAGCAAGAGGTGGGAAGATGAACTAAAACTGACGGCAAAATGGAGAAGGGTTGCTAGAAACAGAGTACAATGGAAATTGTTAGAGGAGGCCTTTGCCAAGATGCACACTGAACTCAGAGATATTTTATAAGTAAAGAGACAACCTCAACATAAATAAAGAATGCAAGAAAGCAGTTCAGGGTAAGCGGCTTATTATTATACTTCTACTTTCACATATGAATAAGAACTTAGAACCCACACTAGAAATTATTGCTATATCGTTGGTAAGTACACACATTTAAACTCACAAGCACAACCTGGAACAACTATCTGTAGGCCATACAAAAAATTGTTCCGTGAGGGTATCGTACAGCGCAGCAGACGATCGGTCAGGCACGGCATCAACCGTGTTTTAAAAGAAAGAATAGAAGAAGGAAAGAAAGGAAAAAAAAAGAAAAATATACATTCACACACAGTGCTCATGCTAATTATCCTAAGTCCCATGAAATAATCCCATAAACCGGACATAACTCATCATAGTCATCATCATTATCATCATCTCAGCGTTAATCCCAGTCGCATCCGAAGCTTTTTCAGTTTTGGAGTCTGGTGTCCGCTTTACTAGTCTAACTGCTGATTTTGGCTGAACTTCGATATTTTTCGTGAAGCGACTGCCGTCTGACCTCCACAACCCGAAGGTGGTATCGAAGCATTGCAGTTAGACCAATTGTTGTACTTTTGAGGGCTCCAACAACCCGTAACAACTGCCACTAGATGTTCGTATGGCCGGATATAACTGTGCGGATAAATTCAGGTTCCATGCTGCTACATACACTTTGCTTGACCTAGTAATGACCCAAGGACCCCCTAACTGCCTTATTGGCTCTGTTACGCCTGTTCCTAAAGATGATCTGCTACCTGGGTATTGGTCAAATGCCGATGAATATTAAGTGATCTCTACATTTCCTTATAGTTAGCCGGTCTGTGTAAGACATTGTTTTCAGGAACAATTTTGTGTGGCTCAATAGTCATCTTATACAGGTCAAGCCATCCTATACAGGTCACCCTGTATAAGATGACTTCTGATTGTACCATAAACCTATACATTGCGAGGTCAGCTGAAACTGGAAGCTAATATCTTGATGCGTAGCCGTGTTAAGAAGTTATCTGGATACAGATAAACTGGTGATGGTTAGTATTGTTACGAATGGACCTTATGTCGATGGCATAAGGTTCAATATCGCGTGACATGCAGTGTGTCACTTTTAAGCCCTATCTCGCTGGATCTAGACATTTCCTAGGTACAATAATAAAACGCATTGCTAGACTTAGGACGGCCTATCGAATGGTACAGGTCTCAACAGTTTTGTCAACAAAGTGTCGACATCGAAATTTCTAGAAACCCGTTTCCGGGAATTATCGTAGGTACTTACTTGGCCGGTGACCTCGAAGTTATGCAGTATTATTATTACGCCTAGAGGATTCTGGAATGTTCGATCAGCTGGCCTATATAAAGTGCCGCGATGCCGACGCAGAGTCAGTCTACACTCGACTAGCGATACGAAAACAGCGACAGTTAAGAAGCGATCTTCGAGAGTACCTACTGCGACAACTGTAACGAGAACTGTGAGTACTACGGGAAGTAACATCTGTAGAGTTATTGTGTGTTTACGACACGGACTTCGTGGACGTAAGAGAAGACTTCGGTGAGACATCAGCTACGTTCTACTTGTCATTGCCTACTACCGTCTGTACCTTAGTTGCCAATAAAGTTCGTAACCCTTAACCGGCATTTAAGTACCCCTAGCCCGTAACAATTGGTGTCAGAAGCGGCATGCCGGTCACGCCAAGGGAAGACGAAAGAGTTCGCACGCGACGACAAGCAGCGATGGATTTGGCGCGTCAAGAGGAAGAATCGGTTGGTGTCCCTGTACCCGGAGTAGATGCGGCCGTCGTAACACCGACGAATGTGAGTGCTCCTACTACCACCACTACTCCTGGAGCCAGCGGACCCGATTTTTCGGCGTTACTGGCTCACTTGACAGCGCAAATAAAGCTGAGTATAGAACAATCCCAGGCAGCAACCCAGTCACAAATAGAAAAAACCCAGGCTCAAATAAAACAATCCCAGGCAGAAACCCAGGCACAAATTAAAAATGTAGCAGAATCCCAGGCAAAATCCCAGCAACTAGTATTGGAACTAAACGGAAAGTGGGAAAAAACTAAAGAAGAGGTCAACGAGCTCAAAATAAAAGCAACACAACAAGATGCACGTATGGACCAGCAAGATACGCGCATAGACAAACAAGAAGCGCGTATGGACCACCAAGATACGCGTATAGACAAACAGGATGCTCGTATAGACAAACATGATGCGCGTTTCGAGACACTAGACAGCACCATCATGGAGTGTGAGAAAGAAATAAAATTCCTCCATGATAAGGTACAGAAAGGAGGCATCAAAGGGGTGATACCTAGTGCTTTGCCGACGTTCCAAGTACCTCATTTTGATGGAACAACGTCATGGGTGGCCTTCCGTCTACAGTTTGAAAAAGTCGCAAAAGGCAACAATTGGGACGACGATCAAGCGGTAACCGCTCTTACGCTTGCTCTGCGTGGTGATGCGGTACAAATTCTCGAAAATATTTCCGGCGATTGCAATACCCTAGCCCGCCTGTTACAAGCGTTGGAGTCTAGATACGGGGAGAAACACCTCGAACATGTTTACAGGGCTCAACTCCGCGACCGCACACAGAAGAGCAGTGAGGGTTTGCAACAATGGGCAACGGAAATAGAACGTGTTGTTCGGAGGGCGTATGCATCAACACCGGGCTTAATTGATGCTACTACGGTGCAAGCTTTTACTGATGGAATCCGAGATGCAGAAGTCAGGGCTGCAGTTCGTCTGGGTCACCATCAGACTCTGAAGGCAGCCTTGATACACGCTCTGGAGGTGGAAGCAGTACGCCAAGACGGCCGACAACAGCACCGCATTCGCGAGGTAACCCCAATAATAAAAACTCGGCAAGGACCAACCTGCTATGAGTGCGGCGAAAAGGGTCATATTCGGATCAATTGTCCCAGGAAGGCTAAGGGAAGAAGCACTTCTGGGACACAGGTGGAAGCCGAGGATTTAAACTAGGAACAGCCAGGGCTATGGGGCGAGTACTGGCTGGTCGACATGTAGCCCCCATTATAACAGTATCACAAGTGGGTGACGGAAACAGTCACATTATAGAAGGAGAACTGAATGGTAAATTCTGCAGTTTCACATTGGATACTGGTGCATCAAGAACCATTGCACGACCGGAGCTATTTCCTCGGACCATAGTTTGGAAAAGAGGATCTTCACAATGCCGATTACAAACCGCCACCGGCCAACCAGTACTCGTCCTTGGTGAAACGAACGTGTCCTTGAAAATGGGTGATAAGACTTTCACGCACCCTGTCTTAATAGCAAATATTACAGATGATTGCATAATAGGACTGGACTTTTTGAAGAAACAGCAGTGCGTCCTTAATGTAGCAAAAGGAGTATTGAGTTTTCCAGAACAAGAAGTATTTCTTCAAGGTGGAAAACAAGGGTCAGTGTACTGTTTAAGGAGAACGGTATTACCACCAAGATCAGAAACCTTAGTAAATATTAGACTATCACCAATAGGATGCCGTAAACGTTGCATTATAATAGAAGATTCTGGAGATCACCCAGACTGGATAACAGCAAGGACACTGATGATGATTTCCGATAAACCAAAAGTACGAATTATCAACGTTAGTAACAAAGAAATAATTCTTGAAAAGAATTGCATGGTGGGTGTGTGCGATCATGTAGCGTCTTTGAGAAAAACAGAGGCGCACGAAAAGGGACGTGATAAGAAGTGGCAGGAACATGTATCGACACTACTCGAAAATTGTAAGGGTAATTTAAACAAGTTCGAAAGTCACAAAGTTAAGCAACTGCTGCATAACTTCCATGACATCTTCTCGTAGACCGACGGTGACGTGGGAAGGACCGGGCTCGTCAAACACCATATAGATACGGGTAATACACAGCCGATAAGACAGAGACCACGTCGTATCCCCTTTGCAAGAGAACAGGAAGTCACGGAAATGTTAAGAGATATGGAGAAAAACCGGATTATAGAAGCATCCACCAGCCCTTGGTCATCTCCAGTTGTCCTAGTCAAGAAAAAGGATGGCAGTACAAGGTTTTGCGTTGACTACAGGATGTTGAATGATGTCACGAAAAAGGATAGTTATCCTCTGCCACGTATAGATGACACTTTAGACTTGCTAAGTGGCATGAAATGGTTCTCCACGGTTGACCTCAAAAGTGGATACTGGCAAGTGGAAATCTGTCAGCAGGATAAGGAAAAGACCGCTTTCACCACTGGCCCTGGAAACGGTCTATGGCAATTCAATGTCATGCCTTTTGGACTGTGCAATGCTCCAGCTACATTCGAGCGCCTAATGGAGCGCATCTTGGTGGGGTTGCTTGGTCATCACCAAGCAACCCCTGCCTGGTCTATTTAGATGACATCATTATTATGGGACGAAACTTCGCAGAACACCTACGCAATTTGGAGAAAGTGTTCCAGAAACTGCGTGAAGCGAATTTAAAACTCAGTCCTAGTAAGTGTACACTATTCCAGAAAGAAGTTGGATACTTGGGACACATTATTTCGGCGCTAGGAATTCGAACAGACCCTGAAAAAATAAAAGCCGTGTCGAAGTGGCCCACCCCTCGTAATAAAACTGAGGTACGCTCTTTCTTGGGTCTGTGTGCATATTACCGTCGGTTTGTGAAGAACTTCTCCGAGTTAGCAAAACCGTTGCATCGTTTAACAGAGGAAAAGTGTCTATTTGAATGGAACTCTGACTGCGAACAGGCATTTGCTCTACTGAAAACTCACTTGTGTGAGGCTCCTGTACTAGGTTACCCTAGTAGGGAAGGCCGATTTTTGGTAGATACAGATGCCAGCAATGTGGGTATTGGAGGAGTTCTCTCTCAAACACAAGGAGATAGGCAGGTCGTTATCGCATATTTCAGCAAATGCCTTTCCAAGCCAGAAAGAAATTACTGTGTTACCCGCCGAGAACTTCTAGCCGTTGTTAAGACCTTACAACACTTCAAGAAATATTTGATTGGGAGGCAGTTTACACTTCGTACCGATCACGCTGCCTTACAGTGGCTCCTCCAGTTCAAAGACCCTGAAGGACAAGTAGCAAGGTGGATAGAGCAGCTGCAAGAATTTGACTTTGTCACTGAACATCGGAAAGGCAAGTCACACAATAATGCTGATGCTTTGTCTAGACGACCTTGCCAAGAAGCTTGCCGACATTGTACCAAACAGGAAAAGAAAGAGAACGTAAGGATTATCCAGGTGAATGCTTTGGACGAAGACTGGGATAATCAATCATTGGAAGACGCACAAAAGGAAGATAGTGACTTGAAGACAGTAATCGAATGGAAACAACGTGGCCAGAGGCCCGCTTGGAGTGAAATATCAGCGCTTAGCCCAGCAGCAAAAAGTTACTGGGCCCAATGGGACAGCCTGATAATTGATAATGGAGTTCTCAAAAGGAAATGGGAATCACCCAGTGGACAGGAGGTCACCTTACAGATAGTTGTTCCCGGTGATAAAGTCGCGTCAGTGCTACGACAGGTGCACGACGGAGTATCCGGAGGACATCTTGGAGTAAAGAAAACCCTGGAAAAGGTGAGAAAAAGATTCTATTGGGTGCATTGCCGCGAAGACGTAGAGGACTGGTGTAGAAAATGTGCAGCCTGCTCCTCAGTAAAGGGACCGCAAACGAGAGCCAGAGGTCGGCTGAAAGTGTACAATGTTGGTGCACCATGGGAAAGAGTTGCTGTCGATATAGCTGGGCCATTCCCTGTTACTGAAGAAGGGAATATGTATATCATCGTCCTGCAAGACTATTTCAGCAAATGGCCAGAAGCTTTTGCAGTACCTAACCAGGAAGCTCATACAGTCGCCAAAAAGCTAGTTCACGAGGTGTTCTGTCGATTTGGCGTTCCCTTGGAGTTACACTCTGACCAGGGTAGAAACTTCGAGTCTTCACTATTTCAAGAGGTTTGCCAACTACTCGGGATACATAAGACTCGTACAACACCGTACCACCCACAGTCAGATGGAATGGTCGAAAGATTCAATCAGACGTTGGAGAATCACTTGGCCAAAGTAGTGGAAGAACATCAAAGGGATTGGGACCAATACATTCCACTCTTTTTAATGTCATACCGCTCAGCAATACACGATAGCGCAAATTGCACACCGGCGAAAATCAACTTCGGCCGAGAAATTAGACTACCAATAGATGCATTAACCGGAACACCCCCCGATACTCCTATCCTAGCCGTCGACTATGTGGCCGACCTGCGGCGTAAATTAGATGGAATACATGAGCTAGTGAGAGAGAATGGTCTGAAAACCAGTGAGAAGATGAAGATCCGATACGACCGCAAAGCTAACGTGCCCGGATTTGAAGAGGGAACTTTGGTATGGTTACATAATCCCATTAGAAGAAAAGGAAAGAGTCCAAAGTTCCAAGCCAAATGGGAGGGTCCGTACACGATAGTAACCAGAATAAACGATGTCACCTACCGGATTAAGAAAGGACCTAGAGGGAAGCTGAAGGTCGTACACGTAGACCGCCTAGCTCGATATTATGGATCAAATCATGCTCGGGACGAGCATGACTAAGAAGGGGGCAATGTTACGAATGGACCTTATGTCGATGGCATAAGGTTCAATATCGCGTGACATGCAGTGTGTCACTTTTAAGCCCTATCTCGCTGGATCTAGACATTTCCTAGGTACAATAATAAAACGCATTGCTAGACTTAGGACGGCCTATCGAATGGTACAGGTCTCAACAGTTTTGTCAACAAAGTGTCGACATCGAAATTTCTAGAAACCCGTTTCCGGGAATTATCGTAGGTACTTACTTGGCCGGTGACCTCGAAGTTATGCAGTATTATTATTACGCCTAGAGGATTCTGGAATGTTCGATCAGCTGGCCTATATAAAGTGCCGCGATGCCGACGCAGAGTCAGTCTACACTCGACTAGCGATACGAAAACAGCGACAGTTAAGAAGCGATCTTCGAGAGTACCTACTGCGACAACTGTAACGAGAACTGTGAGTACTACGGGAAGTAACATCTGTAGAGTTATTGTGTGTTTACGACACGGACTTCGTGGACGTAAGAGAAGACTTCGGTGAGACATCAGCTACGTTCTACTTGTCATTGCCTACTACCGTCTGTACCTTCGTTGCCAATAAAGTTCGTAACCCTTAACCGGCATTTTAGTACCCCTAGCCCGTAACAGTATTTATCATTAGCTTGCTTTGAGGACGTTTTACAGAAATTCATCAAGCTACTGCAATCTGTCAGATTTCTTTATTAGACTTTCATCTTTATCCCTAAAGCATTAAGCGTCAAGGTTGATTGAGAATATTTGGCAGTTTGAGATAGCCTGACCTGCAGGGTAATTACGTAACACATTATCAGTAGCAATGGGTTTCATTTTGAAAGTTCAACACTATTCATTGCGTTATTTACGTTGTTGAACAGACACATTTTCGAACACATGGAGCAATGGATTAGCAATATGCTTCGAATTGATTCCAACTGATATCAATAGTGTGTTACGTAATTAGGGTGCTGATGTCGTCCGTACATTATAAATATAAACAATAAACACAGGACCAGTCGCATGGAATGTTATCAGAAAGAAATTTGTGAGAGGGCAATAGGTAGCATTATGGTTGCTTTTAAATGAAGTCGAGTTTAAATCTTTTATATAATTTTATAGTGTTTCGATACTTTGATATTTCATCAGTGTAGTATTTAAACGAGTGAATGTAAATTCATACCACTCGAATTATTAAAATCATCCGTATAGTATCCCATCTTCGGTCGCTAAGTTTTTTTTTATTTAATCGTTTGATAATTCCACAGGAGTCCAATATTCACAGTAGAACATTGCTGAAATCATTTATATTAGTAAATTATTTCATATTAAGGCTCAAGAAATTACGATTAGTATGCACGAAACTCCATACTATCCTATTGAATATTAAACATTAAATCTAAATATCTAATAACCATTAGATACGTGTGGAGCTTGTTCTGGCAGATTGCACATTTTCGATGATTTAGCGCTAATGCAAATGAGATTGAGCCAATTTTCTAGTTCAGAACGCTGGGCTCGTGTAGTGGCCACTACGCTTTATTATAATACAGCCGAGAGAATATTGGAGATAGAATCATTGAAGGTTATTGGTTGTTAAATTAATGGAAAATGTAATAAGTTTGGTGATGGTAGCTTCGCGGTGTGTGATTAAAATACTGTTGTGCGATTTTGTAACCATCCCACAGTAAAAGCTTTGGTGAAGTTTGTGTGAATGCAAAGGGCGAGGCCACCACCTCCTTCTGTGAAGCAGTGATGCTAGCAAAGGTGGAGGCGGAGCGCGTGAGAAAGCGAGAATCCCAGCGCCCACACGCCACTAGCTGCCGCACGAGACGCCCCTGGCATAGAATAACTCTCTTTATTCTATGCCCCTGGTCTGAAGACAACATCGAACTCCCGGACAACGTGCACTGTAGGCGCGGGCTATCGGGCGGTAAGCATTGCAGTGGGCAGCTCGCCGCTCGGTAAGGACCAGGCCCAACGTACAAATCTGTAATGCGGCGACTTGATTTGCATCATTATTCATAATTGATAGAAATGGATTCATCCAGTACTTTCTTTTCTGTTTCTCTTTCTCGATGCGTCGCTCACTCTAAGTCACTTGACATTACACGGTGAGATTTTAACAGAATCTATAGGTTAAAAGTAGAAAATGATTCTGAGTTCGATTCTCAGAGAAAGCATTGTATCATATATCACGCTCTAATGTAAAATTTTGTAAAGTAAGTATATAGCGATACCAGACGAAGTCTTGCCGCCAAGCGATACATCGTGTCCCGGTGAAGTCGTATGGAGGACGGGTCGGAGTAGTTGTGGTGCGTTGTGTGCTGGGTACGACGCGCTAAATTTTGTTGTGTCGGGAGTTTGGTAGTGAAGGGTCTCCAGCTCAATTTCCCTCTGGCGCAGCATTGTTGGTCATGTTGTTGGGTTCAACATTGCATCACCTCGCTCAAGTGCTATCTTCCTTCCTATTCACTCAGATTTTTGAGAGAATAGGCTCATAATAAACTAGCGCGCTTTACCATAAACGATTGTACCATTGCTTACCATCAAGCGGGATTGCGGTCAAGTTACTAGTTTATAATAATAAAAAAAAAGAAAAATCTTAAGTGGGTATAACATGTTTAAACAGAGCTCCGGAAGTTAGAAAAGATAATATATAAAATTTTGTCTAGTTGTAAGTAGGACTGTGTTAATTGCAAGTAACTGACTGTAGATAAGTCGTGGCTGTCCAGATTGCCTGGCTGGAGATTACCTCAGTCGAAAAACTGTTCCGACTCGCGGTTGACAAGACCGAGTACAAGAAGCTGACGGCCAACCTTCAGGATTGAAGAGGCACGGGAAGAAGAAGAAGAAGACTGTAGATAACAATAATACCACATGTCTTTTATCTGTTCTGTGTTCTCTTGTCCACAAACTAAAATAATTTTAAGTTAAATCAATCTTTTTCTATCTATTTCATTAAAAAAGGATATAAGATAACAAGTTAGTTTAATACAAAGCACAGGTCCGTTCGTGTGTGGAGTACTGCAGCCACATTTGGGCTAGTGCTGCCAAGTGTCACCTGGCCGCTCTGGATTCGGTGGAGAGATGTGCAAAGAGGCTGATTGGTGACCCTGATCTAACTCGAGTTGGTCTCCAAAGCCTAGAGCACAGACGTAGAGTAGCCAGCCTTTCGGTGTTCTATAGGATGCATTTCGGGGAGTGTGCGATGGAATTGCATGATTTAATTTCCCCATCTCCGTTCCACCAGCGGACGACCCGTCGTACGGCTGGTTTCCACCCTTACGTTGTTAACACCACTACGATCCGGACGAAGCGTTTCGCCTCCTCCTTTATACCGCGTACATCGAGGGACTGGAACAATTTGCCAGCGGCGGTGTTTCCGTCGGACTACAATTTGAGTGTCTTCAAGGCTAGAGTGAATAGGCTCTTAATAAACTAGTGCGCTTTACCATCAACGATTGCGTCACTGCTTACCATCAGGCAGGATTGCGGTCAAGCGCTACTTATAATATATATAAAAAAAAATCCTGTCAAATTAAGGTACTCCATACACAGTTTAGACGCGATTATAAACATGGCGACCGAAAATACCTCAGGCGCGGACTAATTTGACAGGTATAAACTGTCATTTTTCATCTTAGTTTAGTTTGTGAACAAGGGAATCGAGGCCAATAACTAAAATATCAAGAAACAAGATGTTTGAGATTTGAAAATATTAGATATTATGGTAAATCTGCTCACTCCCCTACTGAAGAGAGGGTTGTTGGGCGGCTTCACGACTTACTGACAGAACTCAGAGAATGCAACTAACTATAAAAGTCAACTAACTACAAAACTCAACTAACTATAAAAGTCAATTAACTATAAAAGTCAACTAACTATAAAAGTCAACTAACTATAAAAGTCAACTAACTATAAAAGTCAACTAACTACAAAAGTCAACTAACTATAAAAGTCAACTAACTATAAAAGTCAACTAACTATAAAAGTCAACTAACTACAAAAGTCAACTAACTATAAAAGTCAACTAACTATAAAAGTCAACTAACTATAAAAGTCAACTAACTACAAAAGTCAACTAACTATAAAAGTCAACTAACTATAAAGTCAACTAACTACAAAAGTCAACTAACTATAAAAGTCAACTAACTAAAAGTCAACTAACTCAACTAATAAAAGTCAACTCAACTAACTAAAAGTCAACTAACTATAAAAGTCAACTAACTATAAAAGTCAACTAACTACAAAAGTCAACTAACTATAAAAGTCAACTAACTATAAAAGTCAACTAACTATAAAAGTCAACTAACTATAAAAAGTCAACTAACTATAAAAGTCAACTACTAAAGTCAACTAACTATAAAGTCAACTAACTAAAAGTCAACTAACTATAAAAGTCAACTAACTACAAAAGTCAACTAACTATAAAAGTCACGGAGAGCAACTTGCTGACAGAAGATATTAAAAACCGGCCAAGTTCGTGTCGGACTCCCGCACAAAGGGTTCCGTACCATTGATTTATGAAATTAAAGGATTTAAGTTATTTACATGATTATGAAAGATTTCGCGGTAATAAACGGTTTACGATTTAGGAGGTTTTAAAAAAAACTACTTACTAGATCTCGTTCAAAATAATTTTCGTTGATAGTTTTTATAGTAATGTACATCATATGTTTTTTTTAGACTTTTCATTTTCTTATTTTAGAAGTTAGAGGGGGGGGGGGGGGAACAATTTTTTTGCAATTTGGAAGCGTCCGTCACGCAAACTACTCGGTTTAGAAAAAAAGTGTTTTAGAAACCTTGATATTATTTTTGAAGAAAATTTTTTGTGTTTTAGTTCTAAGTATGGGGAGCCATTATTATAGTTAGGGAGATATTATTATTTTTTTATTTTTGCATCACAATCTTAATGCGGTTCACAGAATACATCTACCTACCAAGATTCAACAGTATAGCTCTTATAGTTTCGAAAAAAAATGGCTGTGACATAAGGACGGACAGACAGACATGACAAATCTATAAGGGTTCCGTTTTTCGCCATTTGGCAACGGAACCCTAAAAATGCGGTACCGATTACAAAGTTGAACCATTCGTTTAGAAAACCAACACTGCCATCTATCGGCAATGTCTGTACTTAGTAACCAAGTGGAAGGTAATTTAAATCCATTGACCACGTTCGAGTGAGGACAAAGTTGTGGTAGCGCCATCTATACTAAAACGTTTGTAACATAAAACTGAAAGCGACCCTGGAACACGAAACTTTTCAACAGCTTTCAGACCACGTGTTGCTTACACCGTTGTTGAAATCTACCGGTAGGTGGCGTTGAATAAAAAAAATATGGTGTTCCATTTTAGTTTTTTCTCGCACACGTACATACATATGTATATGTAGGTAGATACGCAAAAATTAAAACTACATTGAATATTATTGATACTTTTTGGGAAGACTGAAATCTAAGACATATTTCGTTGAGTAAATTAAAAAAAAAAAATTGAAACGATTACACCTTAATTGAGTACTATTATGTACTATCAATTAGAATCATTTCGAAACCGATCGCTAATCCATTACTCCATATGTTCAAAACATGTGTGTACTTGACAACATACTTAAATAACGCAATGAATGTTGTTGAACTGTCAAAATGAAAAACATTCCTACTAATAGTGTGTTACAGATTTACCTTGCTGTATACTGCAATCTATTTTAAAACTATGACAATTGAGGGGCATTCCTCGTAATTTTAACATTTAACCTCATATAAGAACTTATTATTTAACAGCACAAGTCGCGTGCTGCAAAGCGCGGGAAGTCACGAAACACGTTCATATTTGGAACACATTCAAATGAAAATAACGGTTGTATGATATCATTGTTTTAAACTGTAGTTTTGTGGCGAGATACTTGATTTTCACAATGTTATGCTATAGGTATATCTTAGTTTCTAGTCGTCTAAGAAACCACAGTGTCTCAAGACTAAAGTCTTTGACCAGTATAGTATGTGTTGGCAGTGATGACATACGGAAGTTCCGTAACGGAACTGAAATGTAGTGACTCATAATGGGCCTCATACGAAGGCTCGAGGTGTGAACAAAAGGCGATGGAAAGAGCTATGCTCGGTGTTTCGATGCTGTTCTAGCGATCGAATCAGAAATAAGGAGATCCGCAGAAGAACCAGAGTCTCTGACATAGCTCTTCGAGTCGCTGAATTTAAGTGGCAGTGGACGGGGCACATTGCTCGTAGAACCGATCCGACCGCAGCGTAGGGAGTAGGAGAGTAGAGTAGGGAGAGGCCCCCAAAAAGGTGGACCGATAGCCTAGTGAATGTCGTGGAGAGCCGATGGATGCAGGCAGCACAAGACTGATCATTGTGGAAAGCCTTAGGAGAGGCCTTTGTCCAGCAGTGGATATATAGGTCGACTGCTGGATAAAGGCCTTAGTTTTGCAATTGAGAATCATGTGTTTATACTCGTCATTTTTGTACTGAACCATACCTTTCCTGGTCATGGAATAATTAGATAAAGGTCAAAGGACCAACTCATTTTTAAAACATATCTAATTTGAATATTGGACTGTTTGTTTCTAATAAATGAACTAAATTTTATTTAAAAAAAAACATTGGTTTCTTACTCAAGTTAAATTACCTACATCAAATGACCCTGATAAATAATCAGAGTCTTGACGACTGTACCTATAAAAGAGTAAATAATCTATACATCTACATTTTAATAAAAAAAAGCTGAAGAGTTTGTTTGTTTGTTTGTTTGTGCGCGCTAATCTCAGCAACTACAAGTCCGATTTGAAAAATTCTTTTTACGTTGGATAGCCCATTAATCCAGGAAGGCTTAAGGCTATATGACATCAAGCTGCGACCAATAGGAGCGGAGCATAATTAATTCCACGCGAACCATTGATAAAATATTAAACAGATACGATATATTCTAACAAACTGACCAAAAAAAAATGTGCCGAACACAGCAGCAGCACACATGCATATTTTTATTCTGCATACATTGGTACAATGTGAGTGAGATGGGGCGCAATCTAAAGCTTATAGAAGAAAAAGATGGCTAGTGTTTGTCGTTTGCGCTGTTAGTGTTTGTCGTTTGTTTTTACGAGTGTATCGAGAGTGATTAAGGCGAGATGCAGGACTTTCCTTCCTTTTGTACGCTTCATTTTCAGTGCGCTAATGACATATCTACCTTAGTTTAATATTTCATCAATGACGCGAACGAAGTCGCTGGCGGCCGCTAGTAATTAATAATGGCACCAATTCCGTTGTCCACAAACTAAACTAATTTTAAGTTCAATGCATCTTTTTCTGTCTATTTCAGGAAGAGGCCAGAAGATAAAATATCAGTTTACTCCTGTCAAATTAAGATACTCCATAAACAGTTTAGACGTGACGAAAAACCGGCCACCCGCATAGGTTTCAATATGATTGATTTATATGCTCTGTTCCTATTGGTCGCAGCGCTATATTATAACCTAAAGCCTTCCTGGATTAATGGGCTATCCAACGCAAAAACAATTTTTCAAATCGGACCAGTAGTTCCTGAGATTAGCGCGTTCAAACAAACAAACTCTTCAGCTTTATATATTAGTATAGATAGATGCGGACTAATTTGACAGGTCTAAACTATTTATCTTCTGTCCTTTTCTTTCTACTAAAACTACTTTAGTTTGCAGACAAGAGAATCGGAGCCGCTAATTTATAATAATTTAAATATAAAAGAAAACTAGCCTTTGCCCCGTGTCCGCTCATACACAGACACAGCAAGAGATAAGACAACTGATATGGAACTGTCTTCCTTCACACGATGTACACTCTATTATGTAAATAGATACATACATATACGCATTGATAAGGGTGATAAATTGCTCCGACGCGACGCGCTGTTGAATATAATTTTATGTATAATTGAATACTCGTTGTTAGGGGTGAATTATGTCCAGCAGTGAGATACGTGGGACAGCCTACGTGACGTAGCGGTAGCGAATAGAAAAGTAGTGTGAAACCCAAAGGAAAACCCTTGCATTTAAACTAAACTATTTAACTATATCATCCTTCGTCATAGATATAGACATCGTCATAGGCAGCCTCCGTGGCGTATCGGTAGCGAACGCGGCCGCTGCGCAAGGAGGCATGGTTTCGATCCCCGCGCGGTGCAAATATTTCTATGCAAATGAATATTTGCACTGGCCAGACCAGTGCCTAGGAAAACACGTTAAGCCGTTGGTCCCGGTTGCCATACGAACATCTAATGGCAGTCGTCACGGGTTGTTGGAGCTCTCAACAGGCCAACAATTGGTCTAACTGCAATGCTTCGATATCGCTTTCACTTAATGGAAAATATCGAAATTTAGCCAAAATCAGCAGTTAGACTGGTAAAGCGGACCCCAGACTCCAAAGCTGAAAAAGTTCGGATGCGACTGGGATTAATGCTGAGATGATGATGATGATGAGTGAGATACGTAAGCTAAGGACAAGATACGCAAACTGCACCTTGATTTTAATTCCCTAAAAGACATCGACATCATCATTCCTTTAAGACATCGTACACGTATATTATAAACATTATTCATGTGGCTTTTAGGTTCAAATTAGGTCCACTCTTTCGCATCTAGAGGAGGCCTGGGTCCCAACAGCGGGAACGGTATAGGCTGAATATGTTGAGGTTCAAATTTTTACGAAATGATTAATTACTCGAGGTCAATTCGTGGTGGCCTAGTGGTTAAAACACCAGCCTCTCAAGTATGAGTGTGCGAGTTCGATTCCAGGTCAGGCAAGTACCGATGTAACTTTTCTAAGTTGTTAGTACTTTCTAAGTATATCTTGGACACCAATGACTGATTATAAGGAGAAGGAAAACATCTTGAGGAAACTTGGACTTTAAATCTGAAATCGCCAACCCGCATTAGTAAGCGTGGTGCTTACGCTCAATCCTTCTCTCTATGAGAGGAGACCTGTGCCCAGCAGTGGGACGATAAAAGGGTTGATGATGATGATTAATTATTTAGCCAAGTAAAGTTCTTTTTTCTTTTATTTTATCTGTAAGTCTGTCAATCCCATAGCATGAAGTAGGTACCTAATCCGTGTTACGAGTAATTTTCTTATTCTGTTATTGCTCAGAATTTTCCATCTCGAAAAGTTCTTATTGTACTTGTGTCGTATATATCTACCGCATGTTACTGTTATTATTATACAGAGGTACATATATTGGTCAGTATGTAATTAATATCTACTATTGCTGCTACCTACTATCTTTATATACAAATGTAGGTACATGTTGCGGTTGTGGGCGCTAGATATTGTATTGTTTATTTAGGGAGGTGCGACCAATTTGGCAGTCACTAATAATAACAAGAGCTGATTTATCTATTCAAAGAAATAATTTCTATTTTTTGACAGTCCTTCAGTACAAAATCTGTCACCCGTCAATTTTATGTCACGATCACGAATAAATATTAACCTTAATCTAATTAAATAAAATAAATAAATTTAGACGGACAAATCACACAGATTAAGCTAGCCCCAAAGTAAATTAGAGATTTTTTTTTTATAATTATAAACCAGCGCTTGACTCCAATCCCGCCTGATGGTAAGCAGTGATGCAATCGTTGATGGTAAAGCGCGCTAATTTATTAAGCCCGTTCACTTAAAAAACCTTAGTGAATAGGAAGGAAGACGGCAGTTGAGCGAGGTGGTGCAATGTTAGACCCAATAACACGACCTACGATGCTGCGCCAAAGGGAGATTAATGTGGAGACCCTCCACGACCAAACTCCCGACAGAACAACATTTGACGCATCGTACCCGGCACACATCGCAACACAACTGCTCAGACCCGTCCTCCGTACAGCTTCACCAGACATGTGCCGGAACACGACGAATCGCTTGGCGGCAAGGCTTTGTCTGGTGGGTGGTAACTTCTGCCGGCAGTCAATGTTATTTTCGATGATATTTTGGGAGCACGAGATGAATAGATAAAAAGCAGATATGTGAGTACTCGCATAAGAAGGGTTCTGTACCATAATGCAAAAAATACCGATACAATGACGCCGTAATAATATAGTTTTTGGCATAACATAAAATAAAGTTAAAATTAAAGGGACACATTTAATTTTTTTCAATTTTATTTATGAATTACGGAATCCTAAAAAGTATTATAAAAGCTTACTTACTCAAGCGTATGTTTGTATACTGACCTAGATAGAAAATATTTTTCTTTTTATTTAAAAAAAAAGAAAGATATGTGCTCTGTGAAAAAACTGTTTTAAATATTACCTAAGTTCATTTTGTAAATTAATAATAAAAAACTAATTGCCAAAAAACTAAATTAGATATTAATTTCCTTTTTATATCAATAAAGTAAACAGTTGATACATATGTGTAAAAAGATATTTGTCAGAAGTGGGATTCGAACCCACGCCCACAGAAGTGGACTGCGACCTGAACGCAGCGCCTTAGACCGCTCGGCCATCCTGACTTACTTTATCAGATCCAAATATTATATTGGATTGTTTAATGGGTAGTTAAGAGTAATATTTTGGATATGTAACATAATTATCAATAAAATAAACATTAAACTCATGTAGATTACATCTGTTTGAACCGTCCTATGTAATGCTGGTTTAATTTCATTTGATCATGTCATAAATTTTTATTATAATTGTGACTGTATGTGTGACCGAGATAATCTTCTAAACTTAGAAACTGACTTCGATGCGATTTTTAACATCATTACAGAATTTATTCCAAACGTTTTTATATTTTTAGATGAATATCAAACATAGACGAAATATAAAAAAATGTTTTTTTCTTTTTAATATATTTATAAACTAGTTGTTGACCGCAATCCCGCCTGATGATAAGCGATGATTCAATCGTTGATGGTAAAGCATTATTTAGATAATAATTAAACATTGTAAACGGCAATATTTTAAGACACACTCTCTCTCTCTCTCTCTAAGAGTTTTGCTCGTGAACTTTTGTTGGATTTTATTTAATTTTTAATATGATAAAATAACAACTGCTAAGGATCGAGCTTGTTGGCGTGCCATGATGGAGGCCTATGTCCAGCAGCGGACGAGTAGAGGCTGATGATGATGATGATAAAATAGATTTGATTTGCACGACATAGGGCGAACCAAACAAGGAATTTAATTAAATAATGATTAATTAATTTTCTAATCCGTTCAGTAAAAGAGTCACAAACGTACTTTCAAACGTCCACGCTTTTACTATTAGTAGAATTTATATTGTGTACCCATCCTTAATACAAAAACAAAAGTGGTCCTTTTTCCCCCCAACCTCCCCAATTCCCACAAAAATAGATAATAATATTTGCGGTCACACGAAGTACAATATATTACGACAAATTTCCTATAAAAGTACAAAAAAGAATTGACTTCCGACCGAACGTTAACGAAACTTGTCAACTTACATTTACATTTAAAAAAAGAATCGTTTCCGAAAAATGCCGACCGATTACGAAACGGATCCGGCGGTGAGCAATTTACGGAATTACCTGAGGATACGCAGCGTCCACCCCAACGTTAATTATGGTACGTATGTTACTGTATTAGCTAACGTTCCCATCGCTTTATTAATACAGCGGTTTTTTTACTGCCCACTGCAATTTCAACGCACTGTGCTTAGTGCAGAGAGTTTAAATTTCAAAAATATAATTTTTGGATGTAGTGTAATACATTCAACGGAGTGTATCGATGCTCTGTTCAACATCGAAAGTAGAGTTAAAAAATCGACCAGCACCTTGATTGCATAATAGTGGATTAGTAGCCAAGAGCTGTAAGGTATCAATTGCTGCCCGAGATATTTAGGCGCACGAGGCGCCTATTGTTCGAGGGTGCAATTGATGCTTACACCCAAGCTAACTACTCTGCTTTACATCTCGATGTAAGTAGAAAAAAACCGGCATTACAAGAATAAAATATTGTTAATTGCTGCTTCAGCTTCCATTTTCATTGAATTGGAAGTGCAGCGTATACCTTCATCACTTGTAGAACTCATGGTTTTTTCCTAATTAGCACATAATCATAAAAACACCCCAAAAACAAACAATATTTTCTATTCCCGCCTCATTCATCTTTTTTTTTTTTCATTATTTTTTCAAGAACTAAATTGGGTTTCGCCGTTCGAATGATAACAATTATAAAAAAACATAACCCTCCTGGCAGTCGGGTAAAAAAATGATGACTATTATACTCATACGAAGAAAAGGCTGAATTGCGAAGCGACCTCTTTTGTCGTTGGGCTGAATGCATGATGTCTATTGCCAGTATGATGATTACATTAGATGTACACAAAAACATTAAAATTATATTTGTACACAAACTTTTTGATAGAAAGAAGTTTTTTTTTATTACTTACCAACCTAGGGCTTTTCTAGCTACACTATTACCCTAGAGCGCTAATTGGTCGCTTGCAAGCACCGCAAGAGAGATTACGCTCAATCCTTCTCTGTATGAGAGGAAACCTGTGTCCAGCAGTGGGGCGATAAAAAGGTTGATGATGATGATGATGAAGAGTTATGTCGGTGATTTTGGTTCTTGTTTGGTGATTTGGATTCTGATTCTACCTCGCAGAGAAACTTCAAGCATAGCTCTTTCCATCGCCCTTTGTGACTTTGAACCTTCGTATGTGGCTCATTGTGAAGGTCGCGGGAAGCTGATGGATGCAAGCAGCATAAGACCGGTCACCGTGGAAAGCCTTGGGGGAGGCCTTTGTCCAGCTGTGGACCTCTATAGGCTGAAGAAGAATACATTTGTGTACCTATACAATATGTTAATAAAACCCCGTCCGACCCAAGTGTAGTAGTGACAATACGGACAAAACTAATGAATTTTGAAATTATCTTTTTCCGCGAATTAATTCCAACTTCCCCAAAATTTGGTAATTTTAAAAAAGTGACAACACCATTTATGACAGAGCTAATAGCGATGCGACCACGTACCGCCTGCCCTGCCCCCTTCACCCCCGCATATATGCCTAACGTGTTGCCTACCGCACATGCATTAAGTTACCTCGCTTTTTCGAAATAATATTTATATTTTTGGGTGTTTTTTTTTTAAGTTTAGCTCGGCTTTGTAGGCGTTATTAGAATCAGTTATCGATACCTAACAATACCTTCACGGATCCAGACGTATCCGGACAGGGTTTTCTTTACATATTGCATAATTTTAATAAAATTATACGTCTACAACCAATTCAACCATAGGGTGCCGTATTACTCTGTAAATAATTTCTGGGGGTCAGATAGGAAGTCGTTCCATGTAAAATACTGGTTCCGTTTAGTCCCAACCTATTTTCTAAGTCTACTCCGGAGGGACGCCCGGGACGCCAAGGACCTGGCCGACTTCGGGTATAATTAGGACAGAACATTTTCGAGTGATTACCGCTAAATGTTTCGTACCAAGACGCGGTGATTTGTGTAGGTACTATATTTAGTAGTACCTGTTTAGTGCTTGACTGCAATCCCGCCTGATAGTAAGCAGTAATGCAATCGTTGATGGTAAAGCGCACTAGTTTATTAAGCCTATTCACTTAAAAAACTTAGGAATAGGAAGAATGACGGCAGTTGAGCGAGGTGATGCAATGTTAAACCCTAGACCAACACGACCAAACAATGCTGCGCTAGAGGGAGATTGATCTGGAGACTCTCCACGACCAAACTCCCGATACAACAACATTCGGCGCATCGTATCCGCCACACAACGCAACACAACTGCTCAGACCCGTCCTCCGTACGGCTTCACCAGACATCATGCCGACACGATGAAATGCTTGGCGGCAAGAGTTTGTATGGTGGGTGGTAACTTCTGCCGGCAGCCGATGTTATGGCCTACCACCGAGAAAAACATGGATGATGGGAATGACGGCGGTCCGTTCGCTTGCTTTGCTCGCTCTTTTGAAACCCAGTCATCCCCTTCGAACCTAACCTGTCCGGGTCGGGGCACCCCAAATAAAAAGTAGTCCAGCACCGATAATGGGCCCGATTCCTTGGTTAATAAACTATACTAAATTTAATTACTAAATTAACTTAAATTTAGTTTAGTTGGGATGTTCATTATAATGTACAGTCTGATATTAATGAGCACGCAAGACTAGCTTCTAAATATAACCGACTAGCTGTGCCCCGCGGTTTCACCCACGTAAGCTTCGAACTGAAAGAGCTCAGTTGATATAAAATAAGCGCCTGTTAAAATAATGAGAGCAATATGTACGTCCGCGTTTGCCCTCGTTTTCGCAACATTTTTTGTTCCAGCTCTGCTCCTATTGGTCATAGCGGGATGTTTTATAGCCTATGTCCTTTCTCAAGCTCTAGACTATCTGTGTACCAAATTTCATTACACTCGGTTCAGTAGTTTTGGCGTGAAAGCTGGACAGACAGAGATACTTTCGCATTTATAATATTAGTATGGATTATGATACTCTAACTTTCGTAAGCCTCATACCAACTATACCCTACCGAAATCCTATAGGAAATTTCAACAAGGTATATTTAGTTAAAGCGCGATCCCAACATAATCCAACATAGTTGGGAAAAGCTTAGGTAGATGATAATCCCCTATATTCATAAACGTTGCTTAAAGTTAACTAGTGATTAGCGAATATTTAACCATACGTTTTTGACGTTTGCACGTCACTGAACTTTAATCATAGGTTATGAATAAACCCCTTACACACAATGGTGTTTATTCATAAACGATGATTATAATTAAGTGACGTTAAAACGTCAAAAATGTAAGGTTAAAAGTCACTAATCACTAGTCAACTTTAAGCAACGTTTATGAATACAATTTTCTCGGTGGTAGGCCATAACATCGGCTGCCGGCAGAAGTTACCACCCACCAGATAAAGTCTTGCCGCCAAGCGATTCGTCGTGTTCCGGCATGATGTCTGGTGAAGCCATACGGAGGACGGGTCTGAGGAGTTGTGCTGCGTTGTGTGGCGGGTACGATGCGCCAAATGTTGTTGTGTCGGGAGTTTGGTCATAAATAGTCTCCAGACCAATCTCCCTCTAGCGCACCATCGTTTGGTCGTGTTGGTCTTGGGTTTAACATTGCATCACCTCGCTCAACTGCCGTCATCCTTCCTATTCCTAAGTTTTTTTTAGTGAATAGGCTTAATAAACTAGTGCGCTTTACCATCAACGATTGCATCACTACTTACTATCAGGCGGGATTGCAGTCAAGCACCAATTTATAATTATAAAAAAAAACAGGGGATTAAGCAACGTTTATGAATAAAGGGGAATGTGTCTACATGAACTATCAAACCTACAGACACTACTTGCCTGGCCTTTGTGCTGGACTGGGCCTTTCTAGCGCAGCAGTGAACAGAAAAAAATCCAAAAAAATCTTTTATCGTTTTTCCTCTGTATATTACTATGTCTTTTAGTCAGTATTAAACAAAAGGTATTTTCTTCCTTTCTTCCTACGTAGATGCTGACGACAGCAGGTCAAGCTACCTAACTTATATACCTAGCTAGCTGCTTTAGTCATAAAGTTAAAGATCCAATAAAGAAATTTTACACATTGCGTTGTGCTGTTGTCTGTACATAAATCCTTACTAATTTTATAAATGGAAAAGTGAGTTTATTTGTTCCGCTTTCACGCCGTAACTACTGAACCGACTGCTTTGAAATTTTGCAGACGTAAAGTTAGAAGTCTGGATTAAATAATAGGGTACTTTTTATCCCGGAAAAATTTGATATTTCCGAGGGAAATCTAAAAGCGCGATATAACCGAACTCCACGCGGCTGAAGCCGCGGGCGGAAAGCTAGTCTTCTATATATACAATGTGTAAAGAAAACCCTGTCCGATCCGTGAAGGTATTGTTAGGTATCGAGGACTGATTCTACTAATGCTCACAAAGATTTTTTTTTTAAGTTTAGCCTAACTTAAAAAAAAAATCCCGCTAAAAAAATAAATATTATTTCGCAAAAAGAGGTAACCTAATACATGTGCGGTAAGCAACCCCTTCCGCGGGCGGCGGGGGGCAGGGCACGCGGCAACTGTGACGTGGTCGCGTTGCTATTCGCTTATAATAATACCAGTGTTGTCACTTTTTTAAAAATTACCATATTTCGGGGAAATTGGAATTAATTCCCGGGAAAAAAGTATTATTTCAAAATTCATTAGTATTGTTACTGTGATGATTATGTAAAATTTTATATTATATTGGGTCAAGTATTTACCTAACCTTTATTATCCTTATGGGTCGGACAGGGTTTTATTTACATCTTCTATATAAATAAAAATGAATTGTTGTTCGTTAGTCTGGTTAAAACTCGAGAACGGTTGGGCCAATTGAGCTAATTTTGGTTTTAAAATGTTTGTCGTAGTCCAGGGTAGGTCTACACGGTGAGCAAATAAGGAAAAATTATTTAATAATAATGATGAATCAGCTTCATTGTTTCGACTTCTCCTCTACACTTTTGTGCTACTCTGGTCTGGAGGTGCAGGGTGCACCTCCAAAAAGTACGCAAAATAAAACTCACAAGAGCAATGCGAGAATGGGAATGATAAATGGCACAGCAATACGATACTAGAAAGTTTGTTGTTAAAGTTGGCTTTGTGGCTTTTTATTAGAAACTTTAAACCGGCAGAGAGTATTATTTATATTCCTTGCTTTAAACGAATGCATCAACGGGTGAGATTTTTTTTTAAGATGTACGGTTTATTGTACCAGGGTAGCACAAAAGTGTAGGAGAAGTCGAAACAATGAAGTTCATTCATTCACACAGGAACGACGGGAACGGGATAAAAAGGATATCATATATCCTTCTCCCAGTTCTAAGCTACCTCCCTACCAATTTTCAGCCAAATCGGTTCAGCCGTTCTTGAGTTATAATTAGTGTAACTAACATGACTTTCTTTTATAAGTATATAGAGATTATCCTAATTTAAAAAATAGTACCTAAATAAGATCATGTCATATTGCGATTATTTAAGGCGAAACAAAGTTCGCAGGGTCAGCTAGTCTTTATATATATAATTCGGCTGTACGTGTGTATGTCATTGAACTCCTCCTAAATGGCTTGACTGATTTTAAAGAATTTTTCTGTATGCGTTTGAGTGGCGACCTGGATGGTTTAGATTCACAAATCAGCCCGGCAGATGGCGCTGATCGCTTGAAGAAGCATGTGATCTCGGAAACGGCCCTAACGATTTCGCTGAAATTTAATATGTAGGGGTTTTCGGGGACGAGAAATCGATCTAGCTCAGTGTTATGTCTGGGGATGCGCATATTTTCGAGTTTTCTCTTTCACAATATTTCACGCATAATATTTGCGCTAATTTCGCACGGCTTGACATAGCGGCTGTGGCGTAGTCGATAGTGGTATGGTCTACTCGCGATGGCTGGTGTTCCTTGATTCAAACCCGGGCAATCACAAATTTTTTTTTTTTGTTTTAGTCAAGTTTATACTTAGTTTTTTTTTTTTAATTTTTGTAGTTTCTTAAAAAGAAAATTGTACATAAGAACTAACGGGGAAAAAATAAAAAAAAAATATTTTAATTCTTTTTATTTAACTAAAATGGTACTTATGAACTAAAAGAGAAAAAAATCGATAGAATAAATAAATATTTAAGATTTTTTATTTAACTTAAAGAGACTGAAACAAGAGCTATATGGGTGGAGAGAGGTATGATATCTTTGTTACAAATGTAGATGACAATGCTTTCCATGGGTATATTCCTAAATCTGCTGTACGTGTGTACGCCACTGAATTCCTCCTAAAGGGCTGGTCCGATTTGATTATGGTCTATGTATATAAATGAAAGTCGTGTTAGTTACTCTATTTATAACTCAAGAACCGCTTAACCAGTATGGCTTAAAATTGTTAGGGAGGTAGATAAGAACTGGGAGAAGGACATATCATATAGGATACTTTTATCCCGTTCCCGTTGTTCCCGTCGTTTCCGTGTGACGTGACATAAGACATGGTATAACAAAACGCAACTGACATGGAATAACAAAACAACTCAGTCAAAATATAAGTTAGCGGTTCATTTGTTAAAAATGGTACAAACACACTGCTGCACTACTCAGCTTATTAAAAAAAAAGTCTTACTGGTTGAATGTTGATGCATTCATTTAAAGCAAGTTATATAAATACTCTCTGCCGGTTTATTTTTTTTAATAAAAGCCCTAAAGCAAACTTCAACTTCAAAATTTATAATATTGTATTGGCACAGCAATACAATATTATAAATTTTGAAGTTGAAGTTTGCTTTAGGGCTTTTATTAAAAAAAATAAACCGGCAGAGAGTATTTAATATGTAGGGGTTTTCGGGGACGAGAAATCGATCTAGCTCAGTGTTATGTCTGGGGATGCGCATATTTTCGAGTTTTCTCTTTCACAATATTTCACGCATAATATTTGCGCTAATTTCGCACGGCTTGACATAGCGGCTGTGGCGTAGTCGATAGTGGTATGGTCTACTCGCGATGGCTGGTGTTCCTTGATTCAAACCCGGGCAATCACAAATTTTTTTTTTTTGTTTTAGTCAAGTTTATACTTAGTTTTTTTTTTTTAATTTTTGTAGTTTCTTAAAAAGAAAATTGTACATAAGAACTAACGGGGAAAAAATAAAAAAAAAATATTTTAATTCTTTTTATTTAACTAAAATGGTACTTATGAACTAAAAGAGAAAAAAATCGATAGAATAAATAAATATTTAAGATTTTTTATTTAACTTAAAGAGACTGAAACAAGAGCTATATGGGTGGAGAGAGGTATGATATCTTTGTTACAAATGTAGATGACAATGCTTTCCATGGGTATATTCCTAAATCTGCTGTACGTGTGTACGCCACTGAATTCCTCCTAAAGGGCTGGTCCGATTTGATTATGGTCTATGTATATAAATGAAAGTCATGTTAGTTACTCTATTTATAACTCAAGAACCGCTTAACCAGTATGGCTTAAAATTGTTAGGGAGGTAGATAAGAACTGGGAGAAGGACATATCATATAGGATACTTTTATCCCGTTCCCGTTGTTCCCGTCGTTTCCGTGTGACGTGACATAAGACATGGTATAACAAAACGCAACTGACATGGAATAACAAAACAACTCAGTCAAAATATAAGTTAGCGGTTCATTTGTTAAAAATGGTACAAATACACTGCTGCACTACTCAGCTTATTAAAAAAAAAGTCTCACTGGTTGAATGTTGATGCATTCATTTAAAGCAAGTTATATAAATACTCTCTGCCGGTTTATTTTTTTTAATAAAAGCCCTAAAGCAAACTTCAACTTCAAAATTTATAATATTGTATTGCTGTGCCATTTACCACTTCACTACATACTATAAAACAAAGTTACTTTCTCTTTCCCTATGTCCCTTTGTATGATTAAATCTTTAAAACTGCGAAACATATTTTGATGAGGTTTCTTTTAATAGATAGAGTAATTAAAAATAAACGTTTATATGTATAATAACATCCATTAAATTGTGGAGAATCACTATCCCTCGCCCACATGTGGGAGTGACGAGAGGTGGCATAACTCCGTTGCCGCGAAAAATCGCAGTACAGCGGACAGAGCTCCGGCGGGATCTCATGGCGACATGGAAAGTGGCTGTGATTGTCGCAATCCAGCACTGAGCACGCCACAATAGCGGCGGTAACTCTCTTTGAGGAGTAGCTAGAGAGGAGCCACGGCGTCTTCACCTTCCGACTGACGTAGGTCCTCACCGGACACGGCTGTTTCGGGAGGTTCTTGTTCCGTATAAGGCGGGAGGAAACGCCAGGGTGACCACTGTGTGCATCGCCCTGAGGACACGGTGGAGCATATGGTGAAGGTCTGCCCGGCTTGGATAGAGCACAGCCGTGTCCTCGTGGCGGCGATCGGCGGCGATCTCTCGCGTCCGACCCTGGTCCGGGCCATAGTCCGGAGCAAGAGTGCATGGCAAGCTTTCACCTCCTTCTGTGAAGCAGTGATGCTGGCAAAGGAGGAGGCGGAGCGCGTGAGGGAGCGGAAATCCCACTACACTCACGGCTCAAACCGCCGCAGGAAGCGCCCTGCGTCGGGAGTCCGATGTTGCCTCCCGGGCGGCGAGCGATAGGTAGCTCGCCTCCTGGTAAGAATCAGGCCCGGGTTGACGGCGCGTTGTGTTTTACACGCGCCTCAAAGAGATGTCAGCACACCTTGACGGGGTCCACGAGGACTGGTCCACAGGGTTGCGGTTTGGTTAAAAAAGAAACCATGGCACTGGCCGTGGGTTTTAGTCAATAAAAGTCTGACAAGCCCTTCCGCTCCGCCCAGAGTGGGAGAGGTCATTTGATGATTTCCCACCCAAAACAAAAAAAAGAACTGAAGAAGAGCAAGAAATTGCACTTGAAGAGCGCAGCATTAGTATGGTTCGACTTCGTGCTTCTCACTCACCAGAGCAAAGGGAGGCAGCCCGTGAAACGGCTTGGTTGGCAATGCGAAATCGTCGAGCAAACCTCAAAGATCAAGCGCTAGATAATTTACGAAGCACAAGAAGAAATTTCTCAAATACTGATTTGAATCGGGCAGCGTTTCAATACGCATATAACATAGCGCAATGGCGTTCGCATTGGGCCAATGGATGTTGTTTGAGAGTATTGTAGCACATTAAAGATTTCCGGAGAACCGCCAGGATTTCAGGATCAGGAAAATTATCCTAATTTAAAAAGTAGTCATGTGTATTGCCTTTAAGGCGGAACGAAGTTCGCCGGGTCAGCTAGTATTGTATATAAATGAATTGCTGTTCGTTAGTCCCGCTAAAACTCGAGAACCGCCGAACGGATTTATCTCATCTTGGTCTTGATATGTTCGTGAAGGCCTAGGGAAGGTTTAAAAGGTGTGAAAATTTTTAATAATTGCCGGAAAACCATAAAAACAGCCCTTTTCTACTTTCCATATATAAACGTTTAAGAGTCACTGCTTTTTTATTTACTACGGATTTCTTTGTTTTAAAATTATTTTATACAAAAGTTTAGGTCTTTCATTTATCAATTGAAGCAGTACGAAGTCTGCCGGGTCAGCTAGTTTTAAATATTGTTGTCCTTTTTGTTTTACGCGGTGTGTATAAAGGTTTGTAATAATTATATATAGGTAGCAATAGCTAAAATGCAAATATAATTGTAATCTAGTGCTCCACACATTGCGCTTAAATGTTTTAAATTGTTTAAGTTTGCCACAAATACCATTATGCGGCAAACGCAGCAGTTTTATTAAACACGGAATTATTGGGCAGTATTCCTTTTCTGAGAGCAGCGCTGACCTAGTAGTATTGCCGTGACTTACAAGTTGTAGGTCGTAGGTTCGAACCCCATAAAATGTGTAAATTAATTAATCACCACTGCTCTCAAAACGGTGAAGGAAAAGATCGTGAGGAAACGGGCATGTCCTAGAGGCAAAAACTTCGAGGACATGTGACGTGATAGACGTCACCTGCACTGGGCCCGCGTGGTAGTTTTTTTTTTTTACATATTATAAACCAGCGCTTGACCGCAATCCTGCCTGATGGTAAGCAGTGACGCAATCGTTGATGGTAAAGCGCACTAGTTTATTAAGAGCGTATTCACTCTAGCCTTAAAGACACTCAAATTGTAGTCCGACGGAAACACCGCCGCTGGCAAATTGTTCCAGTCCCTCGATGTACGCGGTATAAAGGAGGAGGCGAAACGCTTCGTCCGGATCGTAGTGGTGTTAACAACGTAAGGGTGGAAACCAGCCGTACGACGGGTCGTCCGCTGGTGGAACGGATATGGGGGAATTAAATCATGCAATTCCCTCGCACACTAGATTACGGCCCACTCCCTCTCACCGAGAGGGAGCCTGTATCCACGGAGTGGGAACATTAAAGGCTGATATGTATATGAAGTCGTGGTGGCCTAGTGGTTAAAAAAACACCAGCGTCTCAAGTATGAGGGCGAGGGTTCGATTCCAGGTCAGGCAAGTACCAATGTAACTTTTCTAAAGTTATATGTACTTTCTAAGTATATCTTGGACATCAATGACTGAAGGTGAAGGAAAACATCTTGAGGAAACCTGGACTTTGGGTCTGAAATCGCCAACCCGCATTGAGCAAGCGTGGTGATTACGCTCAATCCTTCTCTCTATGAGAGGAGACCACTGCCCAGCAGTGGGACGATAAAAAAATAAATATAGTTTAAAAACTGAAAAAACATGCTTTCAAAAAATATCGACTAAAAAGTTAAAAATAATTTTAAAAAAAGCGCGAGGCGCTTTGTGCCATAATTTTTTCAACTTTTGAGAGAGATGAGAGGAGACCTATGACCAGCAATGGGACGATAAAAAGGTTGATGAAGATGATGTATATTCTGTCTTTGTACTCTTTAATTTAGTTTTTCGTTTTATTTATTCATAAACACCTATACAAATACGTATCGTACCGTGAAGGTCGCCCTATAGTCAGCAGTCGAAAGAATCTGTTTTTGACATCTGTCAGTGCGACAATTGTAGTAGCTAATTCGCATAACAAGCGTTTTTTGTACGAGACTGACAGGTGTTTAGAACGCATTCTTTGGTCAGCCGCACTGTAGATAAATGGTTAAATTATATTATTATACCCATTCCATTATTTAAACCGTTTTTGACAGTTGGAATTAGTGTTTGACGTAACACACAATACATTGATTGATACACGTACGATGTATGTGAAAAGGTAAGACCGCATGATTGTCACCAATAAAATTATGTTAGTCATTTATGTCGTTAATGAACGGTTACAGAATTCACAGTGTTTAAAAAAGTATCGGCTCAGCCTTTGAACGTTGCAAGCGTGCCGCCGTGCGGGTTTGTAGATATGACGTTGATCCCTGGTGTCAACTCTATTAAATCAGCTGATAAGATAGTTTTTCGATTTTTGTTTCCATTGCGCTTTTTGTGTAATTAGCGAATTAATTAATTTTTACTTTTAAATCTTATTGGGTTATAAAAGTATAGCAATTATTAACAGTCTAAAGTGATAAAAAAACTACTTATATATTTTTTAATCATGAAAAAGTTGACATAAAATTCCACCACTGGGGGGTTTAGAATCATGTACTGGATCCATGGTACTCGTTTATGCGTCGATGTCAGATACACCCTTTATTTTATGTAATCGGGAAAATAATATAATTAGGTATGTTCTAAGATAGCTGTCAAAAAATAATATAATTAGGTATGTTCTAAGATAGCTGTCAAAAAAAATTCATATAATGTTAATCTAAAAGGTTAACCTAATGTGTATGACACAGTATAGTTCACGAAAGTCTTCAGATGTAATTGGCATCAGTATTTAAACATGATAATTGATAAAACAAAATCCGTTGTAATGATATTATTTCCATTATTTTTATTTGTCATTAGTATACAAAGAACTTTTTTTGCGGTATACATGACGCAAAAGTTTACAAAAACGCAAAAGATAAGAAAAAGTTGAATGAACATACTTCACAACCACGCAAAACAGCTGTCGCTCAGCATTATTATGCTGCGAGCCTGCGACCCTATGCAAAATAGAATCCAGCGCTGGTTTTCAGCGACAGCCGGCGCTGACGTAAAGACGTCACCCGATGCAGCAATAACAAGTAACACCGAAGCGGTAGTACAATATAAATAAAAATGTAATAATAATAAAAACGAAAAAAGGAAATCTAAACGGTGAGAGAACAATGAACAATGGTTTCCCTGTGGTTACGAATTGTTATGATACTTCAAACCATATCTATAAATTACAGACCTAACCTACCCGTCGATGGGTACGACCTAACGTACCCATTTTCATTCATTTTCCATTTTGGTGACTTATTTTTCATCGATTTTAATTTTAAAACCCAGTCTCATACTTTTTGAAATACGCTTTTATTAAGCTTTTTTAAACACTTTGCAAATTAATATTGTTGTTATTTTTGACCGTTATTCTGGTGTACCTAAAGCCTCACTAAGAGGGGTGAGGACAGACCGGCGCTCGGCGGTATTACGGCGGAGTTTACATACAATAGCGCTTTAAAGCTGTTTTTAGATCACCGCGCCACCTCTGCGGATGTATTCATGTACCGTCCGTGTATTGCAGTAAAAAAGTTAATTTAATTTGTCCGGATGTATGAGGATTGTCTGTTTTAATGGATTATGTTTATTCTTTTTTTGTATTTGTAATGCAGTTTTCTAATCTGCAGTAGGTTGTATAACCATTTCTTTTAATGGCAAAGGATTTTGGGGTAGCGCTTCAAAATTGATATCGTCCACTTAATGTTAATATTACCCTCCACTTGATATTCAATGGGCCTTATAAGAAAGTTCAAGGTCACTCAAAGGAGGAGATTCGCAGAAGAAGAGTAACCGACATAGTTCGATGAATTGCAGCACTTAAGTGGCAGTGGGCCGGGCACAATGCCCTTAAGACCGATGCCCGATGGGGTCGACGGGTTCTCGAGTAGCGACCACGCACCGGAAAACGCAGCGTGGGTAGGCCCTCAACAAGGTGGTCGCGGGAAATCGCTAGATGCGGGAGGCGCAGAACCGATCGTCATGGAAATCCTCGGGGGAGGACTATGTCCAATATATTTATGATGAATGTTCATAACACATTAATAAAAACATACATTAATTTGGTATACCTACTTATATGAAAGAGACCAAACCAGTATAAGTACAATTCCATAGCAAGTCGACCAAATCATTTGACGGGGTGATCTAGATAACGCTATTCCATCGATGTACATTAAACTCCTGTCTAGAAAATGTCTTATGTCATGTGTTTTGAATTCCAGATGAATGCCTCACGTACCTTCGTGGACAGGCCGCAGAATTGGGTCTACCAGTGCAAGTCCACGAGCCTCTGCCAAAGAAGCCGGTTCTCGTTATGACCTGGGAGGGCTTGGAGCCGACCCTGCCGAGCGTTATGCTGAACTCACATATGGATGTGGTTCCAGTGTTTGAAGTAAGTGGTCATTAAGCCCATGTCACCACAACCGTAAAAATATGAGCACTGGATTTTTAACTTTCGGTGCAAGCCGAGAGTTGAGATTCCAACAGATTTCGTTCAGTGCGTTAAAGTCACTTTGTTGAATTTTCCACTTTCGGCCCTGAGATGTGTGTTGAAAATCAAATGCGCGAAAAAGTTCGCCGCGGAAAAACGAGCCCTGAATAAGCTTAGGGCACATTACAGCATTAACACAATGCATCAGGATCGCATTTCATTAATTCGGTACAGCACATGTGTGTGTATAATCACGAGGCAAAATATGTATACACTTAGCTGTATTGAAAAGCGAATTACTCCCTTATTAACATGCATTTAGGAGTTTTGGCGGGAAAGTCAAGCTGAGTGTCACGCTCGTTTGGACTTTTAAAATTATTTATAGTGTTGTTTACTAAATAAAAGTGCGTAATTTATGTAGTAAAAGTGCCTTTAGTAAATAATTGATAAAGAATAGTGAAATATCTCAGCATAGTGGCCACATCATGACTTTGTGCCAAACCTCCCTAGTAAGGCGGGTCACGCGGCCGTCTTTTTCGACATGAATAATTCATATTTACGTGACATTGGCTAAATGCACAAACCGTGCGAAGTCAAAAAAAAAGAAAAACATGCATTTATTAGTTTCACCTGCATGTAACGGAATGTGTCGGTGTCTTTTAACTTCATTTTCACCTACTTCTACGTGTCTGATTAACTTGAAAATGCACAGGGGTCAAGGAGCGATGACAAAACAATTATATAAAAAAAATATGTTTGCTATTGTTTAGTTCGATTGCTACCAAAGCGTGTTTTTTCATTTTTTTTTAACCATAATTTTATTTGTATTAAATATTGTTTTCTTAAGAACCATTTTAGAACACATAGGCTTATGTAATGTGTCGTATTTCAACGTTACATTAATTATTTCACGAATAAACCGCAATTGAAAAATGTCAAATATTAAAACATGATTGTGCTATGGCTAAAAAAACGGTGTAATACAGCACGACCAATCCTGCGTCAGACTTAATTGTGGCATTTTGTAATGTTTAACACGCCGAGGATAGACCTGGGACTGGTAAAAGGAACCATTACGGAACACGGTTCGCTAAACAAACACTTCCACAAAATAGACATAACGGACATCGCCTTATGCATTTCTTTCATACAGGCTGATGAGACCGTTGCGCATATGCTCTTCAACTCCACAGGCGTCACACAGATTAGATCAGAAACCCTCGGGTCACCCCGATCTTACATAGTTGTTCAGGAAATTTAGTAAGCTTCTAGAGGAAGGTGGGTTGGTTGGAATAGCCAGAGAGAGAGTCTCCATGGTTGCACAATGGTTCATTTGTAGGACTGAGTGCGATAACACGATTGGTGCAGTGGCTGAGCGATCGACTGCGCTGCGTGTCGCGGGTTCAATCGCACGGAACAAATATTTGGATGGCCTTCCTAGTGTAGGGCAACTTAAAAAAAAAAGGAAAAAAAGAAGTAACCCGTACCATATATTTGTAACGTTTAGAGAGATGGAAAGAGAAGGTAAAAATATCAAGAACGAGTAGCCATTTGTGTGTGCTTTATAGTAGGGTTGTAACGGAGCTTCGCCTCCGCCTCCGTTACTGCGGAAGTTCCGCAAGAAATCGTATCTTCGCCTCCGCCTCCGCCCCCGCACAATTTTATGCGGAGTTATAACGGAGGTTTATTCACATATTCATAAATTATTAACGCGCAAGCAACGACGCTCGACAACCGTCCGGCCGCGTATTGCGCGAAATGTTCAAGAATCAACGAGTGCAAGCCGGGACCGCGGTTTCGTTTGTCAACACACCTGCCTGCGACGTGGAGGCCCCGGGATTGATCCCCGGCCAGGTCATGATGGAAAACGATCTTTTCCTGATTGGCCTGGGTCTTGGATGTTTATCTATATATGTATCTATTATAAAATATAGTATCGTTGAGTTAGTATCCCATAACACAAGTCTCAATCTGATCAATCTCAAGATAATCAAGCAAAATCAAGCTCAATCTCTGTGATTTGTCCGTATATATTTATTTACTAGCAGCCGCCAGCGACTTCGTTCGCGTGGAATTAATTATGCTCCGCTCCTATTGGTCGCACCGTGATGTTATATAGCCTAAAGCCTTCCTGGATTAATGGGCTATCCAACGCAAAAATATTTTTTCAAATCGGACTAGTAGTTTCCGAGATTAGCGCGAACAAACAAACAAACAAATATACAAACAAACTCTTCAGCTTTATATATTAGTATAGATTTAATTAATGATACACGACAGGAATCAACCTGTGGAAGTGCTTTGACGTAGTTTTCCCGATGTTTATAAATAAAAACTACACAAATTAAAAATAAGTAAATAAATATAATACGCAAATTACTATTTATATAAAACACTAGCAGCCGCCAGCGACTTCGTTCGCGTGGTTTAGTTATGCTCCGCTCCTATTGGTCGTAGCGTGATGTTATATAGCCTAAAGCCTTCCTGGATTAATGGGCTATCCAACGCAAAAAGAATTTTTCAAATCGGAGGAGTAGTTCCCGAGATTAGCGCGCACAAACAAACAAACTCTTCAGCTTTATATATTAGTATATATATATATACAGATAATTAATATTTTTTTCTATATCCTCTTTCACCTCCGCCTCCGTTAACCTCCGCATCCGTGGAGGCGAAACACGTCGCCTCCGCATCCGCCTCCGCCTCCGCTATAAGACCTCCGTTACAACCCTACTTAATAGATATTGGATTCAGTGGAGAGGCGTGCGAAGAGGCTGATTGGCGACCCAGATTTAACTCGAAACGGTCTCCAAAGCCTGGAGCACAGGCGTAGAGTAGCCAGCCTTTCGGTCTTCTATAGGATGCATTCTGGCGAGTGTGCAAGGGAATTGCATGATTTAAACCCCCCATCTCCGTTCCACCATCGGACGACCCGTCGTACGGCGGCTTTCCACCCTCACGTTTTTGAGACCACTACGATCCGGACGAAGCGTTTCGCTTCTTCTTTTATACCGCATACGTCGAGGGACTGGAACGATTTGCCGGCGGCGGCGTCACACTACAATTTGTGTGTCTTCAAGGCTAGAGTGAATAGGCTCTTAATAAACTAGCGCGCTTTACCATCAACGATCGCATCACTGCTTACCATCAGGCGGGATTGCGGTCAAGCGCTAGTTTATAATTTATAAAAAAAAAATATATATATAAATTATTCCTTCACTAGCGACCCTACCCATCTTCACGACGACATGTCAAGACCAACACGAAAAAGACCAGGCAGAAAAAACATACAGTTGATACTCACATGACCTTAACTATTAAAGTCATGAAATTGTTACATTTCTGCTGTTTTCGTTACTTTCCCAAGAATCTACTTTAAAATAAATTCTTAAAGTATCCGCTTCTTAAAGATTTATACGTTCCAGAGGCTAAAGCTACTGGTGCAGTTTAAAATTAAATTTAAAGTAACCTAGTTTCAAAAGTTTCAAGTACGCTGAGAACTTTCTTACCGTTAATAGTGAGTTTTTATTTCTCTGCACTGTACCACTTAAACCTTTACTATGCGTTACACATTCATACTTTAATGTTATACAGGCAAAAGTAACTCTGTGTCTGTTACGTTTTCATGTCATAACAGCTGAATAGATTTCGATGAAAGGCAAATAGGTGGACAATGTCCTGTGTAAGAGAAGCGGTGGCCTAGTGGTATCGGCTGCGACATAGGGATTGTTCAATATTACGTAAGCGCTGTTGGGGGGCGGAGGGGTCTTTGTTTTGCTTATTTTGGATGACATGGGGGGTAGGGGAGTCTAGATGATGATTACGTCATCGGTAGTAATTTACTGTTTTACACGAATGGCAACCCTCACGTTATCTATGCGAAACGCATTTTCGAGGATTCGAGTAATGCATACTTTTAAGTACTCGCTTTAAAACCGATTATGGGGAATTACCGCGCGCTAACAATAAATATAACATTATAATTATAAATAAAAAAAGATAGATTTATAATTGAAAAATGTTTACGTGAGCATAGGGGGAGGGGGTAGGAGCTTTGCTTACTTTTGCTTACTTGGGGGATGGGGGGGGGGGTAAATAATTGTAACGAATCTGCTTACGTAATATTTGAACGGCCCCATACAAGTTGTTGGTCGTAGGTTTGAACGCCACCAGGCGCTTTACTCTCTGTAAATTATTTCCTCACCACCGCTCTCAAAACCGTGAATGAAAACATTATGAGGAAACCGGCATGTCCTAGAGCCAAAACTTCGAAGACATGTGATATCTACCAACCCGCACTAGGCCCGCGTGGTAGATTATGTCTCAATCTATCTCACTGAGAGAAGGCCTCTGTCCCAGAAGTGGGAATATAGGCTGATTATGTTATGCATATTAAGGGTAGAATTCTTTGTTTATTAATTCTGCCTAACCTTTTGGGTATTCTAGAGGAGTAACGAAATAGTATTTTACGGCAACAATCTCTAATTTGCCATTAAACTAATCCTGACTCTATTTCCAGAAAAGTTGGACCTATCCCCCTTTCGAGGCTCGCTTGGTGAATGACGTCATATACGGTCGGGGAGTTCAGGACATGAAGTCCGTAGGCGTTCAGTACATCGAAGCTGTTAAGAGGATTAAGGCCAAAGGCCTCAGATTGAAGAGGACTCTGCACCTTTCTTTTGTGCCAGGTCAGTTATATAGGTATCAGTGTTTGTTAAAATAAGGAGTATTTTATAAAATACTAGTGGCGCCCGTTTCGTTTCGATCCCGTTGGAGTATCTGGAAAGTATCCTTTGTGTTATTCCTGGTTTTAAACCATCTGTATGAAAAATTTCACGCAAATTCGTTCAGCAGTATAGGCTTGAAAGCGGAACAAACAAAGAAACAAACTCACTTTCACATGTATAATATTAGTAAGTATTATGAGCCTGTCAGTATTGAAACACAATTTTCTACTCTTTAATTTCAAGCAATTATTTCGTTTAAAGCATTGTCTGGTACTTTTGGATTGTCAATTTTTTTTTTTGTTACCTACTCTCAAGCGCGCAACTTTATTACAACGTAAGGATGGAAACTCGCCGTACGACTGGTCGTCCGATGATGGAAGGGAGATGGGAGAATCAAATCATGCATTTTTTTCGCACACTCTCCAAAATGCATCCCATAAAATACCGACAGGTTGGCTAAAATTAAATATTCGATGGGTTTCTGAGAAACATGTTTTTACCGAACTTAATAAGTCAGCATGACAGACGAAAGAATAATCCTGGATGTATGGTATATGTACTGCCGAAGTAAGTGCAGGATGAATGATGTTGTGTCTGGACATTGGCTATTACTTTTTACGTTCTTCAATAAAACTACTCAACAGGCCAGAGTTTTCAGAGTTCATAACAATGATGATACTGACAGCTCTTAAACGTAGTGCAGCACATCTAAACCATAGATAAAGAGAGGGAAGTACGTTATCTTCATACAAACGGACCGCGCGCGGCTTGTATGTGTGCGCCATAGTATCTATGCGTCGCCGCACGCACACCTAAACACAATATTAGAGTGCCTATGACTGCGCTAGTCGCGGCTAGCACGGAACGAGGTTCGCGCGTCACGGTGACGGCTTTTCGGCACATTAGCTTTTAAAAAATGATCACATAAACTGCAAAGTTGGTATGTCTATTTATGAACAAATAAAAGACTTATATTTTTCAAATTATATTTCTAAAAGTTATTTACAAGGATACGGATATATTACACATTAAAGTTTAATAACAACGCGTTTCGTAATAGTCGAAACCGAAGAAAGTAGGTATTTTTCTGTAGCTAATTTGTAATTTTGTATTAAATGTGTGATTCAATAGATGTTATGTTTGTATTATTTATATTTGTATTAATTAAAAATAAAAATAAATATGGTTCTTTATGTGTACAAAACTAAAAATAAAAATTACAAAAAAAAAACTGACTAGTATATGTAAACTAAATACTAAGCAAATAATTTAAACATAAGCTCTTAGTCTATAAATATTTGTTAGCGGTTTGGGCGACAACCGTAACCGACGAAGCGCGGACAGTCGTCAACCCTAAGACAGTAGGCAATTAAATCGCGGATTGGGTCGCAGATAACCTACTTCCCCTCTTTATTCTATGTCTAAACTTAAAAATTCATAGGTGAAATCCGTCCCGCGCGTTTTTCTCGCAGCGGTTTTTTTTTTCACGTACTGGATTATTATCGTACCGCTTATCGCCGAGAGCTGAAAATCCACTAGTGTGCTTTTGATGCTCTGGGGTTCACTTGGTTGGATTTTCTACGCTCGTTTTAAAAGCGAGAGTAGAACCAGTATGCGATTAAATCCCCTATTTACATATCTGAGAACACAGCATTTGGCGAATTGCTGTTTTTTTTTTCAAATGCAATTTATGTCTATATCCTTTTTGACATTTATTGAACTATTCATTTTTCTGACTATATGGCAAGTAAAAACAAAAACAACCTCTTATTCTAGACACTTTTCTTTGGTGGCTCTTAACAAGGCGAAGAGGTTGTGTCGTATCTAGGTCTATTGTCTCTGGGCTCGATGACTGAGTTAGCGATCTATCGAGCGCCCTTATTAGCCCAAATGATGATGTAGCTGCACTTTTTGAGAGACAGCGGTTGGAAAAAACAACTAGAAAAATCTTATGAAAACAATATGTGCTTGATGACAGATACGGAAAAACGTGGAAATACTAATGAAGAAACAGTATTGTACCACAAAGGTTGGTGATTGATAAGCAATCTAGCCAGAAAGTTGAGCTCGTGCGTAGCGAAATACGATCAGAGATATTATTATGCACAGTGATTTATTTATAGACCGTATTGATCATCACAAAAGTACAAAAATGTACATTTCAACATAATATGTCATGAGTCATTTATTTCTAAACAATAGGTATTTGTCTAGAAAATAAATTGTATTAAATGTAAAAGATAAAAACAATATAATTACCAAAATTAGGATGAAACATATAACAACAACATAAAAAAGAAAAATTGATCGTAACTGTAGAAACAGTGTCTATGTCAAGGATAAAGTCTAATTATAGGTAAAAGATATAATAAAAATAAAAAAGGAACCAGTCAAAATATAACCTTGTTACACAAAATCGGTTATTGAATACTAACATTAGGTTGTTTTTGTTTTTGATGTTACTAACACTCTGAATTTACTGGTCTGAAATAAAAGTCATTTTATTTTTATATATGGGAATAAATTACAAAATTAGGATGTTACCATAAAAAAGGAAAACCTATAAGCAAATATAGAAACAGTACATGACAAAAATAAAAATCAATAATAAATGTATATCAATAAAATAAACAAAGAACTCAAACATAAAACTAAAAAAACTGATAGATTAACAGTCAAAACATTAATTTTACCACCATAAAATAGTGTTCAGGTTAAAAATCCTTAAAACAGGACATTATTGTATGGATATCTGACATAATATCTACTGACACCAGACAAACTACGCTGGTACGGTCACGTCTTACGAAAACAAGCATGTTACGTGGACAACAAATGTCTTGCCATGGCGCCTCCGCCGGGCCGGAACAAGCGGGGTACGCCAAAGAATTGCTGGCTTGACGTTGTACGAGATAACATGCCTGTCAACAATCTCACACAGCGGGATGCCAGAGCTCGTGCGAAATGGAGGCGTATGTGTAGGAAACCGGACCCCGGGCTCCAACGCGAAAGCCGCGGATGCAACCGAGATTATACGCTGAGATAATGATGACTGACAATAGACAAACTAATATTTATCTCCTGATCTTTTGAAAATGTAACGGAACGAAAAGGATGCATTGAATATTTTATTGTAGCTTTGTTCATGAACAAGGAAATCAGCGCCAAGTGTCTGTTTCTGGTCATCTATGACCACTGATCACTTTTACACGTCATGTTTATTTTTTATATTATTTTTTTAACTAGATGAAGCCGGCATTTCCTAACTGACTACCTCTGAGAAGAAATAGCCGAAACAAACTCAGGGATCATCGTCTTTTTTCAAGTCCAGACATTAAAAATGAAAATGTTTACAATAATTTACCTTATAATTACGCATATTGCTTAATAACAATGCTTAATAGAGCGAGCAGCTCAGTCCCAAGCTTTTTGTCTTCTAAATAATAATCTGTGATTTTATAATACCCCTTTTTGCAAAGTTTGGCTTTTATATGGTTCTTAAATCGTTTAATGGGTAAGTTTCGAATGTCCATGGGAAGCTTGTTGTGAAAAAAAGTGTATATGTACATTGACCCATGAACGAGTTGCCTACTCTGTGGAGACGAGTGTGATGTACAGCAAGATTGTGTTTGTTCCTGGTATATATATTATGAATACCGCTTATTTTCTCAAAATTCGAGATATTTTTATGAACGTACATAAGATTTTCAAATATATATTGTGAAGCTACAGTCAGAATGTTCACCTCTTTGAACTTTTCCCTAAGAGAATCTCTAGGATCGTAACATATAATTGGTTGTGTGCCGTTTTAGCTAACTATAAATAAAGAAATAAATAAATCATTAATGGGGAACCAAAATCATGTTATATTTTCTCATCAAGATCGATTAAAACATCGTCTATTTTGTCATCAGACGAGGAGATAGGTGGAGCGACAGGAATGGGCGAGTTTGTGAAGACTGATGCCTTCAAAGCTTTGAACGTTGGATTTGCGTTGGATGAAGGCATCGCCAACGCTACTGAGGAGTTTCTGGTCTTCAACGGCGAGAGGACTATTTGGCGTGAGTTTTTCTCTTTCTAATCATTTATGTCTTTTTTTATTTTATTTTAGATAGAATATTCATTTTATATGTTTTTTATTATCATTTTATAACATACTCAAGAGTTATGTAGTCGAAATAGTTTTTAAGTTTCCGTACCCAAAAAGTATAAGAATCGGCAAACCTGGCTATATCTCATAACCATGATAATTACAGGTTTTAGATATTCATTGATATTACATTAAAAAAAAAAGCGACAATAGAAATACATTTCTATTGTCGCTTTAACAAGAAATATTAAAAACATAATAAATATACAGTATGTTAAATAACAGAGGGCGTTCCCTTAAACTCGTTAATAGTTATCATTAATAGATTAAAATAAAAATATCAGCATAGAAAAATAAGCATAAAAAAATCCGAATAAAAAAAATTCTATCCATACTAATATTATAAATGCGAAAGTAACTCTGTCTGTCTGTCTGTCTGTCTGTCTGTCTGTCTGTCTGTCTGTCTGTCTGTCTGTCTGTCTGTTACGCTTTCCCGCCTAAACCGCTCAACCGATTTTGATGAAATTTGGCACAGACAATCTTTGGACCCTGAGAAAAAACATAGGCTACCTTTTATCCCGGAAAAATTTGATGTTCCCGAGGGAAATCTAAATAGCGCGATATAACCGAAATTTACGCGGGCGAAGACGCGAGCGGAAAGCACACAATCTTTAGACCCTGAGAAAGGACATAGGCTACCTTTTATCCCGGAAAAAAATGATGTTCCCGAGGGAAATCTAAAAAGCGCGATATAACCGAAATTTACGCGGGCGAAGCCGCGGGCGGAAAGCTAGTTGGAAATAAATTTGAAACCTCCTGTTTTAAATCAAAATAGTAGCGTAGTATCATAAACAAATTGCGACCTTGCCGTCTTTCAGGTTCGCGTGTACAGTGTGTTTCTTTTACATGTCAATTTAAAATTTTTATTGAATATTTTCTTATTGGAAAAGTTTAAAAAAAAAATTGTTTTCGAATGGAAATATTTTTTTTAGCATGTATGTATGCTATACTATTTCGGGTTAACGGGAACGCCCTCTGTTAGTTAAAATACTGTATATTTTAAGGGGGCTCCCATACAAAAGATATGAATTTTTTGGATAATAGGTAGATATACAGTTTTTTTTTTATTCAATTAATATTGGCCATGAGTTATTTGCTAACCA
Source organism: Sesamia nonagrioides (assembly GCA_017933935.1). Classification (NCBI taxonomy): domain Eukaryota; kingdom Metazoa; phylum Arthropoda; class Insecta; order Lepidoptera; family Noctuidae; genus Sesamia; species Sesamia nonagrioides. The sequence goes on along the minus strand of JADWQK010001727.1, from coordinate 206,351 downwards.
CTTACAGCTCTTCATCTAATACTCCATTCATTTGAGTATATGGGTCTGACTACATAGAGGACTATAAACATGCTTGTATTCTGAAGGTAACGCCACTTTTTCTATGCAAAATTTTATTTGATAAAATTGACCTAAAATTGGACGCAAAGATTATAATGTTAAAGGACAGGAAAATCCGACCCTAATTACATTTGAACCCTTCTCCTGCGGTCTGTCAGCTTGCGTGTGCTCAGGTGATACAATAATAATATACATTATTGGATTTATTCTTCCGTCCAAGGGTGAAGTTCACATGACCAGTCTTATCCTGAGAATAAATTTAGAATTCTTGGCAGTTTTACCACTCCAAGTGTCGTCAGAAGTCCATGGATAACAGATAACAGCCAGCAGTCGCTTCATGTTATGTTCGAAGAGACGGTTAGCGCAGTGGCTGAGCGATCGACTGCTATACTGCGTGTCGCGGGTTCGATTCCCGCACGGAACAAATATTTGTATGACCCATAAGTAGTTGTTCCGGGCCCGGCCTGATTATTGTGTATGAGAGTTTTTTTTTTTTTTATAAATTAATAGCTGTTGCGCGACTCCGTCCGCGTGAACTTCAGTTTATAAGCGCCTGTTAAAATAATGGGAGCAATATGTAGGTCCGCCTTCGCTCCCATTTTCGAAACATTTTTTGTTACTGCTCTGCTCCTATTGGTCATAGTAGGATGTTATATAGCCTATGTCCTTTCCCAGGCTCTAGACTATCTGTGTACCAAATTTCATTATAATCGGTTCAGTAGTTTTGGCGAGAAAGCCGGAAAGACAGATAGACAGATAGAGATACTTTCGCATTTATAATATTAGTATGGATAAACTAGCGCTTGACCGCAATCCCGCCTGATGGTAAGCAGTGATGCGATCATTGATGGTAAAGCGCGCTAGTTTATTAAGAGCCTATTCACTCTAGGCTTGAAGACACTCAAATTGTAGTGTGTATGAGAGTTGAAATGTTTGTAAACGCTCCCACTATACAGGAGAAATTCCTAGTGTATTGCAAATTAAAATACTGATATTCAGCTGAATCCGGTTAGATTGGCAGCTGACCTCCAACATAGTTGGGAGAAATCTTGGCAGATGAAGTTGGTGAGGTGGTAATTATTATCTATAAGGTAATAATTAAATAGTATTAGTAGCCTACACAGATAGGAACATCTTCCAGCAACTTATTAGTGTTACCATGGTTTCAGAACATCATTCTGTATGCCTAGTATGAGTTTTCATTACGAAATTAACTCGATCGTCGATATCGAGCGCGTTTGATTCATCGATTGGCCTGCTTCAAGGTTGTAAGAACTCTCAACCAATGAGAGCGCCAAACGCGCTCGATATCGACGATCAAGTCCCGTAATGAAAACTCATACAAGGCATACTGAACGTCCCAGCTGCGTTGAAATAATCCATTTTTTTTTTTTGTTTGTTTAAATTTTAGCCGTCAATGCCCCACAGCTGGGTAAAGGTATCCCTACTCTCTTTCTACCTCTCTCGGCCCAGAATCGCCTGGGACCAATCTTTATCAAAGAGTCCAGCTCATTCTCATCACCTTCGTCTACTAAGATGTCGTTTGACATAAAGCGGAATCCATTAGGGCACAAATTTCAACAGAAATATATTTTATCGTTTCATATATACAGAGTCCATGGTAACAGAATGTACGTGGATGTCACTGCACCCTCTATTTGACCATTGCAAGTCAAAAGTTTTCTCTCAATATCCTCTCTCTAAACTTAGGATACAATGTCGATATTGGCGCCGATTCTGTTGTTCACAAACTTAACTAATTTTAAGTTAAGTGCTTCCTTTTTTCCATTTCATTAAGAAAAGGATAGAAGATAACATTTTAATTTAATCCTGTCAAATTAAGATATTCCATAGACAATTTAAACGCGATTAGGTATAACATGGCGCCCAAAAATACTGCAATTTACGCCAGGAGCGGACTAATTTGTCAAATCTAAACTAACTTATATCTTCTGTACTTTTTTTAATAAAATAAAAGAAAAAGATGCACTTAATTTAAAATTAGTTTAGTTTCTGAACAAAGGAATTGGGGCCAGATTGTCTCTAAAAGTTAAAATAATCTGAGCTTTAGGGCCAATCTTTTGTCTTTTAATGCAGTTTATAATTAAAAGAGTAAGTAATAGTAAGTTTTTCGCATTTTTTTAAACAATTGGTTGACATTGATAAAATATTAAACAGATACGATATATTCTAACAAACTGACCAAAAAAATGTGCCGAACACAGCAGCAGCACATAAGCATATTATTATTCGGCATACATTGGTACAGTGTGAGTGAGATGGGGCACAATCTAAAGCATAGAGAAGAAAAAGATGGCTAGTGTTTGTCGTTTGCGCTTTTAGTGTTTATCGTTTGTTTTTACGAGTGTATCGAGAGTGACTAAGGCGAGATGCAGGACTTTCCTTCCTTTTGTACGCTTCATTTTCAGTGCGCTAATGACATATCTACCTTAGTTTAATATTTTATCAATGTTGGTTGAGTTTAACTACGGATCAATAAACAGCCCCTCGACTTGTGAGACTCCTGTTTAAATTTCCACCATTTATCTCAAAATCGCACGAACATTTATTATTTATCAGGTTCTTTAATTCAAACTGGGGTTGATCCAGACATTAGTTATAACTGTAGATAAAATATAATCTCAAGCCAGACATTTCATCGATTTCCATTTGTTACAGATATGAAGATCATCTGCCCGGGCAAGTCCGGACACGGCTCCCTGTTGCTGCCTGATAACAACGGTGAGAAGGTCAGTAATTTGATTAAAATCATATACACTACCCTACCTACAGTTAACTTAGGACGGTAGATACTTGTGAGTGAGGAGGTCTGGGCGGCGATGGCCTCCTTCTGCGAGGTCGTGATGTCGTAGAAGGAGGCCGCGGAACGCGAGCGGGAGGAGGATCCCCTCGCTCCGGCGCTCCGCAGGCGGCGTAGGGGCAGGAGAAGGCGGGATTTCGCCCGCTTTCTCCCTTCCTGAGGTGAGCGGCGGGCGTGAGGAACGGGAAAGGTGCCGACGCCCGCCTTACATCGCTCAACACGTGGGTGGCTAAGCCACCAAATGAGGGCCCGCCGTGATAAGCGGGTTTCGCCGGCGGGGAGGTAGCTCAGGCTGCGCTAGTTTCCCACTCCCCCGCCACTATGGCGATGCCGGAGTGCCGCTGTGGTTTTTAGTGGGTATTCCCAGCTTCGGTTGGGCGAGTCCCACACACGCCCTTCGGGGTACGGTGCGTACATGCATTCCCACAGCGTCAAAAAAAAAAGAGGACGGTAGATACCTTGAGAGGTATAAAGAACAGGGTGTACCCAAAGGGAAGACCCTCCAACCTAACGGGTGCCGACTCTAGCGGTAACTTGCCCGACGGTTATTGTTGGGAAGTTGTTTACAACGTAATTTTGTGTATATGCGAAACCCGAAACACGTGTCCGGTATTTTTAAGTAAAGAATCTACGTACTAAATTTTAAAAAGATAGTATGAAAAATCACAAAGTTTGTTATCTTACCTGATTGTCCCGATAAAAATATCGTCAACGCACCGCTCGCCCGCCCGCGCTTGCAGAGGCGCAGCGCGGCGGCGTCGTCTCGCGTTTGTCTATACTAATCTATGTATACTAATATATAAAGCTGAAGAATTTGTTTGTTTGACAGCGCTAATCTCAGAAACTACGGGTCCGATTTAGAATAAATCTTTTTGTGTTGGATAGCCCATTAATCCAGGAAAAAAAATTCCCGTCACACTTAAAGGGTTTGGGCTGTCGTAATGGCCTAGATATTATTATGTACTTTACTCGTAAATTCAGCCGTAAGTGGTAAAATAAAATGTACCTAGTATAATTTACTTAAAACATGTTAATTTTATTTAGAACGTGTTGCATCCCTACACAGAAGGGCATAGCGGGCGGGCGAATAATCTGTCGTGAACTGTGTTGTGCGCTCGGTAACCACACAGCAAAAATTTCTAAATGTATTTGGGAAAAAATACAACATGGTATAAAAATGATTGGAATCGATTCAATTGTTTTTTTTTTTAATAATTATAAACTAGTGCTTGACTGCAATCCCGCCTGATGGTAAGCAGTGATGCAAACGTTGATGGTAAAGCGCACTAGTTTATTAAGCCTATTCACTTAAAAAACTTGGGAATAGGAAGGATGACGGCAGTTGAGCGAGGTGATGCAATGTTAAACCCAAGACCAACACGACCAAACGATGCTGCGCTAGAGGGAGATTGATCTGGAGACTCTTCACGACCAAATTCCCGACACAACAACATTTGGCGCATTGTACCGGCCCCACATCGCATCACAACTGCTCAGACCCGTCCTCCGTACGGCTTCACCAGACATCATGCCGGAACACGACGAATCGCTTGGCGGCAAGACTTTGTCTGGTGGGTGGTAACTTCTGCCGGCAGCCGATGTTATGACCTACCACCGAGCCGAGACAAAATATATTTAGTTTTCATATAAATAAAAATAACGTTGCATCTGCTAGTTGCACGGTAAACTCTGCTTGCGAAAACCATGTATTGTTGCGTTTTCAAAACAATTAGCAAATCTTAAGGGAGGCACCACTTTCTTAAACAAACTTATTCAGTAAAAGAGAATAAAATAAAATAGAATTGGCTGCATGCAGCATGAGAACTATGCTAACTAAGTTAATTACAATACTGCAATAGCAGAATTTAACCTTTTACATGACCAAACCTTACTTTTTTCATAGAAAAAAGCAGCTTTCTGAGAAAATTACGCGATAAGCTTCGCACTTAACTGTAGATTTGATGTAATACATTTTGGAATTTTATTGCGGGAATGAAGATAAAATTATGTAAAACAATCATAGCACGAAATAACGCAAGAAAAGCTGTTGTTTAAAAAAATGTATCTGGCCATACTCATTTAGTACCCTCTTTTAGGTCTTTAAGCGCTAAATAGGCGCCTTGTTCATACCAATGAAACTCAATGGAGTTTAGCAGGCGTATATTTGATAATCGAATGTACAGAAGACAGGACATCAAGTTCCTACAATCTGCCAGTTTTTTTATTTATTAGATTTTCAACTTTATCTGTAAAGCTTTAAGGCTCAAGGTTGATTGAGATTTTTTGGTAGTTTCGGATAGGTTGACCTGCTGTCGTCCGTACAAGTGGTGGCGTAACAATACACAGGGTCTGCTATTTTTATAAAATTCCAACACGATTCCATTGTCATTGTGCTTAAAAGTTCGTAATCTGCTAAATTCATAATTATCGATCAATTATCTCAGTCATCTCGTAATTGAATGGTGATAGAATGCCATTGCAGTATTACCATTATTATTAAACTCGTTAGTAGAAATGATTTTGTAAAAAATGGTAGATTTGAACATTTATTAACATGGAGTCGAGTGTCAGTGATTTAGCACTAGAAAGTCATAATGACCCAATTTTGATATAATCGATCATTATGAAATCACTAATCGACCATTCTGACGCTATGGGCCTCTAGCCGAACACAAGATAATAAACCACGGAGTAGTGTATAGTTACCCATTTTGATTAAGATTCGTACCAAATAGTTATCTTCTATAAACGTCCTAAATCAAACCACCCGTCATAGACATCTGCTAGACACTAGCGTTGTTCTTTTAGATATCCGGTGGGATCCATAAGCAATTAGTATGGTTCTCCACACTTCTATTAGGTAGTAAGAATGTTTGTTTTATATACTTGGTCTCATAACTTCGAATTATTGTTAGACTTTAAACTACTTTAAATAATTCGAAGTTAATTCGAATCTACATGTATAAGAACTCATAAAAGTCACATTTGAAATATCAGTCCAATTCAGAATATACTCCAAACATCGCTTTATACTCATGAATAGATTGTAAACCAACAGATATCTCCCTACATTCCTCAACTCCAGTTGGATCCCGACGATAAATTACCGTTCTCCCAGTGGTTTTGGAACAAAACTCGTCATTTATCAAACAGATTCGTCTTGGTTTTTTAAACCTGAGACTTTAAAAAATATATATTGAAAGTCTGTGTGAGGGTATAAATTGGGATTTGAAGAGAATTGGGATTTGGCTACAGCAGTCAAACATAGAGCCAGGAACCAACACAGAACATTAGCAACAGCTAGGAACCAAAACAAAGTATTTAAGAAAAATACTGGTAAGTTTTTGACTCTATTTTTCTTAAATTGTTTGTTTTGGTAACAAAGCATTTAAGAAAAATCAAGCCTAAAATCAAAATAGAGCCAGGAATCAAAATAGTGCATTCAACAAATATAAAGACAGAAACTAAAACAGTGCATTTAACAAAAATATATTCAGGAACCAAAACAGTGTGTTTAAGAAATATAAAGATAGGAAGTAAAACAGTACATTTGGCAAAAATATATCCAAAAACCAAAACAGAGCATTTAACAAGCACGGAACCAGGAACTGAAACAGTGTAGGTAAGAAACATAAAGATAGGAAGTAAAACAGTACATTTGACAAAAATATATCCAGAAACCAAAACAGAGCATTAAACAAACACTGAGCCAGGAACCAAAACAGAGCATTTAACAAGCACGGAGCCAGGAACCAAAAAAGTGCATTCAAATATAAAGACAGGAACTAAAACAGTGCATTTAACAAAAATGTATTCAGGAACCAAGACAAACCATTTAACAAAATAGAACCAGGAACCAAAACAGAGCATTTAACAAGCACAGAGCCAGGAACCAAACAGTGTATTTAAGAAATATAAAGATAGGAAGTAAAACAGTACATTTGACAAAAATATATGCAGAAACCAAAACAGAGCATTTAACAAACACTTAGCCAGGAACCAAAACAGTGTATTTAAGAAATATAAAGATAGGAAGTAAAACAGTACATTTGACAAAAATATATCCAGTAACCAAAACAGAGCATTTAACAAGCACGGAGCCAGGAACCAAACAGTGTATTTAAGAAATATAAAGATAGGAAGTAAAACAGTACATTTGACAAAAATATATGCAGAAACCAAAACAGAACATTTAACAAACACTGAGCCAGGAACCAAAACAGAGCATTTAACAAGCACGGAGCCAGGAACCAAACAGTGTATTTAAGAAATATAAAGATAGGAAGTAAAACAGTACATTTGACAAAAATATATTCAGGAACCAAGACAAACCATTTAACAAAATAGAACCAGGAACCAAAACAGAGCATTTAACAAGCACAGAGCCAGGAACCAAACAGTGTATTTAAGAAATATAAAGATAGGAAGTAAAACAGTACATTTGACAAAAATATATGCAGAAACCAAAACAGAACATTTAACAAACACTGAGCCAGGAACCAAAACAGAGCATTTAACAAGCACGGAGCCAGGAACCAAACAGTGTATTTAAGAAATATAAAGATAGGAAGTAAAACAGTACATTTGACAAAAATATATTCAGGAACCAAGACAAACCATTTAACAAAATAGAACCAGGAACCAAAACAGAGCATTTAACAAGCACAGAGCCAGGAACCAAACAGTGTATTTAAGAAATATAAAAATAGGAAGTAAAACAGTACATTTGACAAAAATATATGCAGAAACCAAAACAGAGCATTTAACAAACACTTAGCCAGGAACCAAAACAGTGTATTTAAGAAATATAAAGATAGGAAGTAAAACAGTACATTTGACAAAAATATATCCAGAAACCAAAACAGAACATTTAACAAACACAGAGCCAGGAACCAAAACAGTGTATTTAAGAAATATAAAGATAGGAATTAAAACAGTACATTTGACAAAAATATATCCAGAAACCAAAACAGAGCATTAAACAAACACTGAGCCAGGAACCAAAACAGAGCATTTAACAAGCACGGAGCCAGGAACCAAAACAGTGTATTTAAGAAATATAAAGATAGGAAGTAAAACAGTACATTTGACAAAAATATATCCAGAAACCAAAACAGAGCAATTAAACAAGCACGGAGCCAGGAACCATAACAGTGTATTTAAGAAATATAAAGATAGGAAGTAAACCAGTACATTTGACAAAAATATATCCAGAAACCAAAACAGAGCATTTAACAAAAATAGAGTCAAGAACCAAAACAAAATTATTAACAAATATAAAGACAGGAACTAAAATAGTGCGTTTAAATAAAACCGATCCAGGAACCAAAATAGATTAATAAAGCAGTACTCCTAAATGCTTAAATGATCCGTGTTCCTATAAGTACGGTGTTGTGGTAGAGGGGCACCCAGAAGGTTTTTAAAAAAACGAAAATCTTTGCGAAAAGTTGATAGCTGAGTAGGCATATCATAAAGAACCAAGAAAAAAAGGTCTAACTACAAACTAGATAGTCAAACTTCCCTAGACTAATGAGGAGATTAACGTAACCTATAGCCATTACATAAATCCCTGGATCGCTGCCATTAAAACTTACAGCTACAGCATATCCTAAGTCTGCTAAAGTGCCGCGGAATGTTCAAAAGAGTACTATGGCCCCTGACACACAGGCAAGTGAAGGTACACGGGTGGGTTCTAGTCAGTAAAAGTCTGACACGGCCTTCCACTTTACCTAGAGCGAGAGACGTCATTTAATGATTTCCCATCCAAAAAAAGGAGTGCGGACGGACGTAAATTAAACTACATACATGTAAATTATCTCAATGCGACAGTCACATCATTCAAATGTCAATATCAAATTATGATCACAGACTATATCATCATCATCATCATCAGCCTCTACTCGTCTACTGCTGGACATAGGCCTCCTTCATGGCACGCCAACAAACTCGATCCTGAGCAGTTCTCCTCCAGCCACTACCAGCCACCTTTTTGATGTCGTCGCTCCATCTCGCCCAAGGGCGTCACGGACTATATATTTTTAATTTTTATTGTATTTGTTGTTATAACGTCCACAAAAATACATCACCTATGAAAATTTGAACTGTCTAGCTGTCTCGGGTCATGAGATACAGTCTGATGACAGACAGACAGACAGATAGTGGAGTCTTAGTAATAAGTTCCAATTTTTACCCTTTAAGTAAGGATAGCTAAAACCGTATTTAAGTAAATTTGAATTTCCCACTACCCCGATGCATTGGCATTAAATAGATTGCAAGCGCTTATTGAAAGATGGCTCTAGTTACATTGATGACCTGCGGGATTGTATCCGGTATCTCCGGATCCTGAATTAATTCAAAATTGATGTGCGTTAGTCAAGTATATTTAAAATTCTTGTTACGTGATATGAATTCCAATGTAACTTTTCTAAAGTTATATGTACTTTCTAAGTATATCTTGGACACAATGACTGATTCCAAGGTAAAGGAAAACGTCTTGAGGAAACCTGAACTTTTGCCTGAATTCGCCCACCCGTATTGAGCAAGCGTGGTAATTACGCTCAATCCTTCTCTGTATGAGAGGAGACCTGTGCCCAGCTGTAGGACGAAAAAAAGGTTGATGATGATCGACGTCATAATGATGGTACAATCTGTGATTGCTGCGAGAGATTCATTTTAGTTTGCTAAAGCTTTCCCATTTTCATAAACGTTGCTTTTACGTAGTCATTAATAATGGTTTCAACAGAAACTTTTGACGTTTGTACGTCACTTAATTTTAATCAACGTTTATAAATACCTAAACTCTTTTATTTATAAACTAACAACTAAACGTTAACAGTCTGATAACAAGACGAATTCTAACTTTAGACGTAGCTCAAACCTTCGAGCCGGATACTTTATTTTCATCTTTATTCCGACAAACGTAGAGTTCAAAAGTTTTATGCAATATACAACTTAGGTAACTTAACGTTAGTGTTTTTTATAATAAAAATTTTAACATGGCGCCGATTCTCTTGTTCTCTAACTAAACTAATTTTAAGTTAAGTGCTTCCTTTTCTTTCCATTTCATTTAGAAAAGGATAGAAGATAACATTTTCGTTTAATCCTGGCAAATTATAAACCTGGCAAGTATAAACGGGGTCTTACACAGGAATCATTTGCATCTATTTGCCCTACACACTACATTACAAATACCTAATATTGCATGTAGATGGGCGTGTGTGGCTTGTAAGACGAAATAACCGGGGATGATTCGGCCCTAAAAAATTTTCTTGCACCCTAGCCGTGAGTTGCTTTTGCACAAGCTATTTTCTTTAGAACTTACTGACTGTGTCCTACGTTTACGTTTTGTGGCAATTTTCATCCAAATCCGATCAATTGTATTTGCGTGAAAGGGTAAGAACCAACATCCATCCATTCTGTATAAGGATAGAATGATGCATTTCTATCCATTTATCCGTCCTCCACCCTCCGGCTTACAAACTTTCACATTTATAATATTATCGTAGAAAACAAAAAAGAATACTTAGCGAAGCTAATAACCCAAACGATTCATACATTCAATCATCATCATCTCAGCGTTAATCCCAGTCGCATCCGAAGCTTTTCAGCTTTGGAGTCTGGGGTCCGCTTTATCAGTCTAACTGCTGATTTTGGATAAACTTCAATATTTTCCATGAAGCGACTGTCGTCTGACCTCCACAACCCGAAGGCGATATCAAAGCATTGCAGCTAGACCAATTGTTGGACTTTTAAGGGCTCCAACAACCCGTAACGTCCGCCATTAGATGTTCGTATGACAACCGGGTTACCAACGGCTTAACGTGCTTTTCGAGGCAGGACGAGACCAGTGCAAATATTCATATTCATGCATACAAATATTTACGCTGCACGGGGATCAAACCCGCCCCTCCTTGCGCAGTGGCCGCAATCGCTACCGCTACGCCAAGGAGTCTGTCATGTATTTAATAGTCAGGACGCTAACCTACTTCCGCGGGGTAATTGTAAAACACATCATCAGTAGCAATGGGTTTCATTTTGACAGTTCAACAACATTCAGTGTATTATTTACATTGTTGTACAGACCCATTTTTCTATAATACTGATCAATAGATTAGCAATATGCTTCAAATTGATTGTAATAGTTGTTACGTAATTAGGGTGCTGATTACAACCCTAGAAGTGCTTGATGTTATCATGATTTATTTACTACATATCTGATTTTTACAAAGCAAAAATAAACCAGAATTTCGCAACTAAAAAAAGTTGTTTGTTTGCACGATAACATACAACATTACCTTGGGAGTTTTGGCGGAAAAGTTAAGCTGAGTTAAGGTAAACAAGAACATTGAGATATTGCAGCATAGTGGCCTCATCATAACTTTGCCTCAAACCTCCCTCGTAGACGGTTCACGTGGCCGTCTTTTTCGACATGAATAATTCATTACGTGACATTGGCTAAATGCACATACCGTGCGAAGCCAAAAAAGAAAGAAAGAAATTCTTGATTACTTCAGAAAAAATCTACCTTTTACTTGAAATTAGCACAAAGTGATAACTAGTGTCACACTACAATAAAAAAACATTGCTTGTAAATAAGCAATTTAACTTGTAAGATGTCATCACACAAATTCCACAAGTCATTCCAACCTTACGGCTATCATCAGACTCAATTTGACTATATCTGATGGTGTCTCGGAGGATGTTTCTCCCCATTTCATAGCATTACTCACATATATCACGTAATCTGTAACTGGTACGCTGACGGATAGATCTGACGGAAAGTATTAATTTCAGACAGAAAGCTAAGCTAAGACCTGATAGAATACTGGAATAAAGACTTTCTAAGATAACGTCGTGAACGGGTAAACAAACGCGTCTTATTGAAGTGCCTTTAATATTTAATAGTACCTAACTTTATAAAAATTCTCATTGCGACTGCGGCAACCCTCTTACTCTTAAAGAAATAAAACTGCAGCTGTTTGCCGTAACACTTATTCTGCAACTTTACTATCTGCAGTAGAGTAGGCACTTATTTAGGTACCTACTTTCCGCACTGCAATCACTTTGGTACCAATCCACCGCCTTATTCAGTAAACTGATTACAGAGACTTTTAGAACAGAAAATCGAGATTTAGAGCACGTCTAGATTCTGTTTCTGAAAGTCTTGATAATTAATTTGTTGAATACGTGCTTTGCTTGAAACCAGACAGTGTAAATGGAATTAAAGGAAAACCATTAGGTTTGCAAAATTATTTTGAAGCCAATATATTCTATTCCCGCCTTTTTTCATCTTTTTTTTTTGTCAAGAACGAAATTGAACTTCGCCGTTCGATATTTAAAATTGATGACTATTCTACTCATACGAAGACAAGGCTGAATAGCGAAGCGACATTTTTTGTCATTGGGCTGAATGCATGATGTCTATTGCCAGTATGATGGTTAGATGTACACAAACTTATTGAAAGAGTGAAGAGTTTTTTTTTTACAACTTACGGTCCTAGGGTTTTTCTAGGTACCTACATTATTATCCCAAAGCGCTAATTAATCACCGCCAATGTCACGTGAAAAAGACGGCCACGTGAACCGTCTACAAGGGAGGTTTGAGGCAAAGTCATGATGAGGCCATTATGTTGCTAATATCTCAATGTTCTTTATGAATTATTTACTGTATGCACTTTTTACTACATAAATCACGCACTTTTATTTAGTAAACAACACTATAAATAATTTAAAAGTCCAATGAAAAGTAAGCGTGACACTCAGCTTAACTTTGCCGCCCAAACTCCCCAGTTACTGATTAATCCAATACATTGATACTCCTTGGTAAAACTGGTTGCCAGACTATGGCTGCTGACGCCCTCTTACAGCTGCCAGTGGGCTTAATTCATTTTTATATTTTAATTAATTTTACATTGTGCTCACATGATAGAAGCAACATAAATATGTAACGAAGAAATGTAACCCTTATTATGATTTTAAAAGAGTGTCCATGGAGTTTCTTGCACGTTCTTCTCCTTATAGATCTACGCTTTGGAACGTGCAATTTAGCTTCACTTTTCTTGGACTACCGACATTGACTATTCAAAAGTACCAAGTGATGTTAATTTGAAAAAGTACCAAGTTAATTTGAAATAAACAATTTTGATTTTGACGACCCGTACCACTGTCAAAGGTGACACGAATGACAGTAAAAAAAAAAGGAACGATGGCTTAACGTGTTTTCCGAGGCAAAGGTATGTGTTGTGGTCATCCATCCAGTTAGTTACGTGTATCAGAAGAACAGTTCTATTGGTTAAAAACCCAGTCGCAATAACATCTCAAACAAAAGTCGAAAACTTATTAAAATGAAGGGAAACTAAATGATTATTTGACAGATTACTTTTTTTTTTTAAACGTGGGCTACGTTAAATTAAAAGTCTCTAGTTTAATACTAAAATAAGACTGTGAACATTGTTAAAATTAGCAGAATTGCTTATGATGTATCGTTGAAACCATCCGATATTTGAAGCAAATTAAATATGTCAGGATGGCCGAGCGGTCTAAGGCGCTGCGTTCAGGTCGCAGTCCACTTCTGTGGGCGTGGGTTCGAATCCCACTTCTGACAAGATTCTATTTTTACAGTTTACAAAGTTTTCTTTTAGCTATGTCATAATTTATTTATTATTTGTTGCTCTGAAGTACAATAACGATGTTATTTTTTTTTTTTTTTTTGATGTTACGATGTTATTATAATTATGTAAATTAAAGTAATTAAGAATGCGCTACATTAGCCAAATGACGTACAAATCTTTGTGATTTTAGCAATCAAGACAGCGAATATTTGATATTAAAATAAAATTGAAATAAACCTGAGGACTAATTCTACTAATTTTGAGAATGTTCACATTCTGATCTCAGTGTTAATTTGTCATTAAATAAGTAGTTCTAAATTTCCTACATTTTGACAAGACTTTGACATTTGTTTATCGCTGAGATGAGCGTGTGACACTCAAGTGACACTAGATTTTGAATGTTTTAAATTTCAAGAATTGACATTGTGGACCAAAATATAATATACTAGCTTTCCACACGTCCTTTCTCAGGGTCTAAAGATTATCTGTGCCAAATTTCATCAAAATCGGTTGAGAGGTTTAAGCGGAAAACCGTAACAGACAGACAGACATACAGAGTTACTTTGGCATATAAAATATTAGTATGGATAACAAATTTTGACAAATGAATTATTATTAAATAGCACTAGAAACAATGTAAATAAAAAAGAAAAAATGTGTATAAAAATACAATATAATGACAACCAATATACAACACAAATATCAAAATTATACAGTTTAGTACTTTATAATTTTGATATTTGGGTGTCAATATATAAAACGTATGTCAATTTAAGGTTATAGAAATAACTTAAACCTTACTTACTTTACTTAAAATAACGTACTTTCTTTGTTACAGTTACGATACATGATCGACAAGTTCATGGACCTGCGTAAGGAGTCAAAGCAGAAGTTAGCAGACAACCCTGAACTGACGATTGGTGACGTCACTTCTGTCAATCTTACTATGCTATCTGTAAGTACACTGTAACAGGCAACCGTGAATGTAGCAAATAAATCACAATTAGTAGGTAACTGCATTTGTTCATATGCGTTCATTTCTTTCAAGTGGTAGAGATAACCAAATTGTAGGTCGTACTTATGCATACATAGGGGGGGGGGGCAGTGGGCAGCTGGGGGGGGACAGTGGGGAGCTGGGGGGGTGGGAGTGGGGAGCTGGCGGGGGTCAGTGGGAATCTGGAGGGGCACTGTGTATCTGGGGGGGGGGGGGCAGTGGGGTGCTGGGGGGGACAGTGGGAGGTAAATCTCGCAGAACCTATATGAACTCCCTAATTACTAATCGAAGTATAAACGGGGACTTGCACAGGATCATTTGTGTATTTGCCCTATGCCATAGACTACAAATACTTAATGACATTTTTTTTTTCTATTCGTCGACAAGATTGCTGCAGTGGCTGAACGATCGACTGCTGCCCCGCGTGTCGCGGGTTCGATTCCCACGCGGAAAAAAAAATTGTATGGTTCACAGTTAGTTGTTCCGAGTCTGGTTGTTTGTGTGTGTGAGTTTATTTGTTTGTAAACGCACCCACGATACAGGAGAAATTCCTAGTGTGAGGCAACTTTTTTTTTTTTAAACAAAAACTATGTTTCATGTATAATTATATGCATGTGTAGTTTTTAAGACAAAATAGCCAGGCGATAATCTGACTTGCCCACTCTAGCCCTGATTTGCCCGCCCGAAGCTACCCTAAATAATGTCTAATTTTCCCAATCAACCTTGAACCTTTATGTTTTAGCGATAAAGCTGAAAATCTATTAAATAAATTTGACAGATTGTAGTAACTTGACCCATGTTGATAATTCTTGACATCATATACAATTTGTAAAGAAAACCCTGTCCGACCCATAAGGATAATAAAGGTTAACACAACACTTGACCAAATATAATATAAAATTTTACATAATCATTATAGTAACAATACTAATGAATTTTGAAATAATCCATTTTTCCCGGGAATTAATTCCAATTTCCCCGAAATTTGGTAATTTTTAAAAAAGTGACAACACCGGTAATATTATAAGCGAAAAGCGACGCGACGGTGCCGCGTGCCCTGCCCCCCGCCACCCGCGGAAGGGGTTGCTTACCGCACATGTATTAAGTTACCTCTTTTTGCGAAATAATATTTATTTTTTTAGGGGGATTTTTTTTTTAAGTTTTTCCTGTCTTTGTGGGCATTAGTAGAATCAGTTATCGATACCTAACAATACCTTCACGGATCGGACAGGGTTTTCTTTACATATTGTATAATATGTCTGACGATATGTATGATACGACTGTATGATATAATAATTTTACATCAACATGTCTGCTGAAACAATACCGCATGAAGAACAATGCAACGAATTACTTCTGTAGCAGATTGTATGTGAAACAGTCGTAAACAAAAATCCTCATCCGCTTTTGTGGTTGTTTAATGAAAGAATATTTCATAACTTTCATTCATAATTCCGATTCATCACAGCTACTGTTTTATTTACAGGGTGGAATCCAAAACAATGTTGTGCCGGAGAAGTTGACCGCGAGTTTTGACATACGTATAGCACTCTCTGTCGACCTCAATCAGTTCGAGAGTGAGGTAGGTACAATGTTTGTGAAATTCGTACAGTGAACTTCTAACATAGGTCTACCGGAAAGTCTTTAGGGGTTTTTTAAATGAAGCGGTCGCTAATCGTTTCTTGTGCCACATTTAACCGTTCTGCCAATTGTTTTTGAGTTTGGGTTAGGTCTTCGTCCAATAACTCCTGCAATTCCACGTCCAGAAATTTTTTTGGTCTATTTGAACGTCTACTGTCTGTTAAATCAAAATCCCCAATTTTCGAAAGCACGATTTACACAAATCAAATCAAAGCATTTATTTCAAATAAACCAGTTTTAAGGCACTTTTGAATTGTCAGAAGGTCGGTCAGTCAGTAAGGTGAAGCTAGTCGCCCATTCCAAAGAGTAGGTAACTATGGTGAAGAACGTCCATGGGCAAGAAACTCCATGGACACTCTTTCACGTTTTTACACTTGGAACATGCTCTCCGTAAGTTTCTATCAGCAAACGATGACTTTCAATTACCTTTTCTTTTGATGAAATAAGGAAAGCAATGCATGCCGCAAATGCTCTTTGTCAGGTATGAAATTCGACATATTCACAGCTACAACACTATGACACTATTATTTAGTCAGAAAGTAAACGAGTAGTTTTTGAAGGTTCATGACAGTAGAATAAAATGACATTAAAATAAATTTATTTTATTCCATACTGACATCTAGCGGAATCTGTTAGAAAAACCGGTAAAAACTTTAAACGGTCGTCTTGTGCTTGTTTGAGCCCAAAGAAGAACCATCGCTAATACTACCGATCAACAGTCAATATCCACTACGTATAATATTATATTACTTTATTTCTCTCCACCTTGACGTTGGCAGAATCATCGGTCATCGATAGAGCCATACTTCTAAAAAAAAAAAAAAAAACGGTTTCTGTATGACGGTTACATTATTTACCACCTGGTAAATAATGTCACGAGTATATGTTAGCTATAATATGTTACAGTTACGCAAAACTCAAAAGTATTTTTCCTGTGAAATAAAACTTGCAGCTTTAACATAAGACTTAGACCTCTCCTTCCCCTTTGTATTCCATCCATATGTTGTTTGTAAAAGATCGATCTTAGCGATCAGACCGCTCTTTGTGTCACTCTTTGTAAAATCTTTATAATTATGTTCTGCAATTTATATGGTGTACTTACAAAATAAAGAGTATTTCTATTATTTACTGGATATCTATCTTAATGTTAATCATCATCAACCTTTTAACGTCCCACTGCCTGGCACAGGTCTCCTCTCATATAGAGAAGGATTGAGCGTAATCACCACTCTTGCTCAATGCGGGTTGGCGATTTCAGACTTATAAAGTCCAGGTTTCCTCAAGATGTTTTCCTTCACCTTCAGTCACTGGTGTCCAAGATATACTTAGAAAGTACCTACATATAACTTTAGAAAAGTTACATTGGTACTTGCCTGACCTGGAATGGAACCCGCACACTCATACTTGACAGGCTGGTGTTTTAACCACTAGGCCACCAGGACTTTTAATGTTAATATTAAGAATAAAAGTGAAGAGTTTATTCCTTTGAATTTTTGACTACTCGTTAGATTAGAACATGTATGTGTTTTGTGTATGAGCCGGACGGATCACGATAGCACAAACGAGCGATGCATCGCATCGCTTGTTGGATGCGATGCGATGCAAGGCTACCCTTAATTGCATCGCATCTCCCGTGCGCGGTATTCAGGGGCTAGAAATTTCACGCTGCCGAAAGTTATTATTTCATAGTCCCTCCTTTTCATTTTGATGTCTGTATTTGATAGCTTACAGCTATAAATTATACATAGGATACGTCAATGTAGGTACACAATAATATAAAACGCATATTGTAGAGCAGACAATCAAATTATTGAGTCTGATTGTAATTTTGTACCTACTTTATCGTTCTGTATCGATCGAGCAGTCTGTGCCTTGTTTTACGATTTTAGACTCCAATTAAGTGGATTTAAACAGTTGGATTTAAACATCGTAAGTCTTAAAGTAATTCTATTTACATGAAGGAAATAGATGATGCATTCCGGACGAATAATCGTCTTTTCCCGAGTACTTTGCGTTTGGTTTTACAACTACTACAAACTATGGGCTACCTAACCGTTAAAACAACCTTTTAAAGTTAATCTAGCCTTATCTTATTTGTTGCGAACCACAGCAGACTAACTTCGTTTTTATACGGCAATGAAAAGTTTAAAGCTACTAGATCTCCCAGCAGAAGGTTAATAAGAGACACACAGAACTACGACTTAGCCTCTTGGATATAAAACTATAAACATCCGATTTCCAAAGTAATTATACTTTATTATTAAAAACTTAAATGTCAATTTGTCTGAGACTGTCTTCAAGGCTAGAGTGAATAGGCTTATAATAAAATAGCGCGCTTCACCATAAACGATCACATCACTGCTTCTTCTGCTTCGATCACTCACGCCACAGGTCAACGCAGCGCTCGCCCGCCCGAGCGGAGCGTTAACTATATATTTGTTGGGACAGCCAAGTAGGATAACAAGCTCAAAACTTTGTGGTTAATCATGATATATTTTTGAAATTTTGTACATAGATTCTTTAATTATTAATACTGGACACGTGTCTCAGTTTTCGCATAAACAAAAAATAATGTTGTATACATATATTTTTTTTACCAAACATTATTTTTTTATAACCTATTTTTTAAGTCGGTTAATAAAAAAAAAATAAGTTCAGTGCATCTTTATATTTCATTAAGAAAAAGGATAAAAAAATATTTTTTCAAATTAGTCAGAGCTTATTGTAAATTTTCAAATTAGTCAGAGCTTATCGTAAATTTTCAAATTAGTCAAAACTTATCGTAAATTTTCAAATTAGTCAAAACTTATTGTAAATTTTCAAATTAGTCAAAACTTATCGTAAACTTTCAAATTAGTCAAAACTTATCGTAAATTTTCAAATTAGTCAAAACTTATGGTAAATTTTCAAATTAGTCAAAACTTATGGTAAATTTTCAAATTAGTCAAAACTTATCGTAAATTTTCAAATTGGTCAAAACTTATCGTAAATTTTCAAATTGGTCAAAACTTATCGTAAATTTTCAAATTGGTCAAAACTTATAGTAAATTTTCAAATTAGTCAAAACTTATGGTAAATGTTCAAATTAGTCAAAACTTATCGTAAATTTTCAAATTAGTCAAAACTTATCGTAAATTTTCAAATTAGTCAAAACTTATCGTAAATTTTCAAATTGGTCAAAACTTATCGTAAATTTTCAAATTAGTCAAAACTTATCGTAAATTTTCAAATTAGTCAAAACTTATTGTAAATTTTCAAATTAGTCAAAACTTATCGTAAACTTTCAAATTAGTCAAAACTTATCGTAAATTTTCAAATTAGTCAAAACTTATGGTAAATTTTCAAATTAGTCAAAACTTATAGTAAATTTTCAAATTAGTCAAAACTTATCGTAAATTTTCAAATTGGTCAAAACTTATCGTAAATTTTCAAATTGGTCAAAACTTATCGTAAATTTTCAAATTGGTCAAAACTTATAGTAAATTTTCAAATTAGTCAAAACTTATGGTAAATGTTCAAATTAGTCAAAACTTATCGTAAATTTTCAAATTAGTCAAAACTTATCGTAAATTTTCAAATTAGTCAAAACTTATCGTAAATTTTCAAATTGGTCAAAACTTATCGTAAATTTTCAAATTGGTCAAAACTTATAGTAAATTTTCAAATTAGTCAAAACTTATGGTAAATGTTCAAATTAGTCAAAACTTATCGTAAATTTTCAAATTAGTCAAAACTTATCGTAAATTTTCAAATTAGTCAAAACTTATCGTAAATTTTCAAATTGGTCAAAACTTATCGTAAATTTTCAAATTGGTCAAAACTTATCGTAAATTTTCAAATTGGTCAAAACTTATCGTAAATTTTCAAATTAGTCAAAACTTATCGTAAATTTTCAAATTTGTCAAAAATTATCGTAAATTTTCAAATTAGTCAGAGCTTATCGAAAATTGACGTATTTTTAGACACTATGTTTTAATCACCTTTAAACTGTGTATGAAATACATATCTTAAATTGACTGGAGTTAACTAACATTTATCTTCTACCCTCTACATAATTAAAAATGATGAAAAAGCACCGAACTTAATTTCATCTTTGTTTATGAACAGTAAAATCGGTCCCAATATAGATTTATCCAAAGAAATCAATGTTTCAAAAGCAAAGTAGCCAATCGAATCACCTAATTAGGACCCATTGAATTTCCAATGAGGGCATGAATGTTCTTACTACAATCTGAATAATCAAAGGGGTCTAATTGGGCCGATTTGGTTGTTGTTGATCTCCAAGTTTGTTGGCATGTTTCAGTCAGTCTGAGTCAGAGAAAAACAAGTCACTTTCAGAATTTGTAAAGGAGTTATTTTAACTATTCATTCTCAATGTTGGTTGTCAACGTCCATACCATGTTGAATACACCGGTACTCGTCCGATCACCGAAGTTAAGCAACATCGGGCGCGGTCAGTACTTGTATGGGTGACCGCCTGGGAACACCGCGTAACGTTGGCTTTTCCACTCTTTTGAATTCCGATTAAGTAGTTACGGTCTCTTAGTAGCCACCTACGAGATTCCATATCAAAAAAGAAAAAAAAAAACAATGTTGGTTACTGTACCTAAAGATGGAGAGTAGGAGTGGTCTAATGGTATCTGGGACTTACAAATTGTAGGTCGTAGGCTCGAACCCCATCAGGCGTTTTACTTTGTGTAAACTATTTCATCACCACTGCTCTCAAAACGGTGCAGGAAAACATCGTGAGAAAACCAGCATGTCCTACAACCAAAAAGTTCGAAGACATGAGACATATCTACCAACCCGCACTGGGCCGGCGTGGTAGATTACAGTCCACTCTCTCTTACCGAGAGGAGGCCTTTGTCCCAACAGTGGGAGTGGGGAGGCTGATTATGTTATGTATATATATGGATTCAGTGGAGAAACGTGCAAAGAGGCTGATTGGTGACCCTGATCTAACTCGAGTTGGTCTCCAAAGCCTAGAGCACAGGCGTAGAGTAGCCAGCCCTTCGGTTTTCTATAGGATGCATTTCGGGGAGTGTGCGAGGGAATTGCATGATTTAATTCCCCCATCTCCGTTCCACCAGCGGACGACCCGTCGTACGGCTGGTTTCCACCCTTACGTTATTAACACCACTACGATCCGGACAAAGCGTTTCGCCTCCTCCTTTATACCGCGTACATCGAGGGACTGGAACAATTTGCCAGCGGCGGTGTTTCCGTCGGACTACAATTTGAGTGTCTTCAAGGCTAGAGTGAATAGGCTCTTAATAAACTAGTGCGTTTTAGCATCAACGATTGCGTCACTGCTTACCATCAGGCAGGATTGCGGTCAAGCGCTGGTTTATAATATGTAAAAAAAAAAAAAATATCTACCAACCCGCACTGGGCCGGCGTGGTACATTACAGTCCACTCTCTTACCGAGAGGAGGCCTTTGTCCCAACAGCGGGAGTGGGGAGGCTGATTATGTTATGTATGTACTGCAAAGTTTGGATGGAGGTGGCTTTAGGATACCTAGACAGGTTTAGGGGCAGGCCAGTAGGTAATAATTATCAATCTAAATAATAATTAATCGTGTAATAGTTTTTTCACGTTGGATGCTTTATGAGAGACTAGCCTCCGCCAGCGACTCCGTTCGCGTAGAGTTAGTTATGCCCCGCTTTGACTTCAGTTTTCGCAACATTTTTTGTTACTGCTCTGCTCCTATTGGTTATAGAGGGATATTATATAGCCTAAAGCCTTCCTGGATTAATAGGCTATCCAACGCAAAAAGATTTTTTCAAATCGGACCAGTAGTTCCTGAGATTAGCGCACACAAACAAACAAACAAACTCTTCAGCTTTATATATTAGTATAGATATATTGCTCGCCTTTAAAACACCAGGTGACATAGTCTGCAATTTTTATAAATTTGTCATTCCATTGCCATTGCGCTAAGAAGTTCGTAATCTGCAAAATTCATAATGATCAATAAATTGTCTCGTAATGGAATGGTAATAGAATGACATTGCAGGATTGCCAATATTATAAAACCCGTTAGCAGAAATGATTTTCTAAAAACTACTACTCAATTTGAACATTTAGTGGAGGGTCATTTAGTGACCGCTGGAATTACATAATGAAGCCATTTTGTTAGTAGATTACGAAACTTGTCAAAAGTCGATCATTATGAGATCACTGATCTATCATTCTGACACTATTGTAATAGCAGAGTACGAGCCCTGTAAGATCCTGTAACCGTCTCACTTTTACAATTTTTTACAGTAAACTGTCGTCCGATCTTTTAGGAAAATAAAATCGGAGATCAATTCGTAATGTTCCTGCAGCCTAATCGACGAACACATTTTTGTCAAATGATTGCGTCTAGTTGGGATCGTTTGGACCGAACGACCCAAACGAACCCAACTAGTCGCAATCATTTTACAAAAATGTGTTCGCTGATTGGGCTGCTATTCAAGATATATCTTCATCTTTAAGATATATCTTCTTTAATCTGATGGTTGGATTAAAGAAGATATGACACTGTAATTAAAAAAGTTCATTATCTCTCAAACGACACTCATTATCAGAAATTTATCAAAACTTGAAGTAAAGTAGAAGTTCACTTTTCATTTTCTGACAGAAAGACATTTGAAAGCGAACATTTCTTTAAAAAAAAAATTCACGTCTGGTCATATGCATACTTATCATAAGTTTCTTTAGGTAAGACGCTGGTGCGCTGAAGCTGGAGACGGTGTGAAGTTCGAGTATGAGCAGAAGGACCCCTATGTGCCTCCAACCAAGCTGGACAACAGCAACGCGTACTGGCTTGCTTTCAAGTCGGCTGCTGAACAAATGTAAGTGCTAATGTAAAATCTTTACAGAAAGAGGTCCAGTGCTCGACATAGGCATTGCCTGTCTATCAGTAGCAATAACAAATGTCAAATTTCATTTTGACAGTTCAACAACAGTCATTGCGTTGCTTACATTGTTGAGAAAACACATTTTTAGATTATGATTTAGCAATGGATGATGTAGCAATGGATTAGCAATATGCTTCAAAATGCTTACAGTGTTCAATATGAGAATTAGAGTCATCATCATCATCATCATCTCAGCGTTAATCCCAGTTGCATCCGCAGCTTTTTCAGTTTTGGAGTCTAGGGCTTTACCAGTCTAACTGCTGATTTTGGCTAAACTTCGATATTTTCCGTGAAGCGACTGCCGTCTGACCTTCACAACCCGAAGGCGATATCTAAGCATTGCAGTTAGACCAATTGTTAGACTTTTGAGGGCTCCAACAACCCGTAACGACTGCCACTAGATGTTCTTATGGCAACCGGGACCAACGGCTTAACGTGCTTTCCGAGGCACGACCAGATCAGTGCAAATATTCATATTCATGCATACAAACATTTGCACTGTGCGGGGATCGAACCCGCGCCTCCTTGCGCAACGGCCGCGTTCGCTACCGCTACGCCACGGAGGCTGTCCAATATGAGAATTAGAGTATGTTACGCAATGAAGGTGATGGTGTATGTTTCACTATCATGAATATTCTAATTATTCTTATCTGCCTATTTTTTTTCAATTATGTTGAGGTCAGTTTCCAGTCTTACCGGACGCAGCTAAATACTAGTATTTTAAATGAAGTACCTAACTGTCTATCTGACTTCCAAAATCCATTTATTGGTTAATACAATATCCCTTGGTTTTGATTGTTAGACTTTCAGACTTCTAACGACCCATAACTACTGTCATAGATCTATAAATAGCTGATTGACGACACGGTTGGTGTAGTGGCTGAGCGGTAGACTGCTGCCCTGCGTGTCGCGGTTTCGATCCCCGCATGGAATAAATATATGTATGACCTACTATATATAGTTCTTTCGGGTCTGGCTATATGTGTATGTGAATTTAAATGTTTGTTAATGCACCCACGACACAGTCCTAGTGAAGGACAAGGTCTTTAAAAAAAATCTAAATATGAGATTGAAACGTAGGTACATGTACGTACGTACATAACTGGCGAAATAGGAAACAGGCGATATCTATGATGTGTCTGTTTTGATATACATATATATGTTTGTTGCGAGATGGCTTCTGATAGGGATGCTTGGAAGAAAAAGACATGTTGCGCCGACCCCAAATAAATTGGGATAAGGGCAGGAGAATGATGATATATGTTTGTTGCATTTCACGTTATAAGCGGTCGTTGCAAAAAAAAAAAATTAAAACAATTGAGAAATTGAATTGAGCTGATAGCTCAAAGTTGACCAAACCGGCGCGAGTTCTTGAACATGATGCAATTGAATCTATACTAATTCTATACTAATATATAAAGCTGAAGAGTTTGTTTGTTTGTTTGAACGCGCTAATCTCAGGAACTACGGGTCCGATTTGGAAAATTCGTTTTGCGTTGGATAGCCCATTAATACAGGAAAGCTTTAGGCTATATAACATCACCACGCGAGTGAAGTCTCTGGCGGCCGCTAGTCTAAGTATAAAATGCAAAGAAAGTATTGATTTCACCAATGTTCAGCAGCTCCAACAATGTTCCCGAATGCTAAGTTTAATTAAGACATTAATACCTTCCTCTCTTTCACAGAAACATTAAACTAAAACCCAGAACGTTCACTGGTGGTACCGACAGCCGATATTTACGAGAACTTGGTATTCCCGCGCTTGGGTTCTCACCGATGTCTAACACTACCCCAGGTCTGCATGAGCATAACGAGCATCTAAGAGCTGACATCTACCTACGAGGAATCGGGATCTACGAAGCTCTAATTCCTGCTGTTGCCAATGTGTGATAGAATAATACTACTAAATATGTGAACATTGGTCTTGAGTAATTAAATGTTTGCGTTAATAATAAAATCTGCTTTTTATTTTTCACAAACTGTACCTAATATTAAAATGTGTCAATTATTTTCTGTAATTTTGGTTTAAACAATCTAACTAGCGAAAGTTTCGGCATTAACTTTTGCTAATTACTACTTACAATTTAAGTGTTTTCAAGGCTAGAGTGGATAAGCTCTTAATAAACTAGCGCGTTTTACCATCAACGATTGCATCACTACTTAGCATCAGGCAGGATTGCGGTCTAGCACAAATTTATAATTATAACCAAAAAAATTAATAGATTTTTCATATCAATAACATATAGCCGTTACAGAAAAAAAAGTCATTTATTCTTATTAGGCTGAAAATCAGCACTTTTTGACGTCAATATTCCCCCCAGGGAAGAAAAAGAGGCGGAACTAACTCCCCAGCAACACAGCTGTCTGTTCATTAAAAAAAAAAAACGACTTTATACAATACTAAGTAGGTACAGTAATGAATACAAGAAAATACAAAAAAGATGAAATTGTTTACAATATACCAGCAAAGCAAAAACAAACAATAAATAGTATATTTCATTACAAGTGCGGAAAGCCTGTCATTACAACGAGTTTCGACAAATGTCGACCCGAGCCGAGGCGCAGCCGAAGGTGAGGGTTGACAGTCGGAACAAGTTGCAATGACGGTTCCGCACGTGTACTGAACAACTATTTTTAATACAGTTGCGAAAAAATTAAGCAATTTATTAAAATAATAAAAACACAATAAACTCAACTAACTAATAATTTATTTCATATAAAAGTTATAATTCACATATACATTGAAATTGGTTCAGTTTTTTATACTAACTGGGGAAGTTTTAGGTTGCATGTTTACTGTTTGAGACAAACTATTATTAATTTCGTATGATTGTTCATGTATATTTGTCAAAGGTGTTATACAATGGCGTTTGCTAGTTGATGGAATTGGATCTAATGACTTATCATTATCAACGAAGGTAAATGGACGAACTTTCTCCTCACTATTGTCATGTGAAGGTGACGGACTGGACTTTAAATTAATGGATTGTGTGATTTTTTTCCCAGTTTCTCGTTTGTTGTGTAATGAATCAGCAATATAGCCTTCTGCAACTTTGTCTGACTTCCAACCTCCTAGTCGCTTTAAGGACGTCAAATTGACTCCTGAATCTGCCAATAATGTAGCAGAGGTCCTCCTGAAGCTGTGCCCAGTATAATACTCTGCATCCGGCAGACCAAGAAACGTAGCTATTTCTTTTGGCATATTACCAAATTTGTTTATCCTGATTGCTTGAGATGTACACTTTCCTTTTTGATAATTTTGGAAAAAACGGTCGGATTTTCCTTTTTGGGACCGCTGATTCATATATTTTTGCACTATTCTAAGAAAATCTCCTTCAACAACAAAGCTTCTCGGTATCTTATTTTTTGTATTCGGAATCTTGATTAGTAGCATTTTTTCATGGGCTTCAATATCTTTTAAAGTAATATTGGATAACTCCTCTCTGCGGCAAGCACCAACAATGCCAAAAATCAGCGCAACCTACAAAAAAAAGGGATTTGATTAATATTTTTTTTAAATAATTTAATGACTGTATTTTGCGATTTCGTAAACTGAATACTAAAGAAAAATATAAGTACTTATTAATTAATTACCTTTGTGGCTAAATTAATAACAATCATCGGGAGCTTCGTTTAAAAACCTTTCCACTTCATTCGATGTTAATATTTTCGACTTTTTAGTTGTAAAACCGTCTGATTGTCGTTTTAAGAAAGCATTTAGTTTTGGGTATTGACTTATATCCACGTTGTTTCTTATTTTCAGCATACTTTTTATCATCGAAAACCTCGACCATAATGTAGAAGGTTTTAATTTTGCTGATAGTTCGGAGAAATATGCCAATATAACATTTTCTGAAAAACTATTTGCCTTTTTCTCTTCTCTCCACGCAATAAATTCGTTGTATATAGATATGTAGTGACTTTTTGACTTTTCCGGTAAAATGTTCTCCGAAGCATTTTGTGCAATTATACTGAGTTCCGGTGGTGTTAATTCAAATAAAATATAGTCGTAATTACTCATTTTGTGCAACAAACAACTAAACTCGCAAAGAAAATTTTTGAAAAATGGCGGAAACCGTAAAAGAATATAAGCAGAGATTTTTTTTCTTCACCCATTCGATTAGGCAAAGGGAACTATGCCCATACAGCCAAGTCTTCAGTAGAATTTTTTTATTGATATGAAATGAAAATGAAATGAGATGAAATTAAATAAAACCTAACCTAACTCATTGAATTAAATCATTAAATCTGATATTGAAACAAATTAGTAGCTTCTTTTTAGAATTATTTGCATGAATCATAAAAACTTCTACGATTTTTTTAAAGTAAAAACTTCATGGTTGGTTTTTTTTTTTTATTTTTAACAGACAATATTTTGACAGTTGGGAAAGAGAACGCACTAGTTCGGAAAAGGTAAAGAAAAAGCACGAATGTGTAATACCACTTTCCGAACGCTATACGTCCCTGTAATACACCACTTTTTGAGCAACTGTATTAAAAATATAATTAAGATAGAAATGTAAACAAGTAAAAACTTATTACCTAAATAAAAGTCCCAGGTATAAAGGGCGTGACAGCTCACATATTTATGCATTGTAAAAAAAGCAAATTAATATGAACTCATAGGTACCCATAACGTGTCAGTAAGCTGATTCCGGAGAAAGAACACAAACATTGTCTTGAGTTAATCAGACCGACCAGCTATTCTTATCATTTAAATAGTCCTTTACGGAATAATATGCCTTTGAACAAAGCTTGAATTTCATTTGTGCTTTAAATGCATTGTAGGCAAGTCAAGCAGGTGGAGATCTGCCCGGCTTGGGTAGAGCGCCGCCGTGTCCTCATGGCGGCGATATATCGCGCCCGACCCTGGTCCAGGCCATGGTCTTGAGCGAGACTGCATGGCAGGCCGTCACCTCCTTCTGCGAAGCAGTGATGTTGGCAAAGGAGGAGGCAGAGCGCGTGAGCGAGCGGGAATACCAGCGCCCACACGCCTCTAGCCGGTGCAGGAGACGCCTTGATCGGGAAACAACATTGAACTCCCGGCCACCGTAAGCGCGAGCTTACGGGCGGTGAGCAGTGGGCAGCTCGCCGCCCGATAAGGACCAGGGCCGAATCGACGGCGCGTTGTGTTTCACGCGCGCCTCAAAGAGATATCAGCACATTGTGACGGGATCCACGAAGAGTGATGCCTCCTAGATCAGGGTTGCGGGTTGGTTAAAAAAGAAACCGAGGCCCTGGTCTACAGACAAGTGAAGGAACACGGGTGGGTTTTAGTCAGTAAAAGTCTGACACGCCCTTCCGCTCCGCCCAGAGCGGGAGAGGTCATTAGATGATTTCCCACCCCAAACAAAAATAAAAGGCAAGTCTAGCGAAGCAGAGGGTATCTTGTTATAAAAAATTATACCAAGCTTGTTGGAGCGCCTGACGGACTTGTTGGAGCAGCGAGCATCAATACGTCTCTTTATAGTTTTAAGAATAATTGACCTGCCATTTTTTGTTACACTTGTGTATTAGACTCGCTAGTGAGTACAACGTTTTTAAATATCCATGTTCTCATAGTTTAATTTTTACCCAAGTCCTGGTACCTACCTGTTTACAAAGCTCAACAAAAGAGTTATGAACCTTTTGAAGTCGGTGAAAAAAATGTACGCGTCGACTTGAGAACCTCTTCTGGTTTGTCGTCGGTTAAAAATTCATAAATCATAATATTCCATATGGTGATAATTTAACAATTTCAATGACTATTCGTTGAAGAAGAAATCATGCACTTACTACATGGGTATTGACTAAATAATGTAGGTAAGCTTTTAACAGTCATATGTTTTAAGTAGCTCTTCGAAGCAATCCTTCATTTGCATACGAATTGAAAATAAATATTTAAAGGGCTATTAAATAACGATCGAATGCGAAAAAAACAACTTGTAGTAGAATGGTTCCTACACACAGTATCATATTAAGCCCAGTTTATGTAAGTCAATATATTTTTGCAATAATTGTTTTATAGCATGACATGAAACGGACGCAAACCCAATAATAAACCTGTTTAAGTTTACTATCATCAATCAATTCGTCAGCAATCCTGTACCCGACCACGTGTGTGTCGGCCATATTGGACAGTCCAGTTAAAGCAAATGGGTGCTCATAAAACAAAAACAATAAGTACTATCTAGGTAACTCAAAATAGTCTATTTAGTACAGTTTCTTGACCGTAAAGATAAGTTAGCACCCCGTGAAAGCGTTTCCTAAAGTTACCTATTTTGGCCACTCTCCAAAACACTCTGAATTTGCTTGTTACTTTATCGGAATCTCTAATACGTGTTGATTAATTGTCCTAGGTGAAATAATCATGCAGAAATACTTCTGGATGACTATGTATGATTCGTTATTTTAATTTAGTGAACGATTTTCAATATCAAAACTAATTTCTACTTTAGATTTCTCAAGTTAAAAAAGCTCTTCTATTAACCAAACATTCCAGTTAGCGTAAACCTAGGTCTCCTAAACGAGAGCTCGTAAAAAACATTAAGTCTACGTGAGCCATTAGCGGAGGTACATAAACTACTGTAATTTGCCGACCTGTTGCTTTTCTCCTGTTTCTAATAGCATGGAAAGCTTTGATGATGTATAGAAAGCGGTATTCACCGATCGGTGGGTACTTCTAATTGGATTTAATATTTAAGGTATGATGTAAAACATTTTAATGAGTCTCAAGTTGGAGCCCGTTTGGTTGCAAAAATTTAAATAATGACTAAATTTCTAAGATAAATGTCAATTGAAGTTATTTTTAATCATAAATTACAAATATTATTTACACTTCTAAAACTGAATAAACTACAAGTTAATCAATACATAGTATAAAACAAAGTCGCTTTCGCTGTATGTCCGTATGTATGCTTAGATCTTTAAAACTACGCAACGGATTTTGACGCGGTTTTTTTTAATAGATAGAGTGATTCTTAAGGAAGGTTTGTATGTATAATAAATGCATAATATAGTAGAGAAACACTGAGAAATCTAAAAAGCGCGATAAAACCGAACTCTACGCGGGCGAAGCCGCGGGCGGAAAGCTAGTAAATAATAAAATTACAAACGCTAACTAAAACTATTAACAAATTAAAATAGAGAACACAATTGAAGTTAAATACTAATTCTTGTATTTTTTTTAGGCACCGGATTTAATGATTTGAACAATAGGTATGTTGAAATTCAAACACATCTAGCAACAAAGCTGAAGGTGATTCAGCTTATTCCTCCTGAGTATCTCGGCTATCGTCACACGAACCTTTACGTTTTAAAGCGAATTATTTTCTCATCGACAAACACTCGCTTAAGGACAACTTTTGGTGCGGAGTATTGCATAACGCAATGAATAACTTAACGAACCCGTAGTTGCTCTCGTCTGGCGCCCAACGTGGGACCAAGACGCTCTTTTTGGCGCCTAATATGGGATTCACATCCGCGCAATTCTTACGCATTGCGTAAATAAGGAAACTTTTACGTTAACGAATTTGTATATTTAATGACAGCGGCATTGTGGCTGGATCACCCTGGCTGGCCTGTGCCTGGTACGGTGCTTCCGTCTGACTGTTACGACTACAGCCTTCAAATATTCATTTGAATCAATTAAAGTGAATCAGACCGAGTACTTGCAAAGACTTTGCAATATTGATACAAAGATTAGAAATGGTAGATACTGTAGTATCTCTAACTGTAATGGATTCGTTTTATTTGCTAGTTAGAGTGCTGTCTTGCGTCACTTAATAATACTGTAAGTTACTGGATATTATATCTTAGATTTGTGACATTATAAATCTAGTAAGTATAATATCTTTTCATTTTTTTTAACACACTAACGCTTATACAGCTACAACAATCCATACTATCCATACCAATATTATAAATGCGAAAGTAACTCTGTGTGTCTGTCTGTCACGCTTTCCCGCTTAAACCTCTCAACTGATTATGATGAAATTTGGCACAGACAATCTTTAGACCCGGAGAAAGGACATAGGCTACCTTTTATCCCGGAAAAATTTGATGTTCCCGAGGGAAATCTAAAGGCTTAATAAACTAGTGCGCTTTACCATCAACGATTGCGTCACTGCTTACCATCAGGCGGGATTGCAGTTAAGGACTAGTTTATAATTATTAAAAAAAAAAAA
Organism: Sesamia nonagrioides; assembly: GCA_017933935.1. Taxonomy (NCBI): domain Eukaryota; kingdom Metazoa; phylum Arthropoda; class Insecta; order Lepidoptera; family Noctuidae; genus Sesamia; species Sesamia nonagrioides. The sequence continues at coordinate 175,154 of JADWQK010001727.1, read as the reverse complement.
AACAAAAAAAAATATAACCGAACACCACGCGGGCGAAGCCGCGGGCGGAAAGCTAGTCCATACTAATATTATAAATGCGAAAGTAACTCTATAGTACTAGACTCTAAAGTAAGTCTATCTGTCTGTTACGCTTTCCCGCTTAAACCTCTCAACCGATTTTGATGAAATTTGGCACAGACAATCTTTAGACCCTGAGAAAGGACATAGGCTACTTTTATCCCAGAAAAATTTGATGTTCCCGAGGGAAATCTAAAAAGCGCGATATAACCGAACTCCACGCGGACGAAGCCGCGGGCGGAACGCTAGTTATTAATAAATGTACAGTTCAAGTTTTACTACAATTAATATATCTTTTCTGTTTCTTGACTGAGTTGTTATAAAACTCAGTAGTCGCTCCTGGGTGGGCGCCAATAACTACGTCTCATTACTAAAATTCGAACACAAACGTTATGATAAGGTTTCTGTTCCAACTAAATAAATATTTAATTGGATTATTTATTACTATTTTATTTAGTTTTTTATTTATTGGGTGTCTTTTTATTAAGTAGTCATTATCATCATCTCAGCGTTTGTCCCGGTTGCATCCGCGGCTTTCGCGTTGGAGCCCGGGGTCCGCTCTTTTTATTGAGTAGTATTACCTACAATATATTGAGACCAACACACAATGTATCAAGCGTATAAAACAATATGTTAAGAAAAGTTTGGCATTATTAGGTACTTACAATAACTATGTACCACTAACAATATTACTTTTTTCTTAATGATATGACATGCGTGATTGCGATCCCGCCTGATGGTAAGCAGTGATGCAATCGTTGATGGTAAAGCGAATATCTTCCTCTTTTTTAGTATGGAACAATGATCATGCTACTAAGTTACTAGATATGATTATTATCAGCTTTATCTTAAGACCACACAGGTTTAGTAGCTACATACTCGAATATGAGTAAAATATTCAGGCTTAGCACAATCTGGGTAATAATAAATACCTACTCGATCGTACATTATTTATAAGCAGATTATCAGGTTTTCGAATAATTCTACTAGACTAAATCTTTACCAATATTAATAATTCTGTAGAGTTTGTTTTACGCTCTTATATCTTAAACCCAGGCACTTAGGAGTCAAAGAAATGGAATAAAGTTAGAAAGTACGCCAAACTTACACGAAGTAACAGCGCGGGTAGGCGATGCGATCTAAAGAGATGCGATTGACGGGTGAAAAAGGAATTTCTAGTGGACAGAACCCATCATTTATTAATAGAATTCCGGACGACACGGTTGGTGCAGTGGCTGAGCGATCGACTGCTGCGCTGCGTGTGGCGGGTTTGATTCCCGCACGGGACAAATATTTGTATGGCCTATGGGTAGTTGTTCCGGGTCTGGCTGTTTGTGTATGAGAGGTTAACTGTTTGTAAACGCAACCATGAAGCAGGAGTAATTCCAAGTGTGCGGCAAGTTATAAAAAAATATATAATAAGTACCCGTTTTTGTTTAGTTTCATTTTGTATTTATTTTGCTGTAATGCGAATAAACGCATCTTTCCTTTCCTTCTTATTTTTTTTACATTAAAAACCTATAATGACGAACACCGCTGCTTACACCATAACTGGAGGTTCTTCATAAGTAAGGTATTTTCTATCTACTACACCTAACTCAAACAATAGCTAAGTATATCGGAACGTAGGCTGGGAGGCTGTAAATCTTCATCGCAGTAGGTGCTGTTACCACTAGTAAATCATTTTTATCCTATAATATTTGTGCTATAATAAATTGACGTTCATTTTTGATGAAATAAAATTCAACATGCATATTTTTAGGTACCGACGATATTCGTGTTTACCGCTTAATGCATACACACACATGCAACTTGGTCGTTGAAATATTAATTTAAAATAATTGTTGATAGTTCCAGAAATGTCTGTGGTCCTTGTACTTAATAGATGTAAAAATGCTAACGAGTACTCGTTGCGGGTTTCGGAACGCAACTGTGCTCCGGAAATTTTGAATTCGGAACACTAGCAAGTTCTTTTGTTCTACGTTCAGACAAATATTTGAATATAGAACTAGTTATGTCTACAAACTACGAACTATGTGTAGAAAAAGCGCGGGAAACTTCGTAGAAGGCGGGAGTGTTTTTTCTTTGCAAAATTAATTTTTAACTTTTCTTATTTATTTTGATCAGTTGAGGTTGTAGTTTAGTTTGTACATATTTATTGTAGTTTGATATTTGTATATTTTGTGTTATTTTGTATACTTTGCTGAGTTTTTGGTAAGTGTATATATTTTACTATTAGTGTATGAACGACCCTCCTGACTTGGAGCCAGGGGGTTCAGGCTTATGCCTGGATCCCCCTGTCGCAAGTTATGTGACTATTTCCGATGATTTGAGTGGAATGGATACGGATATTTCTCAAGTGTCTACTTCAAAAAGCGAAGGAACACGTAAAAGGGTTCGCCATCAACCTAGGTCTGTTTGCAAGCATTGTAATAAGCGTAGGAAAAAGAAAAGGAATTCTACTGATAGCAGTGATACAACACAATGCCAATGCATTATTACCTCAAATGATGTTGTTGAGGAACCTCACATCCATATATCAGGCTCAGGCTCTCAACCCTTAATTGAAACAAAACATCAAAGTAGTGTGGATAATGTTACTGCAAAAATCCCTCAACCATCTCTTGGTAGGAAAGAGTACCTTGCTTCAGATTTGCAACCGTATGTAGTCCATGTACAAAAAATAGAAGCATCCTCAAATACTAGTACTACCTTACATCCCATGGCCTTTGGCAATTTTTTAAAGAAAAATAAGTTTCAGTATATAATACCAGGTAGTGTGAAAAGAATAGGTAGGAACAGATGTGCTGTGGCTTTCACTACTCACAGTGCTGCTAATGATTTTATTGGAAATAAAAATTTATCTACATACAATTTTAAGGCGTTCATTCCCACCTTTAGTGTGACAAGGATAGGACTGATTAGAGGTATCCCTAATGACTGGTCTGTGGAAGAAATTATAGAAAATGTGTCAGTACCTGTTGGCTGTGGTAAAGTGCTAAAAGTTAGGCGTCTCAATTACAAAGTTACCACCACTGAATCTACTACATGGAAGCCCTCTCAATCAGTAGTTCTTACCTTTGATGGACAAGTCCTTCCAAAGAGAGTTTTTGTTTGTTTTAACTCTGTTCCTGTTGATATTTACACATTTCCCACTATTCAGTGCTATAAGTGCTGCCGCTATGGACATACCAAAGCATTGTGTCGTTCTGTACCAAGATGTTTTAAATGCAGTCAGAATCATACAGGCGATTCATGTTCAGTTGAGGATGATGCGGCTGTTTGTATTATGTGCAATGGTTTTCATTTTGCTACTAGCAAAGTTTGTCCAGAATTTAATCGCCAGAAAGAAATTAAGCATACAATGGCACACAACTGCATTTCCTATATGGAAGCATGTAAACTACACCCTCCAGTGTCTAAGTCATATGCGAATGCTTTAAGTACCCCAGTTAAACCAGCTTCACATAATAAGAATGCAAGTCCAAATTCTAGCAATGCTAATCCTGTTTCATATAATAAAACAGTTTTTCTGAAACCTCGGTCACTTCCTAAGTTTTCCAAGGGTTTTGACTGTGCTGCTCATAATGCAATTATTAAAGAAGGTCAAATTCCTACCCCGGCTAATGGTTGTGGTTTAAAAGCAAAATCAGATGATGATGGAAACTTGAAACATTCGCAGATATTAAATTTAATATTGAGCATTCTTGGTGCATTGCTTCATAGTAATTCAAATATTTTAAAACCGTCCGACGTTGCCACTCTAAATGAGTTTTTAAAACAAACAGTTGATATCAATAATGGATTGCCAAATTATTCAGTGGAATTGTCGGAGTATAGTACCTAAAAAGAGTGATTTAATTTACCTTATAAATAAGTTTAATCCTTTAATTATAGTTTTGTCAGAAACATGGCTAAAGCCAGGTTATATTTTTGGTATTTCTGGTTTCACTTGTATACGTGAAGACAGAGCTGATGGGTATGGTGGTGTCGCCATTCTTGTCAAAAATACTGTGTCTTTTTCTCAAATAACTTTTCCTCCTCGTAACCGTGATGATATTAATATTGTAGGAGTTTATGTTGACAATATTACTATCGTTTCAGTTTATCTGTCCAAGCCTTCTGTCGCTGCTTTTGATGAAATAAAATTGTTGCTGTCTAGTATAGACACACCATTTTTACTGCTTGGAGATTTTAACTCTCATCACCAATCTTGGGGTAGTACCATCACTAATAGTGATGGAGAATATTTATTGGAAATTTTAGACTCTTTTAATCTTTGTGTGTTAAATACTGGTGCTCCAACGAGGCGCACAAACCCTAATGAGAACTTTAGTGCTGTTGATTTGTCTATTTGTACACCCTCTTTGGCATCATTAATGTCTTGGTCGCCTCTAACATCTACTTTTGGCAGTGATCATTTTCCCTTAATTATCACATCTCCTATTAAGGGTAGAAATACACCAAAACCCAAACCTCGTATAAAACATAAGTTGTATGATGCCGACTGGTCCACATACAAGACCCGAGTGGAATTCAAGATCACACAAATACCTGACTTGAATGAGTTGGATAGAGCTACAGCTTTTGCTAAGTGCATTATCGATGCAGCAGATGAGATTTTTCCTATCAAGGATAATTCCTCACGGAAAATTCCTTTTCCTCCGTGGTGGGATTCGGAATGCGCTGAAGCTGTTCATAGAAGAAAAATGGCTGAGAAGGAATATGCTTGTGATATGAGTGATGAGAAATTACTTTTGCTACAGACTGCTGTTAAATCTACCCGTGAATTACTTAGAGAGAAGAAACAACAAGGCTGGAAAGCTTTTTGTTCTTCACTCTCTCCTAATACAAGCCCTTCATTAGTCTGGCGTAACATAAAACGTTTTCGATCTGCATTTAATCAATCTTCCTATGCTTCTCTTTCACATTCTATGGCTGATGCCTTTTTAGACCGCTTGGCTCCTCCTACAGTACCGGAAGAATCTCTTTGTGTATCACCCTATTCTATGTTAAATTCTAATAGTTCTCCTTTAGGCTTGCCTTTTTCTATGACCGAATTAAAAGGAGTTCTAGCCAGTGTAAGAGATTCTTCTCCAGGTCAAGATAGCATAATCTACTCCTTTATAACCCATTTAAATGATAAGCCATTGGAATTTTATTTACAGTTAATTAACGATATTATGCTATCTGGTAAAATTCCGTCTTCATGGCGTAGTCAAGAAATATTACCTATTTTAAAACCAGACAAGCCCTCAGACGACGCTACTTCTTACAGGCCTATTGCCTTATCATCTGTTTTGGCAAAAATAGCTGAACACCTTGTTAAAAATCGCCTCGAGTGGTTTATTGAAAGTAATCAAAAATTGTCTAATAGTCAATTTGGATTTAGGAAAGGCAAAAGTACAATGGACAGCATTAGTATTCTCACCACTGATATCAGAACTGCCTTCACCACTAACAAAAATGTAGTAGCAGCTTTCTTGGACATATCATCTGCATATGATAATGTTAATATTTTAATTCTTCGACAGAAGCTTGACGAGCTGTGTGTTCCTCATATTTTAATAAATTTTATTATGAATATTTTATCAGAAAGAATAATTTCTTTGGAAGTTAATAATTTTAAAATATCTCGTACTCTACATAGAGGTTTACCCCAAGGCTGTGTACTTAGTCCGCTTCTATATAATATTTATGTATATGATTTAGAATCATCTCTCCAAAATACTGTAAATGTTCTGCAATATGCTGACGATTTGTTGCTATATGATATTGATGGAGATATCACAAAAGCTTGTAACATTCTGACATTCTCCCTTAAGCTGTTAAATCAGTGGTTGAATAAGAATGGTCTTGACTTGTCACCAACTAAGAGTGAAGTAGTAATATTTTCAAGAAAGCGTTCAATCCCTTCTGTATCAGTTAGTTATAATAATGAAATATTGCCACAAAAGAATCAAGCTAGATTTTTGGGTGTAATATTAGACAGCAGACTTTCAGGATTACCCCACTTTGATTACATAAGTGCTAAATGCGAGAAGCTTCTGAATATGATGAGATGTCTTTCAGGTGTATGGTGGGGTGCACACACATTGTGTTTAAAACTTTTATATGATGCCCTTATTAGAAGTGTACTTGATTATGGAACATTTTTATTAGATGGTGGCAGTATTAAAGGTCTTAAAAAACTTGATGCTATACAATCAAAAGCACTAAGGATTATGAGTGGAGCTATGAGATCTAGCCCCATTAACGGCTTACAGGTGGAATGCGGGGAGCCTCCTCTTCACCTTCGGAGACAGTATTTAGCTGATAGGTTTCTCATCAGAGCCATGCAATTTTCTAATCATTTCCTTTTTCATAAACTGGATGCTTTAAATAACCTTATTCAGTCTTCTCGTTATTGGACCCATAAGGCCATCCCATGTCTCATCAAAAGCTTCCGGAAAATTATGTCCATAGAATCACATATTCATCGCTCCATTTCTTTGCCGCTGTTTGTGTGTGACTTTGATTCTTTAATGATTGAACCTAGTATATGCTACAACACTGGTGTTGGTAAACATGATGTGGAGGCGAATACTCAATTTAATTTCAATATACATGTAAATAATTGGAGTGAATGGCATCATATATATACTGATGCGTCAAAGATTGGTCCTAATGAATGTGTCGGTGTTGGAGTCATACACAAACAGTACAATATATTACAAATGACTAAGTTGCCTCCAGAGTCATCTGTGTTTACTGGAGAGTGTTTTGGCTTGTTGAAAGCTGTAGAATATATATTGCTTGGTAAATTAAGCAAAACTATTATATTTACAGACTCTAAAAGTGCTCTGCAAACGTTAGATAAATTTCCATTTAAAATGAAACCTTACTATCCTATAATTTTTGAAATTAGAAAGAAGCTTGTATTATGCAAAGCTAGAGGATATTCTGTTGTTTTTTCTTGGATCCCTGGTCATAGCGGCATTGTGGGTAATGAAAGGGCTGATCAGATAGCTAAGAATGCTTCTACTTGTGGTGATTTATTTCCCTACACAAATTACTGTTACGATCTGTTGACTCTGCCTAAAGTTCATCTTCAGAAATCATGGAACAGCCTATGGATAGAGAGCGCTCAAGTGAAGGGTAGACATTATTTTAATGTCCAGCCTTCTATTCCTTTGAAGCCTTGGTTTTCTAAGGTGAAAATGGACAAACGTTGCACTTCTATTATTATACATATGCGTCTTGGACATGTGTGTACTCCTTCCCATCTAGCGAGATTAGGAATCGTGGAAAGTAATTTGTGTGAGTGTGGGGAGGATGTGGGAGACCTAGACCACATCTTTTTTTCCTGTTCTCAGTACGACCATTCCTTGATTTTCCAACAGCTTTTATCCGCTCATGTTCCTCTTCCTACTAGTATAACTTGCCTCATTTCAAATCCTGTTCTTTATCATAGTTTATTATCTTCTTTTATTATACATAATAATATTAAAGTTTAGATTGTATCTAAATACTTACCTACCTACCTATATCATAATATGTCCTTACTTTTATTATTAAATATTTTATGTATTTTAAATTTGTTTAATAACCTTACCTTTCCTGATCATATAAATCATTCCTTGATGTTTTGATATTCCTCCTGTCTGTTTCCTTACCTTTTTAACCACATTGACATTGGCACAAAGATAATCTAGTGCCATAAAAAAAAAAAAAAAAAAAAAAAAAAAAAAAAAAAAAAAAAAAAAAAAAAAAAAAAAACTATGTGTAACAAAATATGTGCCGTTAAAAACTGCACTTATGAACAAGTGTTTTTGTATGGCAGCAAATATCTACAACAAATTACCCAAAAATTGGAAAGAGCAAACTATGTATTTTTAAACTTAAACAAACAATGAAAAGTTTTTGGCACTAAAAGCATTTTTTTTTTAATTATTATAAATTACTGCTTGACTGCAATCCCGCCTGATGGTAAGCAGTGATGCAATCGTTGATGGTAAAGCGCACTAGTTTATTAAGCCTATTCACTTAACTTACTATAAAACTTAGGAATAGCTTCCTATTCCTAAGTTTTTAAGTGAATAGGCTTAATAAACTAGAAGACGGCAGTTGAGCGAGGTGATGCAATGTTAAACTTAAGACCAACACGACCAAATGATGCTGCGCTAGAGGGAGATTGATCTGGAGACTCTCCGCGACCAAACTCCCGACACAACAACATTTGGCGCATCGTACCCGCCACACGTCGCACCACCACTGCTCAGACCCGTCCTCCGTACGGCTTCACCAGACATCACGCCGAAACACGACGAATCGCTTGGCGGCAAGACTTTGTCTGTCTGGCTTTGACTTTTGCATAATTAATGAATTTTTGTCTTAATAGAAAGTTATAGAATACAGTCAAAACTTTTTCAAACACAGCTCAGCTATTTTAAATACGAATGTCATCATCATCATCATCATCATCTCAACGTTAATCCCACTCGCATCCGAAGCTTTTTCGTCTGTCCGTAAGTGTGGGGTCCGCTTTAACAGTCTAACTGCTCATTTGGCTAAACTTAAATATTTTCCATGAAGCGGCTGCCGTCAACCCGAAGGCGATGTCGAAGCGTTACACCGACTAGTTAGACCGATTGTTGGACTTTTGAGGGCTCCAACATCCTGTAACGACTGCCATTTGATGTTCGTATGGCAACCGGGACCAACGGCGTAACGTGATGTCCGAAGCACGACCGAACCAGTGCAAATATTCATATTCATGCATACAAATATTTGCACTACGCGGGGATCGAATCCGCGCCTCCTTGCGCAGCGGCCGCATTACATTCAACACAACAAAACATAAAACGGGCGGTCTTATCGCTAATGCAAAAAAAAAAAACTGCTTAGTATAAAAAATGTTCCCGAACACATATCATCTTGAAAAAAGTGCTGAAATCATCTGCTATTATATTGATATACTCTTTCTTTAAAACCAACCATATATTTATTTATTTTAATGACATCTTCAGAAAGTACTTCCCGGTTTGTTTATTTTCTCGCGAAAATTCTCGCAAAGCCAGGCCTCGGCTCTCCATAAGCAAAACAAACTGTTATTCAAAATGGAAATGAAACAAAGCCTTCATACCCACACCACGCCACATTACTGATCCCGTTTGCTTCTAAATCTAGTGCACATTTCACGTGCGCCTTCAATAAATGTCTCGCTGAATAATATATGAGACTACCGATTACTGCACTTTTTGCCGTAAGTCTTTTAAATTTTGATTCTAGTTCGGAAGGCAACGCTCTATATTGCTGTATTGATCCTTAATATCAAATAATCCATGTTGGGTTTCGAAGAAAAACATTAAGTTATTCATCTGCTGTGTGAACCTCAAACCTTGGAAAACGCCAGTTACGTAATCGATAGAAATAAGTCGTCATGGTGTTGTTAGAATTCTCCAAAATATTTACGACTGAAAAAAAAAATGAGACATATACTAATGGACATGCCGTACGCGTATAATGTGCAGTAATTTTTTGGTTTGAAAAGAGTGAGAGAGATGGCCTTTGCTTTCAGTCTAGCACTATCTCTTTCCTCATAGATGATTGATGATTTTGAGAGAGATAAAGATAGACAAAACTTCGTTTCCTCTCTTTCTTTAACTTTCGGTAACCAAAGAGAATAGGAATATAGACAAAAAAGTTAAAAAAAAAACAATATGAAAATATTACCTTATTCTCTAACAATGTGCTAAAGTTGAGTTTAATAACAGATCTTCTATTACCTTCATCATAGTTTGATTTATAGCAGTCTACCTTTTTAGAAAATAAAATAAGGCTCCCTTTACGACGCAGATGAAAACGGATCTAACCTAGTCTGACGGGAAATCAGTTTAGTAACGAACGAACGGTGTTCCAGAATTGAAAATCATATTACCTATTCCGATTTTCTTCATATGCCTATGTATATGAATACTCCACACATATCCACAGTTTATCCAAAGATTGGCAATCTAATAACACACAGGAATACTGCAATATAATTTAGTTACCGTGCACTTTATCAGTGGCAATGTCATTTTGACAGTTTAACAATAGTGAGTAAACAATTATAACGAATATTTGAAGCAAAATATCGTCTGGACGTGGATAACGCTAGTGGTCCAGATGGTATACCAGCCATTGTTTTTAAGGCATGTGCGCCGCGTGGTCTCCTGTACTGACGCGCTTGTATGGCCTCTCTTTTAGAACAGGGTATAGTGCCCAAATCCTGGAAGCTTGCTAACGTGCAGCCTTTTGATTACAATTTGAGTGTCTTCAAGGCTAGAGTAAATAGGCTCTTAATAAATTAGTGCGCTTTACCATTAATGATTGCATCACTGCTTACCAATATTCTTAAAAATAAATAAATACTAATTTAAAAAAATCTAATTCTAATTACATTAAATTACATAAATTTTAATTAGAATGTAATTAAAATTTATAAAAAAAAATGGAGCCATATCTTTCAAAATGATTCAAATAAAGAATATTCAATTCTATTCTTTTTTTTCCTTTATAGCTCTGATTTAATGTCTTTAGCCAACTTAAAAAATTCGTTAGATTTTTGAAATTCTGATTCTATTTATAATCAAAATGTTTATGAATACTGATGGGAACAAATTCAAATATAGAACTCTTTCTCAAATACAGTAGGTATTTGTGAGGGCCGTCAACCTGTCAAACTATTAATACTTATGTACGTATCAGACAATAATAAGGAGTAAATACTATTCCGTAGTTCAATTTTTGTGGCATCCTCAGAACAGAATTTTTAAACTGAGGCTTTATTTTATTTTGATCACCAGTTTTAACCGCAAATATCACACGATTGGCTCAAATAGTCATCATGTTGTGTAGTGATGTGCAGGAGCGGGACATTGGCCAAACTTAGTACCTACTTATGCGAAATCAATATTTTTATGAACTCACTAATTCACGGAGAATTTTAAACACGCCACTTTAAACAAATCTAGCACACATAAAAAAGTACTGTAATATAATAATGAAAATATTACAGTATTCTTTTTTTGAGTGCACCATTTGTTTATACATATATTAAAATTTCGTATTTAAAATTCAAATAAGGAAGGCGTATCAAGATTAAATTAAGTTTATTATGTTCATTATGTATGTATTTATTTATGTACGTATAATTTTGGATATGTATATATTTGTGTATATATTTTAGTGTATTGTATTAATGCTATTTGCACCAAAGACAGTCCCATTTATGGTTTAGGCGAATCTCTGTCAATTCATTGGTTCCCTGGAAGAGATTGCATTAGCGATAAGGCCGCCCATTGTATATTTTGTAGTGTTGAATGTATTTTTGGTATAAAATAAAGTACATATCCATACTAATCCATTATATAAATGCGAAATTAACTCTGTCTGTCTGTCTGTTAAGCTTTCCCGCTTAAACCTCTCAACCGATATTGATAAAATTTAGCACAGACAATCTTTAGACCCTGAGAAAGAACATAGGCTACCTTTTATCCCGGAAAAATTTAATATTCCCGAGAAGCGCGATATAACAGAACTCCACGCGGGCGAAGCCGCGGGCGGAAAGCTAGTAAATATATAAAACTACTTAGATGAGTTCAGTGTCTCCTAAATGACTACTTTGAGAAGAAAAACCGTAACTAGTTAGTTACGGTTTTTCTTCTGAAGAGTGAGTTCACTCTTCGTGCGTTTGAAGATTTCCACAGGACGATTTGGTTGTCATACCGAAAATAATCAGACGCGCTTCTCCCAACCTAAATGCTTACCCATGCAGAGGTAAAATGCACACTTATGGATAGTAAAATTCAATTTCCAACCGGTATTACCCGACGACTTTTCCGCAGAGCAATCTCTCGCTTGCAATAAACATAAAATATTATCCAGGCAACCTCATAAGTCTTGCTGAAGGGGAAGAAATATTTTAAATTTTAACGCCGTATTAACTCTATATGAATGCCGTTAAAGCCTGCAAGTAGCCATTTTCAACGAGTTATGACATTAATTTAAACTTTCTTAGGTACCTAGACTTCTCTGTGTATTGGATTATTGCGAATTAGAAATTGTATGAAAGATTGATAACCATTATTTCACGCCTGCTACCAAATGGGTAAATACTGGTATTATTTAATCGCCTCTCAAGGCAATAGTGCGTGTTGCAATGTTGTTTATTTAATACCATCTGGTAACACTTATGTATACAAATAAATAAATTTGAATTTGGTAGCTGTCGGTACTATAATCTATACTAATACTAGCTTTCCGCCCGCGGCTTTGCCCGCGTGGAGTTCGGTTATATCGCGCTGTTTAGATTTCCCTCGGGAATATCAAATTTTTCCGGGATAAAAGGTAGCTTATGTGCTTTCTCTTAGGGTCTAAAGATTGTCTGTACCAAATTTCACCAAAATGGGTTGAGAGGTTTAAGCGGGAAAGCGTAACAGACAGACAGACAGACAGACAGAGTTACTTTCGCATTTATAATATTAGTAACTACTTAGATGAGTTCAGTGTCTCCTTACCGACTACTTTGGGAGGAAAAACCGTAAGTAAGTAACTCACTCTTCGTGCGTTTGTAGGTTTCCACAGGACAATTTGGTTGTCATACCGAAAATAATCAAACGCGCTTCTCCCAACCTAAATGCTTACCCATGCAGAGGTAAAATGCACACTTATGGATAGAAAAATTCAATTTCCAACCGGTATTACCCGACGACTTTTCCGCAGAGCAATCTCTCGCTTGCAATAAACATAAAATATTATCCATGCAACCTCATAAGTCTTGCTGAAGGGGAAGAAATATTTTAAATTTTAACGCCATATTAGCTCGATATGAATGCCGTTAAAGCCTGCAAGTAGCCATTTTCAACGAGTTATGACATTAATTTAAACTTTCTTAGGTACCTAAACTTCTCTGTGTATTGGATTATTGCGAATCAGAAATAGTATGAAGGATTGAAAACCATTATTTCACGCCCACTACCTAATGGGTAATTAAAATACAGGTAATATTTGTACGCCTTCCAAGGCAATAGTGCATGTTGCAATTTTGTTTGTTTAATACCATCTGGTAACACTTATGTTTACAAATAAATCAAATAATAAATAAATAAATAATAAATCCTTCCTTTTCCTTAGTTCCTTCCTATTCTCTCGGTGGTAGGCCATAACATCGGCTGCCGGCAGAAGTTACCACCCACCAGACAAAGTCTTGCCGCCAAGCGATTCGTCGTTTTCCGGCATGATGTCTGGTGAAGCCGTACGGAGGACGGGTCTGAACAGTTGTGTTGCGATGTGTGGTGGGTACGATGCGCCAAATGTTGTTGTGTCGGGAGTTTGATCGTGAAGAGTCTCCAGATCAATCTCCCTCTAGCGCAGCATTGTTTGGTCGTGTTGGTCTTGGGTTTAACATTGCATCACCTCGCTCAACTGCCGTCATCCTTCCTATTCCTTCGTTTTTTAAGTGAATAGGCTTAATAAACTAGTGCGCTTTACCATCAACGATTGCATCACTGCTTACCATCAGGCGGAATTGCAGTCAAGCACTAGTTAAAAATTATTTAAAAAAATAGAGTTTTTAAGTAAATAGGCTTAATAAACTAGTGCGCTTTACCATCAAAGATTGCATCACTGCTTAACATCAGGCGGGATTGCAGTCAAGCACTAGTTTATAGTTATTAAAAAAAATAATAATAATGATTTGGTAGTTGTCGGTACTGTTACGATATAAAAGTAGTCTGTGGTATCTGTTGTGTAATCTGTAGTGTAGTATATAAGTAAGCACTCTGTGGCACTCTGTAAAAGGAAATTAACATGTATAATAAAAGTTATTAAAAATACGTTTATTAATATCTTTTATTTTAATTCGTTGCATAAATAAAAATAACAGGTACTATAATCTATACTAATATACAAAGCTGAAGAGTTTGTTTATTTGTTTGGGCGCGCTGATCTCGGGAACTACTGGTCCGATTTGACAAATTATTTTTGCGTTGGATATCCCATTAATCCAGGAAGGCTTTAGGCTATATGATCTCACGCTGCAACGTATAGGAACTGAGCATAATTAAACCACGCGAACGAATTCGCTGGCGGCCGCTAGTTATGTTATAATCATAATACATACCTACACTGAATTTTTAATTTGATATGTATATGCATTGTTATTTATTAAATTAGTTCCAATTCTTGGAGAACGAACACCTTAACAATCTTGAAATACGGTGTTTTTTTTTCGTTTTTTTTTTGTATTGAATGATTAAATTTGTATGAATACAAGTAAACTCCGATTTTAAAAGTCTGTAACAGGGTTAATGTGACAATAATTTCCGTACTTTAACTTATTTTTGGGATAAAAGTTTACCTATATTAAAAATTATATAAACAAATTCAGTAAACGATTCTGAACAAACTATTTTCAGGAAGTGCGTTAATTAATTTTCATTTTGTTTATTTAAAAGTTTTTATTCTTATATTTAAAAATATAATTTATATGTATTAAAATAAATGAAATAATATTTGATTGATCAGTGTTATAATAAACTTAACGTTACCGACGTTAAGTTAACTGTTAGTGATTGTCATTTGTATGTATATTTACGCAGCAGCGAAAGCAGGATAATAGAATATCAGTTGGCGAGGTTATTTGTGGGACTTTCAGGATTCTGCCTAATGATACGGCCTGTCAAAAATCTAGAAATATCAACCCAGTCCAATGGTTTAACATAAGTTTTGGATTCACAAGAAATAGCAGAAGCATGGGTTTACCCAGGTAGGGCAGGGGGAGGCAGCTGCCCCATCTGTAAATCTCACAGAACATGTATGAACTCCCCTAATTACTAAACAAAGTATAAACGAGGACTTATCTCTAACTTTTAAATAAACCACGCAGTAGATACTGACAAAATGTCCGGGGTAATTGCCAATAAACCGCGTACGACGAAGTATAGTGCACAAAGATTACCCACTCTAAAAAATTTTCTTCGCCTGACTTGCAGAAGGAATTAGTCTGTGATTATATTGACATCACAATACATAATCCTCAGATGTACCTACAGCAAGAAACAAAATATCGATTACAATTTGGATTATAACTGACCTTAAATTAGGAGAATTTCCATTATCCCCAAATAATATTTATAATCCTTTTTACATTGAAATGAAATCGCTGTTGCACTGCAGTGTGCCGCAGTAGACATACTTTTAAATTAATTGAACGAACGAGTCCCTGAACGATAATAATTGAACGAATACCACCTGCGATTCGACATTGGTACAACACTAGGTATTTATTGTTATTATTACACTCATTTTTACGAGGAGGTAATATTTACCTCTTGCTTGATCTCATACGATTCCAGTTTTAATAGAAAAGTCAAACATTTAAAATAGGCTCAAAGTTAATCAGTAGTCCAAAACGTACCTACGTGAAATTTCTATGTGAACATTGCGACAAAATGGCCGAAAATTTGAAAAAATATGAATTGGTGGAAAATACAACTTTATTTCTTACACAATAAAATTCAGTTTACTCTATGACATGATGATAATGATTCTCTTATAGAAATATTTATATAACTTTTTCAAAGGTCATGATAAGATTGACTGTTTAGCCGGAATACAAGACACAATTCTAAAGGTTTTAAAAAGGCGCCACGTTTGGTAGAGGAGTTATCATATTTAATTATAGGCCTATCTATAACAGAAATACTATAGCAGTTAAACCTAAAAAAAATGTCGTGGTAGAGAAGAAAATTGTGATTTTTATTTTTTGCCCGATAATTAAAGGACCATAGTAAGAATCTTAGAGCCTAGAATAGAGGCTATAATGGTAGCAGGTGCGACTTACAAGATGGAGGTCGTAGGTTCGAACCCTAACAAGCGCTTTACTTAATGTAAATTATTTCATCACCACTGCTCTCAAAAGGGTGAAGGAAAACGTCGTGAGGAAACCGACATGTCCTAGAGCTAAAAACTTCTAAGACATGTAACATCTACCAACTCGCACTGGGCCCGCTGGTAGATTATGGCCCACTCCCTCTCATCAAGAGGAGGCCTTTGTCCCAGGAGTGGGAACATTATTCTCTGATTATGTGAATAAGAAAATTGTACTCTTCTGATTTTTTTATCCATAAATTAAATTGTAAATTCGTAAAAACATAATGTCGTCCTGTTCCACTGCTGGGCACAGGTCTCCTCTCATACAGAGAAGGATTGATCGTAATCACCACTTTGCTCAATGCGGGTTGGCGATTTCAGAACCAAAGTCCAGGTTTCCTGAAGATGTTTTCCTTCACCTTCAGTCATTAGTGTCCAAGATATACTTAGACAGTACATATAACTTTAGAAAAGTTACATTGGTACTTGTCTGACCTGGAATCGAACCCGCGCACTCATACTTGAGAGGCTGTTATTTTAACTAGGGTTGTAACGGAGGCCTTTTAGCGGAGGCGGAGGCGGATGCGAAGGCGACGAATCTCACCTCGGACGAGGAGGCAAGACGGAGGCGGAGGTGAAAGTAGATATAGAAAAAAAAAATATGGCTAATTAAAACAAAATTTGTATTTTAAATACGTACGTTAATAGTAGTACACTTAGTAAAAAAAATAGTACCTTCTAGTAATGAAAATTAAGGAGAAACAAATTGTATTTGCTGCATTGCCATCTCGCACTAGTTGATTCTTGACCATTTTGTGCTCAAACACGGCCGGATGGTTGTCGAGCGTCGCAGCTTGCGCGATGTTTATTTTATAAATACGTAAATAAACCTCCGTTATAACTCCGCAAAAATTGTACGGAAGCGGAGGCGGAAGCGAAGATACGATTTCTTGCGGAACTTCCGCGGTAACGGAAGCGGAGGCGAAACTCCGTTACAACCCTAGTTTTAACCACTAGGCCACCACGACTGACGTCCTGTTCGGTAGTTGTAAATCAAAAGGATCACTATAACTGAATTATTTTGTGTTACAATCACAACGTTTTCCAAAACCAATTTCACAGCTTACGTAAACATTCCTACACAGGAAAAAACAGCGCTGAATTTACCCCAGCTGCTATGACAGCTTGATGTATGTTGCTTGCACTTTGATCACATATCTCTTTGTACAGCCGGGCCGCACTGAGTTATACTCTAAGCCAGCTCAGTCTAAGCTATGTGGACAATTCTAGGCTGAAGGGCATATCCCTTCAGCCTAGAATTGTCCACATAGCTTAGACTGTGTGCAATAGAGTAACTATTCCTACTGTAATAAAGAAACGTTATAGTATATTTTCCTTATAAAAAAAGTTATATAGCAAGAAATAAAAGTGTAATATTATTTTGTTAAGTCTGAATTTCAGCTTCCCACCCACTTTAGGGCCTGCGCAGAAGACGGGGTTTTCTCCGCGGTGGAGAAAAAAGTACGCTCCGCAAATAAAAAGTCCATCTATCGGATCTACCGCGAACTCAACGCACACGGTGTGCGGTCATTTGTTGCCCAGAAATGCAGAGAAGTGAGAGTGTTGCTCCGCCGAGTCACACGAGTTCTATTTTATTCGGGGACTTCCCCGTACTTTTGTCCGGTCCGCTCTCTGCATGTCCTCGGTTATTCGGGGGACTTTTTGTACGCGGTATTTTTAATCCCTCGTTTGCGTTATTCGATACAGTTGTAAGCGATCTATTTTAGCGGATAAAAAAGTCCGCGGACAAAAATTCCTCGTCTACGCAACCTATTAAAGCGTACAACGACAGAAAACACAGATGAAAACCAATACACATAGCTTTCATTCCTCCACATTCAAGTTAATGTGTTTATAGCCCTTGGCAAAACCGATTGAGAGAATTTCAGGTGGAACTATCTAAAATATGTAAAGAAAACCCTGGTCGATCCCATAAGGATAATAAGGTTAGGTAAACACATGACCAAATAAAATATGAAATTTTACATAATCATCATAGTAACAATACTAATGAATTTTGAAATAATCTCTTTTGTCCGCGCATTAATTCCAACTTCCCCAAAATTTAGTAATTCTTTAATAAGTGACAACACCATTTTTGACGGTATTATTATGAGCGTATAGCGATGCGATGGTGTGCCGCGTGCCCTGTCCCTTTTCGCCCGCGCATGTATTAATTTACTTCCTTTTGCGAAAAAAAAATTTTTTTAGGGGGATTTTTTTAAGTTTAGCCCGCCTTTTAGGCATTAGTAGAATCAGTTATCGATACCTAACAGTACCTTCACGGATCAGGCAGGGTTTTCTTTACATATTTTATAAATGGCAGCTATGGCAGAGGTGGTTCAAGATCTGAGCCTGAATAAATTCAAATCCTTCATTAAACGTAAGCTGTGTCAGAAAGCATTTTATAGTGTGAAGGATTATATTGAGGACAAAAAGGCTTGGGCTTGAGCAGTTGAGCTGCGTCCGATTTCTGTACACTGATTGTTCTTTGATTTTTCCTCTTGTAGTTTTAATATGTAATTGTTTATATTATTAATTCAAAGCTTGTATTACACACTACGTAGCCAAGCATATTGTACGTTACGGAATTGTATCGCTGACAGAGGTGTTCGGCACTTGTACAGCTATACAGGAGCTAAACTTAGTATTCGGGAACACTGTTGGAGCTGCTGAACCTTGGACAATACTATCTTAGCATTGTGTAGATTCAATTTCGTAGTATTGTATAATTGCATGGCAAATGTGTGAGCACAATGTACGAATGTGCTGTAAGGGATTTATTTGTTGGGTTAGTCATTTTTATTAACTTGATTGTGCTCTGGCTGTTGAGAGCATGTCATGCTCACTCAAATGTCTCGCTGATGGTGGCGTGTGTGTTGGGTTATTGGGTTCCCTTCAATATGGTTGAGTTGAATGATGCTGATCCATACGTCATGTTCGTGAACGGACGCCGTCAGTGGGGACTGGTCATCTCTTAGCTGCCATGGCGTATTTTAATTTCTGAATTGATTTTTGTGTGTTTTCTATGGACGCTCTCAGCGTACAATATATTTCTGCATCGTTCTCACACGGTTGATTTCAACATGAATGATGTAATCAAATATTTGTAACAATAGCTTGAAAATTTAAAAGAGTGTCCATGGAGTTTCTTGCCCGTTCTTCTCCATAGGTACCTACTCTTTGGAATGGGCGACTAGCTTCATCTTATTGACTGACCGACCTTCTGACAATTCAAAAGTGCCTGTAACTGGTTTATTTGAAATAAATGATTTGATTTATGTACAATCTTAGGTGTAAGTTTTCAGTTTTAGCGAAAGTGCCACAATATTATTTTAGTTTTAGCATGGAATTAAAACACGTTCAACAACGTCTCTTCTATTTAGAAACACAAACAACACTACAAAGTTTCTATCTCTAAATGGAAACCATTTTAATGGAATTTATAATGGATTTTTAATGGTGGTAGGCCATAACATCGGCTGCCGGCGTAGATACCACCCACCAGACAAAGTCTTGCCGCCAAGCGATTCGTCGTGTTCCGGCATGATGTCTGGTGAAGCCGTACGGAGGACGGATCTGAGCAGTTGTGGTGCGATGCGCCAAATGTTGTTGTGTCGGAAGTTTGGTCGTGGAGAGTCTCCAGATCAATCTCCTTCTGGCGCGGCATCGTTGGTCGTGTTGTTGGGTTTAACATTGCATCACCTCGCTCAACTGCCGTCTTCCTTCCTATTCCTCAGTTTTTTAAGTGAATAGGCTTAATAAACTAGTGCGCTTTACCATCAACGATTGCATCACTGCTTACCATCAGGCGGGATTGCAGTCAAGCACTAGTTTATAATAATTAAAAAAAAAAAAAAAACAATTTCAATACTTGATCGAAACCGTACATCCATTTCACATAAACTCGAATCCGCTGAAAAATGTAATCACACGAAAAAACAGTAAGCTCCTCTACTAGGTACACATGAGATTTAACACCCCGCCACTTCCCATTGTGGTTTAATTTTCACAGCATTAATTATATTTTTGGTCACATCCGTAGAAACATGTGTGAAATCGAGTGCAAGAGTATTATTGGAATATTTATAGGCAGTTTTATTGGATTTAAAATTTTGTAGCTGAATTTGAACACCCAACTTACAATCGACACTTACTATCCGAAAATGTAGACGTATAACTTTATGGAAAAATAATTTTAAATCCTACATAAAGTTAGTATAACATTCAGTTTACGCTATAATTTCAAACATTTTCAATAACTTTTTCAAATCAACTTAGTAGTCATTAAAATAAAGTTGTTATTCGTTTAACTTCCGTGTAGTCCTGCGCACCTTAACTATACATTTATGATATGCTGCTGCGGCTGGTAAGAACCTCAAGCGGTGCAAAAACTTGTAACTTGTTACTAAGCTTTGAGCCGTTTGTGGTCGAAAAGCGCGGGTCATGTGACCTGAACCATCTCCTTTTAAAGAAATTACTCACCGGCTGCTCGAGAGTTCATGTGACCAAAGGGCTGAGTTCTTTGGTCAAATTGTATTGTCATTCAATGTGGCAATATGCTGCCAGTTTTGTGAACAGCGATGTGAACGAGTACTTTGATGTCTAAATATCTTTTTGTATTTATTTATATAATTAGTTTTTTAATAGTCATAATCTAGTACTTGACCGCAATCCCGCCTGATGGAAAGCAGTGAAGCAAACGTTGATGGTAAAGCGCATTAGTTTATTAAGAGCCTATTCACTCAAAAAACTGAGTGAACAAGAAGAAAGACGGTAGTTGAGCGAAGTTCATTGTTAAACCGAACAACACGACCAACGATGCTGCGCCAGAGGGAGATCGATCTTGAGACCTCCACGAAGAACACAACATTTGGCGTATCGTACCCGCACAGTTGTTTTGCTATCTGTCTGTAGCAGTTGCTCAGACCTGTCCTCCGTACGGATTCATCAAACATCATGCCGGAACACGACGAATCCCCTGGCGGCAAGACTTTGTCTGGTGTAACTTCTGCCGGCAGCCAATGATATGGCCTATCATCGAAAGTTAGTTAGTTAGGTTTTTTAAGAGGTCAAATAAAAGTATATAAGCCCTCGTTATCCAGTTTTGGGAATTATAAAGCTAAAAGACACTTTCAGAAAAAAACAGAGTAAATCCTCGTCAAACAGACAACTTGGTCAAATGATAAAAAAGGTGATCAACTGACTTAGTAAAAGTAGCGAAGTTAAATGAATACAGCGTCTAAAATGTAAACTTTTTACTACTTTAATCTTGCTAAGGTTGTAGATTTGTGGTGTAAACGCTTTGCTGCTCCCTTGAGAAAGCAAGTGGAGTGTTATTTAGTTTTTATCCTTATCACTCCATTAAGAATGATGAACAAACGTTTACTTTGCACTGGTGTTAACAAAGGCTAAGTTATTCATGAGGGACTTATTTTCCGAATGGACTTCAAGGATGTACTGTTTTCATATAATATTGAAATCGTAAACAATCCATACTAATATTATTAATGCGAAAGTGTCTATGTCTGTCTGTTCGGCTTTCACGCTAAAACTACTGAACCGATTGTAATGAAATTTGGTACACAGATAGTCTAGAGCCTAAGAAATAACATAGACTATATAACATCCCGCTATGACCAATAGGAGCAGAGCAGTAACATATAATGTTGCGAAAACGGGAGTTAACGCGGGCGTACTACGTATTGCTCCCATTATTTTAACAGGTGCTTATTTTATATCAACTGAGCTCTTTTTAATTTACGGGAATCACCGGGCGTTGTAAACTGAAGTCCGCGCGAACGGAGTTGCGGGCAATATAAAGTCGCTTTTCGTGGCTAGCTGTGAGACCGCTTAATCTCCATAAATATGACAACACGTGATAATTTAGTCACGTTATTATATTAATTTTATCTACAAAACAATCTCGATGTATTTTCACTTCGTGAAAGCCCCTCCTCCCATGGGTGTCGTAAGAGGCGACTAAGGAAATTCTCACCAGGGAAGCGGGCAGCAGCGCTTCTCCTGTGGAATAACAAATTATTGCGATCCCCAACCCGCCTGCCAAACGTGGTGATTATGGCAAACCCTCACAATGTGGATCGCCTTGGCGGAGGCCTTCGTCCAGCAGTGGACCTCTATAGGCTGAAGAAGTAGAAGAAGAAAGTCATTCGAAGAAGAGTCGGGTCTAGTAAACAATTAAGTTTACATTAAAATTGATTTCTGTATACAAAATTACAAATACTAAATATCCTTTCTATAATAAAACCAAAGAAAACTTCATAAAGTACATAACTAAAAGTAATGGTTTAAAAGAATTTTATTTTATTGACTTGGTTAATAAAACCTAAATGTTCATTGTCCACGAACACAAAGCTACGAGCTTGGACTTTATTCGTTTCCATTTTAAACTCACACAATACCACGACCGCAGTCCATCCGGTAACAAGTTGTCCATATACCCCTCACCCACTCCGAATGACAATACCTTTTTCACACAATACTTGCAAAATTCATTGCCTTAAATAATTTACCATTTGTCTGTCCGACAACAAAAATAACGTAATGGATATTGTAGAGCTGTCAAAATGACGGGTTGTTATTCCAATTGTGTCACAAAAATAAAAAATAAAGATTGCGCAATTCGGATGCAAGGCCTGGGAGGTAATTGCGCTAAATAAAAAAGTAGAAGTTCAACTCTTGTTCGTATCTAATCCAGTTGAAGTTATGGTTTAGTTTAGATCACATTTCGTATCGCGATAAAGTTTTAACTTTGGTTGAATTAAAATCAATGTATGAGTCATAAATTTCGTCAGATATAATTATTAAAACTAAATAAACTATAAGTAAATCCAATCGTTTAGACGTAAGTTTCACAAATGGCACAGAAAAAGTTAGCTTTGTTTCAACTTTTTCATTTGACAGCAGTTACGTTCCAAACGCGATCCAGTTATGGTTACACCAAAGAGTATCGTAATAATATGGGTTACACCATCTGTCAAAAGGTTAGCGCGATACGAAACATAACAAAAGTTATGGTTTGGTTGCGATCTAATTCTGTTTTGGTTCAATTATTTTAGCGCGATTGCCCCCTGTCCATCATACCGTAGACGCGAGCTGGCATGACCGTAGGCACAAAGTGAAGGATCACGGATGAGTTTTAGTCAGTAAAAGTCTGACACGCCCTTCCGCTTCGCCCAGAGCCAGAGAGGTCATTTGATGATTTCCCATCTACACTAAAAAAAAGACATGTGCATTATCAAACGTTTGCGAAGCATTCACTTATCTGGGATAGCGTTGATTTTTGTTCATTCATCCCGAACCTTAATTGACTAGCAAGACTTTTTGATTGCTGATTCATACGAGTAGTGCCGGTAGATTACGGGCAATAAAGAAAGAAAGTGTGGAAATATTTCATGAATTTCGTTGCAAAGAATGTTGCTATACTAAACTGCGTATACTACTGTACTAAATGCAGCTGTACTGTACTAAAGCCCTATATGCCCTATATAGCCCTACATGTCTGACACCAAATCGTAATTATTTTTAGGAAAAGTTAGCCTACGAATCAGAGAAAGATGGAAGCTTCTTTACATGTTAGAGTTGGAAATTTGTATAAAAATGATGAAACACAAAATACACACTATAATTATTATTCTAACAGAATAATTAATGTCATATACAGGGTGGCCCATCGATTGACGTCATAAAAAAAAATTTAGGTCCGGCATTTCGTGGGGTATCCGAAACACCCCCATGTATGTTCCGCGATATTTCATAGTTTTCGAGTTATGAATTTTTTTTTACTTTTCGAGGAATTTCAACCGGACAAGTATAAAAATTGTTTTATTTTTTTTAAATTAAGACTTCTTAAGATTTTTTTTTGCAACAGAATCCTCATGTGCTGTACTTTAATACATAAAATAACTAGCTTCGTAACTTTGATGAAAATTACGAAAATGTTGGTCAGAATTAAAAAAAATACGTTCCGTGAATTAAGACTTTAATTTTCAACTTTACATTAAAAATCTAATCAAGTGTTATTTCACTTCTTATTTACTCTCAAAAATGCGCCAGACTCTCAGCTTTCATAATCAGAAGACAGAAGTAGTACTTTAAAGCAAGTTTGGCTAAAACCGGGCTTTCTAAACACCAAGGTAGCAAAATTCATAAAATTACGTATCTGGTTACAATTGTTTTTTTTTTGCATTAACTATTATTTCTGAGTCAAATTAATGATTAAGAAAGCTGAAAACCTATCGTGTAAGTAAGATAAGGAAAAAAAGTAGAATTTTATGTACGAATCTTTATTTAAATTTACAATAAATAAAATAAATGCATAATTAAAAGAGGCAGCCGCTGTGCTCCATCAGTGAGAACATGATAAGTCTATCGATTTGTTATGTTATGTATAATTAAATTGATTTGTTAATATTTATGATGAATGCACTCTACCATTGAAATGGCACTAATAATACAGCAATGAAAATACTCAAAATACCATCCGACAAAGACGTTGACATTCTCCGAACCAACAAAAATTACTCAAGTGACACAAAAATTTGTGCCAAAAATATTCATAAAGCGTCGAAAGGCGGCAAAAACGTTTCCAGCAACCCCACGGGAGACATGAATCATTAGAACACAGAGATCCCCCCGAGGACGAGTGCTTGAACGGAATATGCTAAATGATCACTCAGTGAAGTTTTGCAAAAGTCTTACACCTGCGTTTTCTGGCCATATATAGCTGGAGAGTGGAATTGGAGGATTTGCAAAAGTTAGACAACATGATCTAAGGCTGAATGAAGCGGCTACCTTCGCAGTGTGCTTGGTACCAGCTAATAGTCGAGAGTAACCGAGTATCAAGAGTGATTCAAGAAGCTTATGTCCAACAGTGGACTGCGACAGACAAATCTTTACTACTATTATAAATGGGGAAGTGAGTTTGTTTGTTCTGCTTTCACGCCGTAACTACTGAACCGATTATTTGAAATTTTGCAGACGAAAAGTTAGAAGTCCGGATTAAATAATAGGATACTTTTTATCCCGGAAAAAATTGATATACCCGAGGGAAATCTAAAAAGCCCGATATAACCGAACTCCACGCAGGCAAAGCCGCGGGCGAAAAGCTAGTAAAGAATAAAAGAAGAACAAAAGACAGACCAGTATTAGGTACATTTATTAGAGTTAAATAGTTTTTAAAAAGAAATCTTGTTGAGCATCGTTTTAATTTGAAATTCGAAACGAAATAGCGCCATTAAAAGGAGACAAACATATGAATTCATAAGATTTAACGTGTGAGAGAATGAGACAGTAGGCATTAAACAGTGCTTCTTTTACACTAGCACATTGTTTTTGTTTTTTGAGACTGCACCTGTTGTAAGTTGCAGATTATCAATTGAATGACGAATTTCAATGAAAATTCCGATTCCGATCAACGAAAAATTCGAGCCGAGTTCGAAGCTATATATCTCTGATATATATACTCGTATGATCATCAATCTTTTACCCAATTGACGAGCGATTTTATGTGTACAGGTTTCAGAAATAAATTCTTCTTTTTGTTTACTTTGAAATGTGTTTTGCCGCGCAAACTGTAGAATGTATCTTCTCAACATCTTAAAGTCGTGTATATATTATAACTTAGAAGCGCTTTTTTTTTACCGTCATGCCTACTCGAGGTTTTTATGCTTTAGTATTATTTATATTTTTCTTGCGTTTCTACGCAACTTTAAATATCTGAATAAGGCAAAGGTAGGGCTGTGAAAGTTCTCCGAATTTCCAAGCTCGGAGTAGTAATCTGACAGATTTCGCAGACATGTATATCTCTTTTATATCCTGCTGTATCTATAATCCAGAATTTATGGCTGTTGGCGCTTTGGGACACACCACATATTTTCAGTGTAAGAAAAATCCGATCTCTAAAATACTTGTACAAAATATTTTTCTATACCTATCTCTTTCAAAAATATCAGTGTCTTGCAATCTATATACTGCAGTAAATCTAGTAGCGTTGTAGCAAAAAATGTAGCTAACGCTACATCGTCAACCATCCGTTGCGATTGCTACGCCAGCAACCAATTGTACTGGTTGCTACACCAGCTACCGACCAAAGTCGTAACTAAGCCCGCAACCAACCGTAGCGTAGGGATGCTACGCCAGCAATTGTCCGTAGCGGCTGCTACGCCGAGAACCAACCATAGCGAGTGCTACGCCAGCAATTACATACATATTACAATCCTCTAAGCAACAAACAATAATTATAATATAGGTGCTATATACATGCCGTTATACATGCCGTTATACATGCCGCATGCATGAAATAAAACATATTTGGAACGAGTATGCAGCACAATACATTGCAAATAAATGTCTTACCAGAAAATCCCTGTTACGGTACAAAGCCGCGTCGAATAACTAGTGTTATTGCAGCTCATAAATATCGAGCTATATATTTCAGTCTGCCATATTGTTTCAAAGCTGAACTAAGCTCGTTAAGCCCGCAGGAGCACCACGTGCGGGGGATTTTCTTGAAGATAATGTATTTAGAAGGTGAAGCTTAGACTGAAGATGAAGCAATGAAGGGTGATCGTTTTCGAAGGTAGTAGGTAGGTTTAGGTGGGTAGGTAGTGTTTTGTATGATCTAGGTAACAGTATCGAATCTGTTCACAACTGGGTGAGGATAGCACAAGAGCGTAGGGATTGGCACGAGGATAGTGAGATTTACCTACTCGTATAAGTAAAGATAGGCTGTGAAAGATGATGATACGTCCAAAAAGTGGTTAATAATTTTGATCCTTTGATTATACCTTCTTCTTCTTCAGCTTATAGATGTCCACTGCTGGACAAAGGCCTCCCCCAAGGCTTTCCATGATGACCGGTCTTGTGCTGCCCGCATCCATCGGCTTTCCACGACCTTCACCAGGTCATCGGTCCACCATATTGAGGGCCCCCCTACGCTGCGTCTTCCGGTAGGTGGCCGCCACTCCAAAACTTTACTGCCCTATCGGCCATCGTTTCTACGAGCAATATGCCCTGCCCACTGCCACTTAATTTTAACGACTCGAAGAGCTATTTCGGTAACTCTTGTTCTTCTGCGGATCTCCATATTTCTGATTCGATCACGCAGAGGAACTCCGAGCATAGCTTTTTTCATTTCCCTTTGTGTGACTCTGGCGTCTGACGTTTCAGTTCCGTAAGTCATCACTGGCAACACACACGGATCAAAGACTTGCGACTTGCTTACTTCTTGAGACACTGTGGTATCTTGGACGACGAGAAGATGTAGCGTAGCTTGCCGAAAGCTGCCGAGCCGAGCTGGATTCGACGAGACACCTCTAATACTACCTGATTATGATTCTGATTATACCTGTACACTACAATTTCGGAAGCACTAGATTGTAGCGTCAGTTGTGTTAATTAATTGTGTTTTAAATTTACTGATTTGATTTAACAAATATAGTTTTAAAAGGTGGTCACAGTGTTATGTTAATTTATAGCCAGTCCTTCTCGAAAATTAGGCATGAAAATACAAAAATATTCCTCCAATTCCGACCGGGCACTTTCAGAGATAACTAAATTAACTCCTCAGCTTTATCATTGCAGATAACGAGATAAAAACTTAAGGCTAATTTCGTGCTCTACCATCTTTCTGTAAAGTATCGTTTTCATTAATTAGATATGAAATCGATGTTGAAATTTATTTATCCAAGATCTTCGTATCAAAAAATTCAAAGGCCTAGTTATTGTTCCCGCGACATATTGCGTGACATATGTCAGTCATAACTGTCATGGCGGCGTTCCCGCCACTTTTATTGCGGAAAGCCAACAGGATCCAATTGGCCACACGTGTCCCGCTTCCTCAATTGTTTCCAGGAAATGGCGGAAAAGCAATAACATTCAAATTATTTATGTATTTGTACAGAAGGGAACAAAATACATCCGATGAACATTATTTTTTCTAAATAAGTCTAAAATTGTACTAGTAATAAAGCTGAATAGTATTTGTTTGTACGCGGCGGTCTCGGCGGAACTTGCAGTAGAATTTGAGAAAACCATTTTTGTATTTAATGTTGTACGACTATTAAGAGTAGAGCAGAAAGAGAAAAGGAAAAATGATCGCTAAACGAAAACGAAGTAATGATGCGAAGTGGTGGCTTTTTAAAATACCATACAACGTTTTTTATCTTCAACTAAAGATATACACTACACATGGCATTATAGTTAATAGACGACAAAGTATTACATATGTACATATTTGGATTATGTACATCCGTCTACTGATATACAGGTTGTATCTGACATCGTAACGCAAACTTCGCGAAAAGGCTAGACCGCATGCCTCTAATAAAATTATGATAGTCATTTATGTCGTTAATGAACGGTTACAGAATACACAGTGTTTAAAAAAAAGTGTCGGCTCGACTTTTGAACGTTGCAAGCGTGCCGCCGTGCGAGTTTGTACAACATATGACGTTGATCCCTGATGTGAACTCTATTAAATCAGCTGATAAGATCGTTTTTCGGGTTTTGTTTTCATTGCGCTTTTTTATGTAATTAGCGAATTATTTTATTTTTACTTTAAAATCTTATTGGGTTATAAAAGTATAGCAATTATGAAGGGTCTATAGTGAAAAAAACTACATTTATTTTTTTTAAATCATGAAAAAGCCGACAAAAAATTCCACCACTGGGGGGTTCAGAATCATATACTGGATCCATGGTATTCGTTTGTGCGTCGATGTCAGATCCACCCTTTATACATGTCGTGGATCGTCTAAATTATTTGAAGAAAAGTTGCTCATTTGATTTACGTAGTAGAGGGGCAAACGCTTGTGACTTTATTTTGTGATGGCGTCACAAAAGTCGCTTTAGAAAGTGGGGTTCGTCGGACGCCCATTTTTCCATCGAGACGCGGACCAAGGCACTTTCCAAAGCGACTCTTTCCATGTGCCGCCATCACAAAATAACGTCACAAGCGTTTGCCCTTCTACTACGTAAATCAAATGAGCAATTATTCGTCAGATAATTTCGACGATCCACGACATACATAGTAATAATTACGGGAGCCTACAAACTTTTTTGTACTAAAAGTAAGCAATGAAATCTATCATCTCACATTAGACCCGTTTGGTTGATAAAGGACCACTCGCTCCCCCTCACCGAGAGCAAACTTATGTCCCAATAGTGGGAACATTAAATAAGCAAAGAAATTACCCACATTGTATTCTTTTCCATTTCAAAGCAAACTTATTTACATCCAAACGGAAATCAAGTGCACTTACTATGCCGTGACCTTCGCACCTTCCGAGCAAAAACGTTGAAACGTGTAGGTAGTCTAAAAACTCCAGTGAAATATAGCGGGTCTAGGCAAGTCACCTGTTCGCTACAAGCTGACACTATTTATATTCTGTCACTCGCTTTAAATCTAAGACAGCCTCCGTGGCGTAGCGGTAGCGGACGCGGCCGCTACGCAAGGGGGCGCGGGTTCGATCCCCGCACAGTGCAAAAATTTGTATGCATGAATATGAATATTTGCACTGGTCTGGTCGTGCCTCGGAAAGCACGTTAAGCCGTTGGTCCCGGTTGCCATACGAACATCTAGTAGCAGTCGTTAAAGGGATGTTGGAGCCCTCAAAAATTCCAACAATTGGTCAGCTGCAATGCTTCGATGTCGCCTTCGGGTTGTGGAGGTCAGAGAGCAGTCGCTTCACGGAAAATGTCGAAGTTTAGCCATATCAGCAGTTAGACTGGTAAAAGTCAAAGCTGAAAAAGCTTCGGATGCGACCGGGATTAACGTTGAGTTGATGATGACTCGCTTTAAATCTAGCACATTGTTATCTCATACCCTTTCACCTTGAGTCGGGTTGAAATTTTCAGAAAAAGTTGCCTCTGTCCAATTTTGATTTTAACTTAATTATTTGTTCTCATAATCAAACTGTCGAATCAATACATAACTTTTTTTTAAGAATTATAAACTAGTGCTTGACTGCAATCCCGCCTGATGGTAAGCAGAGTTGCAATTGTTGATGGTAAAGCGCACTAGCTTATTAAGCCTATTCACTCAAAAAAACTGAGTGAATAGGAAGGAAGACGGCAGTTGAGCGAGGTGATGCAATGTTTAACCCAACAACACGACCAACGATGCTGCGCCAGAGGATTGATCTGGAGACCCTCCACGACCAAACTCCCGACACAATAACATTTGGCGCATCGTACCCGGCACGCATCGCAACACAACTGCTCAGACCCGTCCATCGTACGGCTTCACCAGACATCATCAGAACACGACGAACTTCATTATCATCATCATCATCTCTCAAAAAGTGTAGTTGCGAACAGACGTATAATTATTTTGTCCAGTTAAAAAAATAGTTTACCAGTTAAATACTTGTGCATTGAAGTGGTTGATATACCAATTTAAAGCCACAACTCTGATCTGTGTATCTGTGTATATCTCTAGTGTAAATATTAACGATAAACTGTAAAGAAAGTGGAAAGATTTGTGAGTGCAATATTTATCTACCCTCACCCCGAGTTTTGTTACCTGTCACTAATTGCGTGCGAAAGTGAATAGCGCCTATAAATGTATTCATAGCAAAAACTTGCATCCCTACCAAATTGCTGCTAAGGCGACGCCTCCAACTGCTCCGAACTACGCGCCTACGCGCGTACTGCTGCGAGTCTCCCATCGGCTACGTCGCTACTGCTAGCCCTACAACCCAAAACTTATTAATTGTCCCGTGCTACTGAATTGGCCATTATGGCGAGTATTGCGCGTACTCCACCCAAAACCTCAACAGGAAGTCTGAGTCAAGTTCATACGCAATCAGAGCCTGACATAAACTCCGCCATATCCATGAGCGGATCTGTAAACATCTCTCGTAATAAACGCCCGCGCAAAGCTAGCTCTCCGCAAGGCGGTTCCAGTCAACATTCCTCCCAAGATTATGGTCAAGACCCCTGCATTTCTAAATCATTAGCTGAACAGACTGCTCTAATGACTAAACTTATAGCCGACGTTGCAGAAATAAAATCTCAAAACTTATCCATTCAGGCAGCTAACACCGCAATTCAAAAATCCAACGAAGAGATTATTCAATCCATGAATTTCCTCAACCTTAAATTTGAAGATATGAAGTCTGAGATAGAAGTTCTAAAAAAAACACGAGATGCACAGCAAAAGCAAATACACCTGCTAGAAAAAAGAATTATTGACCAACAGCTTAAATCACGTTTATCTGGCATCGAAATCCGTAATGTGCCTATTGCTGAATCCGAAACATGTGCCAGTCTCACAAGGACAGTGACCAAAATCTGCGAAACTTTAGGAACAGCTGTGAGTAACCTCAGTATTAGAGACGTGTACCGTTTACCCGGAAAACCCTCTAATACCAACTCCCCGCGCCCAATAATTGCCGAATTTATGGCGGTAAGTGCTAAACAATCTGTCATATCGGCTGTGCGATTATTCAATAAGGGCAGGTCCAAAGACCAGAAACTTAACACCTCTCACGTAGGTATGCCTGGCAATCCAAAACCTATTTATATCGCCGAGCAGCTGCCTTTGAGTGCAAGAAAACTCTACCATCAAGCTCGGGAATTTGCATCAAAGCACGCCTACAAGTTCTGCTGGGTTTCCAATGGGAACATTTTCCTGAGGAAGCTGGAGGGTGATAAGCATATCCTGATTACTTCTGATCAGTCTCTTCAAGATCTTGAAACTAAATGACTATATTTATATCATCCTTTTTACCCTGTTATGCGTAACATACTGGTCCTTTTTCTATACACTATTCATTCAACACTAAACTTAAATATTAGATTCTATGATGAACATATCCACACTCCACCACTCAGCAACAAACATATACTTCTCTCAATACACATCATAACATACACACCTCAAGTCCTATGCAGGTTTTATAAGGCTCCAAATCCGTTTCCTTTGTTCCCATCTCAGAGTCTTTCGTTTTATTGGCCTGTCTTGTGTTGTATAAATTATAATAAATGGCGAACATAAATGACATTATACATGAAATTGATGCATCTCCGTGTATTGGTACTTCGCTCAACTGCCTACCAGAGGACTGTTCTCGATTTGTTGTCCCATCATATCTTGGCAATTTTAATATACTACATGTTAATATCCGTAGTATTAACAAAAATTTTGACCATATCCAGCTTTTAATAAAGCAGACAAAAATCACGTATGATGTTGTGATTCTCACTGAATGCTGGCTAAGTAAGGCTACCTGTTTGCCTGTTCTGGATGGATTTCAATCTGTCTCTACCGTCTCTAACTGCAATCAAAATGACGGAATTATTATGTACACCAGATTGGGTTTGCAATGTGCTGTGCGTGAGCCAGGGTTTGAAGGAGGTAATTGCCTGGTCTGTGAGATAGGTAATAATGAATTAGCAGTAGTCGCTCTGTATCGTTCACCATCACTTAATTCTAAGTCTAACTTTAACTCCTTTGTAGCTAGTCTGGACTGTCTTTATAATAGTATCTCTCGGTACTCCAGCATTGCTCTTATGGGTGATATGAATTTGGATTTAAGTCCGACCAACAGAAATGACAGAACGCTCGAATACCTATCACTAAATGCCTCTCATGGACTTCTGCCTACTCACCTCATCCCTACTAGATTGGATCGATGTTTGGACCACATCCTCCTGAAGTCTAACTTACCATCTACCTCTCTCATCCTGGAATCGCACATCACAGATCACAAGCCTACTCTTTTGAATATTACTAACTTCAACACACCTCTTAAACCATCCCGCAGTGTCACTCGTCTAAATTACGCAGGCATAATTGTTGATCTCGAAAATGCTGACTTTTCCGGAATGTATAGCACTGACGACGTAAACACATCCACTACCATATTCATTGACACTGTTACTTCGGTCGTCGCTAAGCATTCCACTCAAGTAAATGTCCCCAGGAAAAAACGTGTTATAAAACCCTGGGTCACCCCAGGATTGTTAAAATGCATACGAAATCGAGATAGAATGCATATAACTGTCAAAAATAGTCCGGATAATATAATCCTCAAAACTACCTATACTCGATACCGCAACTTTTGCAACGATTTACTTAGGAAACTAAAAACCGCATATGAAGCAGATGAGTTAAAAGCAGCCAAAAACTGTCCCCGTAAACTATGGAAAACAATTAACGCTATTACAAACAGACGTAAACCGCAGACAAGTCCCACCGAGTTGTTAAAATTGAAAGGTGATCCCATTTCTTCAATTAACCAAGTGTGTCACTTCTTTAATTCCATAGGTAGTGAACTAGCAGAGAAAATCACTTCACAGCTTCATGCTGTAAACACGTCAATTACGCGACTTTCCCTCCCATACCATAATAGTCCCCAATCCTCTCAAGTTAACTCCCTAGTTATTCTAGATGTTAGTGAATCTGAAGTTGAGTCCCTCATCCTCCAGTTACGCGACAAGAGTGCCGTGGGGTGGGATGGTCTGTCGCCTCTGCTTTTGAAATGTTCTCGACATGTTTTGGTCCCACCCATAACCTTTCTTTGTAACCTATGCCTCAGAACAGGTGTATTCCCGGATGCTTTTAAAAAAGCTATTATTCACCCGATACATAAGGCCGGGGACAGAAACTGTGTCACCAATTACAGACCTATCTCGGTACTGCCAGCTCTTTCTAAGGTTTTGGAAAGGATTCTAAACAACCACTTGAGGCGCTTTCTTGATAAATACCATATTATCTCCGACAACCAATACGGCTTCAGGCCAAAGCTGTCAACAGAAGATGCTGTACTGGAACTCACGAAATCAGTCTCGAAAAACTTGGACAGTAAAACCAAATGCCTTGGAATCTTTCTAGACCTTTCAAAGGCCTTTGATACAGTTTCTGTACCCAACCTCATCGCTAAACTGGAATTAATAGGCGTGCGGGGTGTTACCCTAGATATTTTCAAGAGCTATCTTACGAACCGTAAACAGTGCGTCAAGATAGACACTTACCTGAGTGATGAGGAAATCATATCCTACGGTGTTCCTCAGGGTAGCATCCTGGGCCCTACCCTATTCCAAATCTATGTTAACGATCTGTGTAATATAAACCTCCCTAATAGCAATATTTTCGCCTACGCTGACGATACTGCAATTCTAGTCCGTGGGTCAACATGGGATATGGTTAAGGCACATGCGGAAGATGCACTGTCAAAGGTAATGTTATGGCTAAACTCTAACCTATTAACGTTAAATCTTACGAAGACCACTTACATTCCTTTCGGGTTAAGACGTGGTAATGCTCCTGGATCTGACTTCACCCTTAGAGCTCACTCCTGCCCAGTACCCAGAGTCCATTGTGTCTGTCCCACGATAACCCGCTCAGACGTTGTTAGGTACCTGGGTGTACAGATCGATTGTGGCCTAAGATGGGACGTGCAAATTGACACCCTTACCACAAGGACCATGCGTCTAATCCACATTTTTAAGTCCCTCAGAGATTCTGCCGACAGTACCACGCTGAAAATGATTTTTTGCTCTCTCTGTCAATCTATACTCGGATACTGTATAACTGCCTGGGGTGGAGCAGCTAAAACCTTGTTTCTTAGAATAGAAAGAGCACAGAGAGCTATCCTAAAAGTAATGACCAAAAAACCTTTTAGGTATCCGACATCTGACCTCTATGCCAATTGTAAAGTCCTAACAGTACGGCAGTTGTTCGTATTCAAGACAATAATGAGGATACATAAGTCCCTTCCACCCCCGGACCGGACCAAACGCATTCAAGTCTTACCCAGCACCCAACACAGAACCACTTTCGCTCGACACCAGTTCTATATTCTTGGTTACTATTTGTACAGAAAAATTAATAATCAACTAAAAATAATGGATCTTAACTCCCACAACCTAAAAAATAAACTGACGGAATGGCTAATACAAAAAGACTACTCATTCACGGAGTCCTTACTTACATTTGTGGAATAATCCCAATAACCTATAGACTTCCTGGTCTATGTTCCATACAAGTTCAACTATATATCTACCAATAAGCCCTATCCCTGCATACTCACTCACAAGGAGAGTGATAAAAAGTACACGCACTCTCCCATACTCACCACTCATACTCTTACACGTCATATATCTTACCTTTTTTGGCACAAGCGCACACATGTACATACATACACTCACTCCACCATAATTCACTACACCACAAACACTTCCTAAACATAATCACCAAACACTCACTCTTACTCCATACAATCTCACTCATCACCATCTCATTCTCATATTTTTAAAGTTTATAGTTTTAAAGGCACTAGGTCAAAATTCATTGCATTATATAGCATACCCTATAACTGGACACTGCCCCCTAAGATACAGGCCTAGCCTAGTTTAGGGGACAGGGATAAACCTATTGTACCTACCTATTTGTAATGCAGTTTTAATGTAATCGAAAAGTGAAAATGTATTTTTGTACCAATAAATATTATTATATTATATTATATTATATATATTATCATTTCAGCCGAGGGCCGTCCACTGCTGAAAATAGGTCTCCCCCAAGAATCTCCACGACGACCGGTCCTGCACTTCCCGCATCCAGCGGTTTCCCGCGACCTTCACCGAGTCGTTGGTCCACCTTGTCGGGGGCCTAGTCACGCTGCGTCTTCCAGTGCGTAGTCGCCACTCAAGAGCCCGTCAGTCCCATCGGGCATCGAATACATTATACTTGAATGCAGTATATATCAAATCACTAGCTGTTACCCATGACTTCGTCCGCATCAATTTCTGTTACTATGATCACGATTAAGAACGTTCATAACATATTTTTGGATAACTTGAACCGTTCGCAGGGCACGCAACAGAACCCCAGAAAGAAGAATAAATTACCCCGTTTCTTTTTCACATTTCCCACTGATTCTCCACTCCTTTTGGTCGCAGAGTGATGTTATATAGCTTAAAGCCTTCCTCGATAAATGTACTATCCGACACATAAGGTACATAAAAAAAAACAATTTGACCCAGTAGTTACTAAAATAAATAGTATCATTTGTTTTTGAAAAGTTTTCATGAAAGATTCACACCTAATTTAGTATTTTATTAATTATATGTATATACTAGCTTTCCGCCCGCGGCTAAGGCCGGGTAGAATTAGGTTATATCGCGTTTTTTAGATTTCCCTGGTAGTCTATGTCGAGAGGACATAGACTAGGGTCTAAAGATTGTCTGTGCCAAATTTAATTAAAATCGGTTGAGAGGTTTAAGCAAGAAAGCGTAACAGACAGACAGACAGAGTTACTTTCGCATTTATAATATTAGTATGGATATATAGTATGGATTTATTTATGCTACGGAGAGGGCTATGCTAGGTGTTTCTCTATGTGATCGAATCAGGAATGAGGAGATTCGTAGAAGAACTAAAGTCGCCAACATAGCCCAGCGGATAACTCAATGAAGTGGCAGTGGGCGGGGTACATAGCACGTAGAGCCGATTTCCGATGGCCGATGGGGCACACAGGCTCTTGAATAGCGACCATGTACCGGCAAGCGCAGCGTCAGAGACCCACCGAGTAGGTGGTCGGATGACGTGACCAAAATCGCAGGGAAGCGCTGGATGCAGGCCGCGTCCAACCGCCCTTTTTGGAAATCCTTGGGGGAGGCCTATTTCCAGCAGTGGACTTCATCTGGATGATGATTTATTTAAACTAGCATGTTACACATGATATTTATTGTTTAATCTACGTAAATAGTACACTGTAGACTACCTATATTATTTCTCTCTCCTGCCCCTTAGTATTTTATCCAAAGGTTATCTGTAAAATATCGCCCTTAGCTATAAGACCGCCCATTGTGTCATCTCTTGTAAAATATTTATTTAAATGTTCTGTAATCTATATGGTAAACGTAATAAAGAGTATTCTATTCTATACCTACTTCATTTATAAATCAATTTATGAAAATCTTTTCTTAAATTTCAGTCCGTCATTCTCCGTAATAATGAAACATTCATCCTCACACCCATTTCTTTTTGAACAACACAAACAGCGAGTAGATACCTAATGCAGTAAAATGACTCGAACATTTTTACGCCAAATGGACAATAAAAGTTGGGTAACAAGCATTAAAATACCATAGCGTTGTCCCTACCAACTTGTTTTTTAAAGACCATAGTGTTATACTGTTTGAAATAAACTAAAGTGGGGCAATTGTTAACTTTAGTTTATACTTAGTATGTCTTGTAGTTATAAAGTTGAAGACGGCCGCGGCAATCAAATGTTTGAGGAATTAATAAAATGGAAATGGCTATGAAGTTGGAAGAAGTAATGTGGGAAATAAATTTAACAAAATACCATGAAATTGCCGGTTATTTAGTAACAACGTCATATTTAAAAAAAAATATTTTTTATTACAACAGATCGTTTTCTTTTTTCTTTTGCGGTATATTTATAAAACAGTATCCCATTTGTAAAAACATTTTTAAGTTCACAATAATACTTATTCAAAATGATATTTCGATCGTGTTTTCTTTGTTATTGACTTAAGTCGAGAACTTCAGATAGTAAATAAAAAAATCCCTGTGCAAACAAGGTGTTTTACTTCCATAGCCCTTCAGCATTCCATAACCTAGTCGTCTCGTTTACTTCATCAAACCAATTCGTATAAAAAAATTATTAATCAGTCAAATTTTATATCGTGACCCGTATTATGTACGGACGACAGCAGGGCAAGCTAGCCGAAACTGTCAAATATTCCCGGTCAACCTTGAGCCTTAATATTTTAGATATAAAGTTGAAAATCTAATAAAAAAAATCTGACAGATTGTAGTAGCTTGATGTACTGTCGTCTCTACAAACCAGATTAACAGCCCATAAAAACTCCATCTTGAAGACTTTGAAGTAAATTGTCAATAGTGTATATCCCTAGCACAAGCAGGGTAACTGCGTAATTGCATTAAGACTAGCAATGGGTTTCATTTTCGCAGTGCAACAACATTCATTGCGTTATTTACGTTGTTAAACAAATCTCGACCTTAGAAGCATTACGTCATATGTATAGCTCGACATTAGAAGCATTAAAGTCGTACCTGTGTATAGTTCGTCGGAACTACACAATTATTGCATTTTCCAGTCAAAAAATCCTGTGTTTTAAAATCTTGGCGTCTATAAGTGCGCGATTATAATGAGGAAAATCTGACAAAATTTAAAACTTGTATGAATAACTTGACATTCTCTGACATTTACCTGACAAATGATCCAAACGCAGCCTACAATCGATTCTTGGAACTTTTCCTGTGTTTCTATAACTTGTGTTTTCCTTACAAATTAATAACAAAATCGTTATACAAAAAAACTAAATGGGTTTCAAAAAGTATCAAAATTTGTAGCAAAACGAAAAGGAAATTATTATGGCAATATAGAAGACACCGGACAGAAGAAAACAAACATAAATTCAAGCAATATGCTACGAAATTTAAAAAAATTATTTGTCTTACGCAGAAGGCACAAAATAACTATCGCATCAAAACAGCTCAAAATAAATCGAAAGCCACTTGGTCACTTATAAATAACTCTAAGTTTAAGTTTCCAAGGGAACCAATTAGTGAAATATTAAAAGATGAAGTAAGCATCACAGATCCAACGTCGATTGCGAATAATTTTAATGACTATTTTATTGACCAAGCTGCAAAATCGATGCATACAAACAATTGTACTAATAAAGCACCTTCAAATCAAAACATGTACACTAACCTAAACTCAATTTTTCTTACCCCCACAAACCCAATAGAAGTAGACAGAGAAATCAAGCAACTTAAAAATACATCGAGTGAGGGTTACGATGGCGTCTGTAGTAAAGTAATAAAACATTGTCCCAATCAATTGCAACTCATCTGAGTTTTATAATAAATTTATGCATTTCTACTGGAACTTACCCAGAAAAACTGAAAACATCAGTTGTTATTCCTCTTCATAAAAAAGTGACAAAAACAATATGGGAAATTATAGACCTATAGCTTTGGTACCTATCTTCTCAAAGATATTCGAGAAATCCATTCATAGTCGCCTTTACAATTATTTAGAAAAATATAATATTTTGGCTAGCGAACAAAAAGGATTTCGTAAAGGTAAGTCCATTAATGCTGCAATATATGAACTGACTAACACTGTTTTGACTAATATGGATAAAAGAAATCCAATATGTGCTATTTTCATGGATATGAGTAAAGCTTTTGACAGCGTTGACCATAACATACTGCTTCAGAAATTAGATTCATATGGTATAAGGGGAAAGGTACTAGACCTCATTCGCTCATATCTATGTGACAGAAAACAGTTAACAGAAATAACTAGAATATGCCTTAAAACGCGGAATGAGAAGAAATATAGGTCCCAAACAAGAACCATAATACTGGGAGTTCCACAGGGCAGTGTCTTGGGTCCCTTGCTTTTTCTAATTTACATTAATGATCTCCCTAGACACATAAAGCATCCCATGGTACTGTTTGTAGATGACAGCACTGTAGTAATAAAGTGTGACAGTCAAAATGACTATGAAAATGAAACACTAAGAACTATAATTAAATGGTTAGTTAATAACAATTTGAAAATAAATTTAGAAAAAACAAATATAATGCACTTTTACCAAAGAACTCATCCGAAACGTATGAATGTAAATTATAACGGGCAGACAGTGGAATCTGTAACAAATACAAAATTTCTAGGAATAAATATTGATTGCAGACTTTCATGGACAACCCATACAATCTCTGCAAAAAAATCAATAAATCCTCATTTGCTCTTTACAAGCTCTCTAAAATTGTTAACAAAGAAGCGATTTTAACTGCCTATCACGGGCTGGTGGCACCATTACTGAGATACGGTATTTTATTTTGGGGAAATTCGGTAGACAAGGATTTTATATGTAGGGCTCAAAAGAAGTGCATTAGAGCGATGTGCCAAATAAGTAGTACAATTAGCTGTCAACCTTACTTTAAAAATCTAAAAATTCTCACTTTGCCTTCCCTATACATTTACGAAACAAATATTTTTGTGAAATTAAATCTAAGCTACTATAGGACTGCCTTTAAAAGCTATTATCGACAATTAAGGGATAAAAAAAGGTTAGAGGTACAAATACCTTATGGTAAAACGGCACTATTAAATAAAAGTGTATTATGCATGACATCATTAATCGAGTTTTAATTATGAATGTTGATGGCTATAAGAGTAGGGGAAGACCAAAGAAACGATGGATGGAATGTGTGAAGGATGATATGGCTACGAAGGGGGTGACTGCCGAGATGGCTTCTGATAGGGATGTATGGAAGAAAAAGACATATTGCGCCGACCCCAAATATATTGGGATAAGGACAGGGGAATGATGAATGATCATTAATCTATAATAAATTGCCTGATGATATTAAAGAATTACCAATAACCCAGTTTAAAAAGAAACTACATAAATTATTAATAGACAAATGTTATTATGATGTCAGAGATTATTTGTGTGACAATAATATTATATTCCAATGAAAAGAAAGGATAAATAGTTTATTTTTTTTTTTTCTTTTATATGTATGATAATGTCGTGAATTGATTTGAATACCATTTAAATTGCTGTGTCTTTCCTCTTCTAATATCTGTGTAAGAATACTTTGCAATATTGTAGATAATAATGAGTTATGACTAAGATGACTTGGAATTGAATTTTTATTTGGATTTATAATTTGGAATATTTTAATAATGTATCGTGACTTATATGACCAATTTGTATTTTGACTTCTAATTTGTATTTTATTATTGTATGCCTCAACGGCGGGACATAGCTGAACTTATTGTAATTATCTATGACCTGTATTTATGTTATGTATACCTATGATCCACAATAAAGATGATTTGATTTGATTTGATTTGATACTATTGTAATAGCAGACTGGGGCACCTGGTTCTTTACAGCTCTGTTCAGCATTATTCCTGAAAGTTTCAAATATCTCTATTTGTATATACAGGTGTATGTAATGGTAACTAGTTGTGGTAGATAAACAACGAAGTTAAGAATAATCTATCTATAAAATTTCATAAAGATATTATCATGAAAAACCACAAAGTAATAAGCTTATTATCTTACCCGGTCGTCCCAACAAAAATATGGTCAACACACCGCTCGCTCGGCCACGTCTGCAACGGCGCGGCGCAGGGTGCCCCTATCTCAAGCGCCTAGTCATCATCATCATCATCATCTCAGCGTTAATACCAGCCGCATCCGAAGCGAAGCTTTTCAACTTTGGAGTCTAGGGTCCGCTTTACCAGTCTAACTGTTGTTTACTCTAAACTTCAACTCACGCGTCTAGTACTATGATCTAATGTCAGCTAAGTTATGCGCTCGGTAACCACACTGCAACAATTTCTAAATGTATTTGGGAAAAAGTATAACATGGTGTAAAAATGATTGGAATCGATTCAGTTGCTTATTCTAAACAAACTATATTCAAATTTCGAACAAAGAGAAAATAACGTCGTATCAGTACTTTAGTCTGACATTTCGGTCGATAAATCGATATAATTGTGTTCAAATTGTGTTGTAGAAAGTGCATAGTGACATACCGTATGGGTATTAGTGTTATGAAGACAAATCATGGTAGCGTGCCGTTCAATTTATTAAAATAATAGTGTTTATGATAGGCTAACGTTACTATTTCCAAGAGAACAAATACGAAAGCAATTATATTGTTTGTGGTTTCGTTTTGTTATTTTTTTTTTTGCTTTTTTTTATTTAATTGCTATGGCTTTTTTTTCAATTCCTGGGTTAAGATTGAGGTCTGGCACTTTTTTTATAAAAGAACTGATGAGTCGAACTCAGTCATAATTTCAAAATTATTCCGGGGATTATTATAAGATAATAATTGTCTGGCGTTGGCGTTCATAACTTTATAGCGAGGATTAATTTTGAAATGTGAGAACATTTCGTTTCCTTGAAACAATTTTATTACTCCAATAAAAGGTTATCTGGGAATGGAAAAATCAACGCTTAATTGATTAAGTAATTCAGTAGAGAGCACCCTACACACAACAACACACCCCAACAAGAAAACACCCTATTTCAGTTTTGGTAGCCAACAAAACTACTATTCCAGATTTGGTTCTAATATAGTGGCTCGTCGCGTCACAAATATTTGTACGGCTTACTTGTACAAATATTTGTTCTTCTTCTACGATATGTTTGTATTATACGATCAGTACATATCCATGTCTTAGAGTGTAATTCTGTCAAATGGAGGGATATACAGATTATGTATGTAGATATATTCCGTCTGACTACAATTACTGTGCTACAATTTAAGTGACTTCAAGGCTAGAGTGAATAGGCAAGTGCGCTTTACCATCAATGATTACTTCACTGCTTGCCATCAGGCGGGATTGCGGTCAAGCACTATTTTATAATTTAAATGCAGTTTCTAAGAATAACCCAATCTGTTATTTGGTAATGTTAAGTTACAAAATTAAATAGATTGCTTAAATCTATTTAATTTTGTAACACTAAACCTTATTGATAATTTATTATCATTTTCTTTAACAGTTGGTTGCATTGCTAACATCGGCAATGCGGTGACGGCACGTCAGTAGGTACATACCTACATACTTCCACACGCGAGCAAATACTAACTTTCATAGATTTTAATAATAATATGACACGCTAAAATGGATTTGGTCTGGACACATTAGCCGCTTGTCAGACGAGCGATGAGTCAAACCCTAGACCTATACTAATGGACGTGCCGTACGCATATAAACTGCAGTAATTTTTTGGTTTCAAAAGAGTGAGAGAGATGGCCTATGCTTTCGGTCTAGCACCATCTCTTTGCTCATAGATGATTGATTATTTTGAGAGAGATAAAGATATACGAAACTTCGTTTCCTCTCTTTCTTTCGAAGTGCCACAATGCTCATCTCTAAGGCATGTCCATTATTACATGTCAATGAATTAAACTTGTAATAAGTTTGACTCGAGGTTTTGGCGGGAAGCTAAGATGAGTGCCACGCTCATTTTTCATTGGACTTTTAAATTATTTATATAGTGTCGTTTACTAAATAAAAACGCGTGATTTATGTAATAAAAAGTGCATTCAGTGAATAATTCATAAAGAACAGTGAAATATTGTAGCATAGTGGCCACATCATGGCTTTGTATCAAAACTTCCTCTTGAGTGTTCGGTACTCGCGGCCGTCTTTTTCGACATGAATAATTCATTACGTGACATTGGCTAAATGCACAAACCGTGCGAAGCCATAAGAGATAGAAAAAAAAAAGTTTGACTCGTTGATCGTCTGACATGCGGCAATGCCAATGCTAATCCAAGGCCTATAGGCCAATCTTAATGGCAAGCGACGTCGTGACAGGCCTGAAGCGGTAGCGGAAAGAACTGGACTCCAACAACAAGAACTGGTTCTGAAAAGCTTTAAACAGGGAGTAATGGAAGGAGAGTCTTTGCATTGCAGTGAGATATCACATTCAAAGATCTTGATTTGACTCGCGAGGTTGACTACATGTGGTATATGGTCTCAGCAATCATTGTACATTTATAGTCGTGACAGCCAAAGGCTTAATAGATATGAGTCTCGACCAACACCTCAGGAAGCTCTTGCTCGAGGTTGCGGGTTGGTTAAAAAAGAAACAGTGGCCCTGTTCCGCTACGCCCAGATCAGGAGAGGTCATTTGATGATTTCCCATCCAGAAGAAAAGAAAAGAGGCCCTCATTAGGCAGATTTGTTATGGTGGTTAACGGTTGGTGTTCTTAAATATTCCTAAGGTGCTTCTGAGAATTAGCTTCGGCCTCTCGTACGCCTACCAA
Source organism: Sesamia nonagrioides (assembly GCA_017933935.1). Classification (NCBI taxonomy): domain Eukaryota; kingdom Metazoa; phylum Arthropoda; class Insecta; order Lepidoptera; family Noctuidae; genus Sesamia; species Sesamia nonagrioides. The sequence goes on along the minus strand of JADWQK010001727.1, from coordinate 131,305 downwards.
AGAACCGGGTTCCCCGGAATCCGAGATTATATGTTCGTAAAACTATAAAAAAAACCGGTCAAGTACGTGTCGGACTCACGCACAAAGGGTTCCGTACCATTGATTTATGAAATTAAAGGAGTTAAGTTATTTGTATGAAAGATTACGCGGTAATAAGCGGTTTACGATTTAAGAGGTATTAAAAAAAACTACCTATTAAGCAGTTTTTTTTAATAGTCGTTCAAAACAATTTTCGTTGGTAGTTTTTAAGTTAGAGGGGGGGCAACTTTTTTCCACTTTGGAAGCGTCTGTCACGCAGACTATTCGTTTTAGAAAAAAGATATTTTAAAAATATCGATATCATTTTTGAAGACCTATTCATAGATATCCCACACGTATGCGTTTTATGAAGAAAAAAAAATTAAGTGTCAGTTCTAAGTATGGGGAGCCCCCAATATTTATTATTATTATTTTATTATTGTTGCATCAAAATCTTAATGCGGTTTACAGAATACATCTACCTACCAAGTGTCAACAGTATAGCTCTTATAGTTTCAGAAGTTTAGAAAAAATGGCTGTAACATACGGACGGACAGACGGACAGACAGCCATGACGAATCTATAAGGGTTCCGTTTTTTGCCATTTGGCTACGGAACTCTAAAGACGGTACATACGTCCATTGTACGAATCATTTATTACCGCATGTTGTCGCCATTATACAGCCACACATTAATGGGAATCCAGTTCTATCGATTCTATTTTTTAAATGACAATAACCTTGACTTCTATAGACTCCATAATTGTAGAAGTCAAGGTTACCGTCATACGTACGGTTTCTTAGAAGAGATGGCTGCCACAATGCAATGGAAAATTATGTCAACGTTATTAAAAGTAATTTTGTAAAAGAGAGTGTATTTTTGTTTTTTAATAATGTTGCCCCACACTAGGAATTTCTCCTGTATGTGACTGCGTTTACAAACATAACTCACTCACACAAACAGCCAGACCCGGAACAACTACTTATACGTCATACAAATATTTGTTCCATGCGGGAATTGAACCCGCGACACGCAGCGCAGTAGTCAATACCTTAACCACTGCGCCAACTGAGCCATCAAACTCCTAACTGTAAAGTCAAACACCCTTGTCCAACCCCAAAAGCAATGAAAACCTTTGGGGAGGCTTTTGTCCAGCAGTGGACCTTTATAGCCCACAGACCAACCACAGCACGCATGGCTTAATGTGACCAGTCGACCCATGGTGCTCTTTTCTCTTTTTTTTTTTACAAAAAGAATACCTAATAATGAGCGGAAAATTAAAGACAGTTTCAATGCTTATTAGCAGTTAATTCAAGCCTCACTTCATACAAAGCTTGAATGTTAGCATCAATTTATCTTTAAGACATTGTAAGCGCACCATTAGATGACGTCACGGCTAATGATACTGCGACAAATTGATCCCATAATACATTACTGTTTTGTTTGGCTGTAAATGTCCACTATTGAATATAGCACCTCTTACGAGAAAAATTTTAGAGAAGAGTTTCATTATCCATACTAATATTATAAATGCGAAATTAACTGTCTGTCTGTCTGTCTGTTACGCTTTTTGTTGTTCTGTTTGAGTTGAAGTTGTTTGTGTTTAAGTTTGAAGTTCCCGAGAGAAATTCAAAAAGCACGATATAACCGAACTCGACACGAGCGAAGCCGCGGGCGGAAAGCTAGTTTCATAAAAAAAATAATTGTTAAAATCGGTTCACACAATCCAAAATTCCCACCGAAAATCCAACATCACATAGCCCGTCTAGTTTGTATAAAATAGTTGCCCAATTCTCCGCGAGATGGCGCTGTACTTTGATTTACTTTGCTCTGTTAAAATTTTTCCTGATATGAAGGGATCGAGAAAGGTATGAGCTATTATCGAATTGTTCGGTTGGTCTCTCGTTTTCATTGATCCATAACGTTCAATATCTACGTAATCACTTGTACGATATACATATTATGTAGTAATCGATCCGCAGACAATAATATGCTGGTTTATTTAGCCGTAGGCAACTGCCTTGCCACTAGCCTTATCACTCCATGTTACAACCCCTTCCGTTCATTCCTACTCGTGGTGGACTCAAATGACAACATTTTTTTTTTAACTTTCCATGTGTAGTTTTAATCTATAACTCTTTCATTAATTATCGCCGTCCTTCATGACCCCGCATTTAGGATTTCATACATGAATGTCAACTCAATGTAACATATAGCCCATATCTTTAACTCTTAAGTGTGGACACTTATTGTGACAGACGGTAAATTAAGGCACCTTAGGTACACTGAATGTGGCCCGACACGCACTTGGTCGGTTTTTTAATGCTGATTTCCGAAAAGTGCTAAAGCTCAGCCTAAAATAAATAAATGTTTATGTTTCTTAGTTAGTAATTTATTACTATTCCAAAATCCGCCACACAATTTGCATCCGTAGCTTTGTCACTATTTCCTTCATTCTAGGATTTCCGCCATTGTATTGTATCCGCCAAGACGTGGAACAAAGGATTACTTGGCTTGCCGCGGATTGGTCGATAGAAATATCGTGGTCTTTGGCGCACAGGCAAATGAAGTAACACATGTGGGTTTTTATCAGTAAAAGTCTGACACGTGTCTCGGTGACGTGTGTCTTGGAAGTAGGTCATAACATCGACTGCCGGCAGAAGTAACCATCCACCAGACAAAGTCTTGCCGCCAAACGATTCGTCGTGTTCCGGCATGATGTCTGTTGAAGCCAGAGGACGGGTCTGAGCAGTTGTGTTGCGATGTGTGCCGGGTAAGATGCGCAAAACGTTGTTGTGTCGGGAGTATGGTCGTGGAGGTTCTCCAGATCTATTATCTATCTCCCTCAGCCGCAGCATCGTTGGTCGTGTTGTTGGGTTTAACATTGCTTCACCTTGTTCAACTGCCGTCTTTCTTCCTATTCACTGAGTTTTTTTTTTAGTGAATAGGCCCTTAATAAACTAGCACGCTTTACCATCAACAATTGCATCACTTACCATCAGGCACGATTGTGGTCATGCACTAGTTTATAATTATAAAAAAAAGTCTTTCCGCTTAGCACAGAGCGGAAGAGGCGTGCCCGAATTTGGTTTAATCGACGACAGTTGTGTCAGTAGATCAAATGAAAGTCGCGAGGATGCAAGATCTGCAGTATCTGCAGTCTGATTTCATCATTTGATAGTCTTATTCTCGCGGAGGGCTATAGCTTACCGTCACACTATGACTCTTAAGAGCTTCGAAAAAAAAAACAGAAGGAAAAGCTAAGTGAAAACGAAACACGACAAGAGGCGGACGAAATCGCTGATAGGAGCGAGTGTATAATATTCATTCTCGAGAAACAACAGTAGCTAATTTCAGAGCATAATTTGATTGTAATATCAACATCGTTAATAGTCCGTTAAGCTCAGTACAAGCACTAAAATTTAATTACTAAGTATTTGGCAATTTAAAGTGATTACACAATAAAGTCTTCCTTTTTGGCCCAAACAATGCAGCGAAGAAGCAACTTTATTTTCTAAATGTTAAGGCAAAGTTCATGTGGATCTAATTAGTTTTGGACAAAGGATCCCTGATGTTTATGAGCTATGTTTAAGCATAAGGCAAAAGGCAAAAGGCTGTTTCGGTTTTCTAACAAAAGCAGGGATGTACGAGATCGGACGCATTGCGGATATTTTAAGTATCTACTTGTGCTTCTATAAGGTTCGGTCTGCAGTTGTAGAATCTCAAAAAGACTCAAGATTATATTGACAGAATATTTAAATATCGAATTCGCATTGCCATTCATGTAGGAATGCTACCTACCAGTCTTATGGACACGTTTCCTGATGACAGCGATTAGGACAAGTAGGTTCGAATCCTAAGTCTCCTTAACATTTAATTTAGTATCAGCCTATAGAGGTCCCTCTGGACAAAGGACTCTGAGCCTTCGTATGAGGCCCATTGTGAGCGACTACGTTTCAGTTCCGTAAGTCATCACTGACAACACACACTGGTCAAAGTCTTAAGACACTGTGGTATTTTGGACGACACACGGGTGGACATAAATAGTTAGTTGTGTTAAATATTGTAAAAGATAATTATGTAAAAAAAAACAATAAATAGGTCAACTTGTTTTTTTTTTCAGGGACTTTCGAACTCAGGTGCGGGCGGGCCGTTCTGCCGTACTTCGAAGCCTGGCTGAAAAGAGGGGAGCGCATCTCCTTCAGGCTCACACAGGTACTCACTGGACACGGTTGCTTCGGTGAGTACCTGAACAGAATTGGGCGAGAAAACACGGCGAATTGCCACCTTTGCGGAGACAGCCTGGATTGTGCATAACACACTCTCGAGGAGTGCCCTGCATGGGACTCCGAGCGGCGGGTCCTGGTTGCTAGGATCGGGCGAGACCTGTCTCTGCCGGCAGTAGTAAGGGCTATGCTGGCAAAGACATAGAATTGGACAAAAGTAGCTTCCTTCTGTGAGACCGTGATGGCCAAGAAGGAAGCCGCCGAACGGGATCGAGAGAGGGCTGATCCTGCTCGGAGAAGAAGGCGTCGGGGAGGCAACCGCATTGGTGCTTAATACGCCGAAACCCGCCTACTTATTGAGGTAGGTGGACCTTTTGGGGTCGCGGGCACACAGAGCGGGGACTCTGCCTGCCCACTAAGTAACCCCAGGGAAGACGGTGGCATAGTGGTCACGTGCTGCCGTGCATAGGACGTTTAGGAGAGGCCCTCTTAGAGTCTCCCCTGGGATGTGCCTTACAGGCGTTGCGCAAGGAGGGTTCCGGAATTGGTCTTTTAAGAGTTTTCACCGGGGTGATTTTAGTGAGGTAAAAATCCCACACTACCCGACCTCATCCCTCAGGGGTCGGGTTTGAAGGTTTCCCCCCGAAAAAAAAAAATAAAAAATGTGCGGGCGGGCCCGCAATACATTGACCATAATTTTGTTGGGACAATCAAGTAAGAAAACAAACTCATAACTTTGTGGTTCTTCATTATACAATATGTACCTAAAGAAAACCCTGTCCGACCCGTAAAGATATTGTTAGGTATCGATAACTGATTCTACTAATGCATACAAAACCTGGCTAAACTTAAAAAAAATCTCCCTAAAAAAATACACTTTATTTCGCAAAAGGAGGCAATTTAATACTTGTGCGGTAGGCAATACATGCGCTGGCGAAGGGGAGCAGGGCATGCGGCACGCGGTCGTATCGCTAATAATACTGTCGAAAATGGTGTTCTCACTTTTTAAAAATTACTAAATTTTGGGGAAGTTGGAATTTATTCGCAGAAAAAAAAAGATTATTTCAAAATTCATTAGTATTGTTACTATGATGATTTTGTTAAATTTCTAATTTTATTTGGTCATGTGTTTACCTAACCTTTAATATTCTTATGGGTCGGACGGGGTTTTCCTTACATATTGTATATCTAAGACATGTGACATCCCTCAAGCTACGTAAGCTAAGTACTGGGCCAGCATAGTAGATTTCGACCCACTCCCTCTCACTGAGAAGAGACCTGTGTCCCAAAAGTGGGAACATCATACGCCGATGATTGTTCAAGATAATCCATGTGTTGGTATCTATTAAACCCTACTCTCAATTAAAGTGAGTCCTTTACAAATTATAAGCCTTAACTGACAGGAACTGACTAATGAAGGAAGGTGTTACTTCGGGACACAAATGATGAGGATATTTTTAAAAATCGACAACAGGAACTTTTTTTAATGGGTATTTAGCGGTATCTACAATATCTCGTGCGCTCAGCGTGTCTAAAATCCTACATCGCGTAAGCAGAATTCTACAGAAACTGACATAGATCAGTCGTTGAGTAATTAATTATCTGGCAGACAAAACGTCCAGTCGGAAGTAATTTTAATAATCTTTCAGAGCCTAAACTTAATGTAATAATTTACCTAAACGTAATAATTTATTTCAAATGGGGTGATATTTCTATCGACAAGACAATTTTTATTCTTTAAACAAAATAGACGTTTTTGTATGGAAGGACTTTACTGTCAAAAATACAAGATTTTTCCTCGGAATAAATTATCTGGTGTTAGAAATTAATCCCTAGGCACATAGAAGGATAAACCATCAAAAATGTAGTCTACTTTGCATACCAGCATAGTTTCACAACCTTTCGATGCAGGCTTCGAAGAGGAGACGAAAATTACACGTTTTGGGTTACTTGATTTGCATACGCTGACAGCTAATAGATGTCGGAAGAATGGCTGTCAGTTAGGTTAAACTTGTAAAAAGCATCGTTTTCTAAACAGCGTTTAGAAGTACTCCTTCGATAACGATGATTGATATTTTACTAGGCATAGAAGCTTTCATAAGGCTGCAAATAACTTGAGAGATTAGAATAAAAGGCCGAAAGTTTTCTAACTGTAGTCACCTACAGATATTTAAAAAAACACACACAGAAAACACAAAAAATAAAAAACAAAAAACGAATACGGTGTCGGGTGCTCACGCAAATTCAATGTATTTTCCCCATCTTTTTAATGAATTATAAACTAGTGCTTGACCGCAAACCCGCTTGATGGTAAGCAGTGATGCAATCATTGATGGTAAAGCGCACTAGTTTATTAACAGCTTATTCACTCCAGTCCAATCTAACAAAAGTGCTCAACGTCCCTAAAGAAGTTTTCACAAAAAAAAAAAAAAAACAATTAATTTACTCTAATATTGCACCATGTGACACTAGCGCCGACTCTCATGTTCACAAACTAAAATAATTTAAAGTTAAGTGCATCTTTTTCTTTAACTATTTCATTAAGAAAAGGATAGAAGAAAACATTTTAGTTTAATCCTGTCAAATTAAGACACTCCATAGACAGTTTAGATACGATTACAAACATGGCGACCAAAAATACGTCAATTTACGTCAGGAGCGGACTAATAAGGTTGTGTCCTAAAAAATAATTTAATGTCCATCAGATTGATGTTTAAAAAATATTGAACACATATTTTTTATTTTTTCTCTCATTCAAATACTTAGGAAGATATAGGTATTGATTTGAAATGTCGCCTGACGACACGCCGTGGTACAAAATATACCACGGCGTGACGTAATTAGCCCTCACTTAATACACTATAACTCAATAGTATTTGGTAATTTTGACAAAATAATTGTCTATAAGACGGACTAATTATATTTCTTGATTTTCATACCTTGGACAAATCCCTATTTGACAGGTCTAAACTAACATTTTATCTTCTGTCCTTATCTTAATAAAATGGAAAGAAAAAGATACACTGCTTCATAGGAACAACCACCTACTAAACAATGAAAGTATTGAATGTCTCTAAACCAATCAATCAAATCGGCCTTTCGAAATTTCTAGCTAGACATGCCTTAGACCAAGGCTGCTCAACCCCAGGCCGGCGGGCTTTATTGTGGCCCGCGAAAGAATTTTGAGTGGCCCGCGCTAGTATCTATGCTTTGAGAATTTGATTTTGGCTTTGAATCAAAACGTTGATTTAGATTTGAGAAGGTGTTTAGATAAGTACTTACCTAATTCAAAATTTGTTTCTTTATTTAGGTAATAATAATATTCATAAATAAATAATTCATCAGCAACTTGCTCTCAAATACAACGTTGTGGAATCGGAGGTGCCGTACTACAGGTATATGCCCGACCCAGTTCTAGAAAATGGCCATATCACATTGAACCTACTGGGATCGGTCCATCATCACTGACAGGACTATTGTTGCCAATAAGCCTGATGTATTGATGGTGGATCGATCAGAGCGACGTGCAATGATTGTTGACATAACCATCCCGCAGAATGGGAGCCTCGTGAAAGCTGAGAAAGATAAACAAATCAAGTATCTTGACTTGGCTCACGAGGTTGTCGACATATGGGAAATGGATTCAGCAATAATTTTACCGATAGTCGTGACAGCCAATGGCCCAAAGAGAGCCAAGAGCCAATGGAGCCAAGAGCCTCGACCAACACCTCAGGAGGCTCTCGTTAGGCAGCTGGATCAAGGGCTTGGTTCAGAAAACTGTACTTCTGGACACGGCTCGCATTGTCAGGAAGTTCCTCTCTCTGGAGCCCTGACCGCCGGTAGCTTGGACCCTGTTCCCGTTACCGGTGGACCACTATTTTTTTTTTAATGTTTTTAAATGTTTTTTATGTATTTTTTTATATAGAAAGATTTAAAGATGTAAATTAATACGTAATATGGTGAAATAAAGGACATATTCCTAATAAAAAGTAGTTCTATTTTATATTCGTAATAATTTATATTGCGCTTTTCGTGAGAGTAACTGAAATAATAAATGTAAGTGGCCCGTCATTATCGACTAAATCTACCTTTTGGCCGGACTCTTAAAAAGGTTGAGCAGCCTTGCCTTAGACATATTACACCAAAACGTAGCATTCGGTATCCCGTGTGTATTCAACCGATCAGGAATATTATGCTAATGATTTTATGATATTCCAACAGAAAATATATATCTATAGATAACCGTTTTTGTAAGTAGGTTGTTTTTTTTAGTATAAGAATATTTTTAGCACTGAAATTAATGTCTCGGTAACCTCTTCGGCTTGAATCCTTTTTATTTTATTTTTATGAATTTTAATTAAAGTCAAATCAAATCAAATCAAAATCGTTTATTTCAAATTAACCATCACTTGGTACTTTTGAATAGTTAATGTCGGTCAGTTCAAGAAAAGTGAAGCTAAATTGCACGTTCCAAAGCGTAGATCTCTATGGAGAAGAACGTGCAAGAAACTCCATGGACACTCTTTTAAAATCATAATATATGGGTTACATTTCTTCGTTACATATTTATGTTGCTTCTATCATGTGAGCAAAATGTAAAATTAATTAAAATATAAAAATGAATTAAGCCCACTGGCAGCTAAGAGATGACCAGTCTCCACTGACGGCTAAGCTAACTGTGATCAGGGCTCCAGGGCGAGGAACCTCCTAAAAATGCGAGCCGTGCCCAGAAGTACCACTTTCTAAAGCAAGTTCTTGATCCAGCTACCTAAAGAATCCTAAACAAAACCTCCTCAGGTGTTGTTCGAGCCTCGTCGCTATTAACCTCATTGGCTGTCACCACTAGGCACTATGACCACTGAGTCCACCACATGTCGACAACATCTTGAGTCAAATCTAGATACTTATTTTAAATTATGTTTACTATCTATGTAGCTTAAATGCAGCATCCATTTCACCATAACATCCGAAAACAAAAACAAAACTGTTTTCTCATCAAAAGTATGCTTTTAATATCTCTCTTGTCTCTGTTTATTTAGCACTTTTGTAGTAGTATTCTACGCGAAGCTGCAGTCATTCATAAGCCTGCAAAATATTCCCGCCATTACTTTGACCGCCATATTCGCTACCAGATGCGTGTAATAGCTCCGCACGTTTCGAACGAGAAAAAGTTTATGTATGTACTATATGTAGAAATAACCATATTTTGGCCGTGAATTATTTCAGGATCGATGCAGAAATTGGGAGAATTTTTTTGACTATACTTTGGGAATTTGAGATAGTAGCGGTGGCCTGGTGCTATCGGCCGCCACTCACTAGTGGCGCTTTTATCATCATCATCATCAACCTTTTTATCGTCCCACTGCCGCACACAGGTCTCCTGTCATACAGAGAAGGAGTGAGCGTAATCACCACGCATGCTCAATGGCACTTTATGTAAATTATTTTATAACTACTTCTGTCAAAACGGCGAAGGAAAACATTGTGTGGAAACCGTCATGCCAACCCACACTGGGCCCACGTTGTAGATTACGGCCCACTTCCTCTCAGTGAGAAGAGCCCTGTGCCTCAGGAGTGGGGACCTTATGAACTGATTGTGTTATGGGAATTTATGGCACATGGCTGCAGCTCTTTTAATCTAGCACAAATGCAAACACACACACCCTCACACTTACACATATTTTTAGTCTTTAGCTTTATTTTTGGCTAGCTTTCCGCCCGCGTGCAATTCGGTTATATCGCGCTTTTGATTTCCCTCGGGAATGTCAATTTTTTCCGGGATAAAAAGGACCCTATTATGTAATACGGACTACTAACTTTACAACTGCAAAATTTCAAAGTAATCGGTTTAGTAGTTACGGCGTGAAAGCGGAACAAACAAACTCGCTTTCCGATTATATTAGTAAGGATTTTTGCTCTAAAAGTAAGCTCACTAAATGTTTGAATTTTTGTTACTTTCTGTGATATCTCCACATATGTAATCATGGATGAGTGGGGACCTGGTGACCTGTATTACAGGTGTAAATTATCTATCACAGGCACCAGCGATCTATAACAAAATAAAACTTCTTTTTTAGTAATAATTATAAACTAGAGCTTGACCGCAATTCCGCCTGATGGTAAGCAGTGCCGCAATGCCTATTTACTCAAAAAATCAGAGTTAATAGGAAGGAAGACGGTAATTGAGCGAGGTGATGCGACCAGACCTGTATCTATTTACCTGTGTTAGCAAATAAAATGATTTAATTTGATTTGATGCAATGTTAAACCCAACAACACGACCAACAATGTTGCGCAAGAGGGAGATTCATCTCCCAATACAACAACATTTGGCGCATCGTACCCGACACACATTGCAGCACAACTGCCCAGACCCATCTTCCGTACGTCTTTACCAGACATCGTTCCGGAATACAACGAATCGCTTCACGACAAGACTTTGTCTGGTGGATGGTAACTTCTGCCGGCAGCCGTTGTTATGGCCTACTACCGAGCAAAATGTCAGCTATTTCTTCTGTGTAACGAAATTGGCGTCTAACTTCTGACTTTCTGTTTTGTTCCAGGTTTTGGTCACTCCGGGACCGGTTGCTGTAAACGGAATGCCGCTCGAAGTTGTTTCAGAATATGTATACCTCGGGCAAACGTTGCAATTAGGGAAAAACAACATGAGAAGGAGGCAAATAGAAGGATTCAGCTGGGATGGGCAGCATTTGGTAAACTTCGTAGAGTATTTTCGTCGCCCATACCCCAATGTTCGAAGACTAAAATCTTCAACCAGTGCGTCCTACCCGTCATGACTTACGGAGGCGAGACGTGGACACTAACGGTCAGACTAGTCCATATGTTTAAAGTCGCTCAGCGAGCTATGGAGCTGGCTATGTTGGGTGTCTCTCTGAAGGACCGCATCACAAATGAGGTGATCCGACAGAGGACCAGGGTCACCGATATAGCTGAGAGGATTAGCGGGCTGAAGTGGCAATGGGCTGGTCAAATATGCCGCAGGACAGACAACCGTTGGGGTAAACGAGTCCTCGAGTGGTGACCGCGTCTCGGTAAACGTAGCGTAGGACGCCCTTGGGCGAGATGGAGCGACGACATCAAAAAGGTGGCTGGTAGTGGCTGGCGGAGAACTGCTCAGGATCGAGCTTGTTGGCGTGCCATGAAGAAGGCCTATGTCCAGCAGTGGACGAGTAGAGGCTGATGATGATGAGGTAATACGTTCCTCTGCAATTACATACCTACCTACATACGCAAACGTAGGCACTGCTTGATGTTCGTGTGAGATAATTTTAGGTGTCTAATTAAATAATTTATTTTCCCATAATGCGTGATGAAAATGTCCACTAAGTACCTATAATAAATTACATTTATGAAGACAAGGTTAAATAATTTAACCAAAAACGCGACGGCATCCTCAAATATATTTAAACTTCAGCGCTATACCTTCTTTTAGTACATTAACACAATGTCAAAGTTTCAACCTACCCTAAAAAATCAAGTCTGCATTTAAATATTTTCACGTAGGTAATTCATAGAAATGCAGCCTTTTGAGCTCATTACAATTGTTAAATAAGTATTTTCATCTAGCGGCCGCCAGCGACTTCGTTCGCGTGGAGTTCGTTATGCTCCGCTCCTATTGGTCGCAGCGTGATTTTATATAACCTAAAGTCTTCCTGGATTAATGGGCTATCCAACGCAAAAAGATTTTTTCAAATCGCACCAGTAGTTCCTGAGACTAGGGCGTTCAAACAAACAAACTCTTCAGCTTTATATATTAGTATAAATCAACTGAAAGTCGACCCAATCTATTTTTCGTTTAAAATCGACGATCTCATTGGCGCACATACAGAGAAGCCGCAGTAACTGGGATGCTGCGGGTACAGTTCACAATCGCGGGGTTCGCTCGCATATCGGGACAATCAAGTTCTTAATAATGTAAGTCCGGGCCAATGCGGCAGACAAAGGTTAGACTCCCTGGTTCCCCGGTAACACCAGGCTTTGATGCTGTATTTATTTAAAGTAGTTGTAGCTAAGTCAAATGATAAAACTAATGAAAATATGGGGATTTAATATTGCTGGGTTCATTAGCACCAAGGTGGCTGTAACCGGTGTGATTACTTAAGCTACATCCAACGTTCTTCGGTTAACTTCATTGACTGACAGGGCAGATTGCACCAGCATGACGACATTTTATCAATGAGTTTCATATATGTATAATCGTGATTTTATTTTTGGCGCTGATTCTCGTATTCACAAACTGAACTATTTTTTAGTTTAGTGCATCTTGTTCTTTCTATTTCGACATAAAACAAAATATTAGTTTAGTCCTGTCAAATTAAGATAGTTCATAGATAGTTTAAAAACATGAAAAGATTAAAAACATGGCTACTAAAAATAGGTACGCCTATTTACATTAGAGTGGAATAATTTGACCGGACTAAACTAATATTTATCTTAGATTTACTTAGTTTAGTTTGTGAACCAGAGAATCGGAACCATAATGTAGAACACAACAATAGACCCAACACCTTGCAATGCAGTCAATTATAAATGGATTATGATTTGAGATTGTGTCATGCCACGAATTTTAATAATAATAAATAATAAATTTATTCACCAATAAATATACAAACTACAAAACGACATAAAACATAGTAACTTTATAGATATATTTAGTGTTACTATCCTAATAGATGACGACAGGTAATCGGAAATTAATTTAAAACAACAAAAATGTATTAACAGTTTAAAAAATAACTCTGGATGTGAATCAGTCTCGTGTGACAGTTTTGTTTCTTTCATAACTCGTGAAATGTGTCAATATGACTATCCCAATCGACTATTAAACTAACTGAGGTAGATAATCCGAATTAATGAATTTCCCTCCTATTTTTCCTCAACCAAGATTATTCTCGAGTAGTGACGAAAAGAATCATTGCATTCAATATTTTAGGCTCATTCTCTAGTATTTCAATAACTTGTTGGAAATTTATTTAAATCAACAAAAATGTATTAAAATTTCAAAAAATTACTCTGGATGTAAATCAAAGTCTTGTGTGACAGTTTTGTTTTTTTCATAACTCTTGAAATGTGTCAATTTATAACCAGCTATTTCGAAGTTTGTTTTTTATTTAGTCTACGTGTTATAAATAGTTTTCATAAGTTTCATAACATCTTTGAACATCAAGAAGTTTAAATCTGTTCGAATTCCATCATACTTAATATTTGTGTCCAACGCCGTAAAACGCATTTAAAAATCGAAGCTACAAATCAACTCTAAAATCTCACGTGCAAACTTTTTCCCGCCAACGTAAAAGTTGCAACGGTATTTTGTAAACAGCCACAAGTGTCAAACTTACCGGGCGGCGACTTCTGTGGTGTTGCAGGTTCCTCGTGATGGTAAGGAGTTGATCTGAGGAGTTGGAGGGCAAGTTCGGTCCCGACCTCCTCGGACCTAGGGCACGGCACATAAGCGTATTGTTTCTTGGTCGGCGCCGGCAGGGGCGCGACGCGGTATTTGCTCCGGTCGGCCATGCGACGTCTGCCGCGCGGACGGCTCACCCGCCGTAGTGCCGCAGCCGCGTCGGCCTCTTATCGATAAAGCTGCCCGTTTGCTACCGGGAAATATTAATTTAGTGCGTAAACTGCTTGAGTTTGCTCAATGATAAATCCGCGCGCCAGACGGTAGTGTTTACACGCGTTAAATGCGCTTTATTGAAAGTTACAGACCTATTATAAAGAGTTTCATCGTTTTCTTCTTTACTAGTACGGCTGAACAAAGGAATTCAGCTCCTTGAAAACTGTATGTTCGGATTATCCTATAACTTTTGAACTGTTTTTTTACAATTAATATAAATCATTTATACGACCAACTCGGGTGTAAAACTGTATTTTTTTTAATTATATACTTAATGCAAGTGTTTGTATTAAAAAAAAACTTTCTTTATTCTTAAAACAAAACTAAGAGCCGGACGTCTTGCTTATGCAGATTAATTACTTTCACAAAAATACGAGCTGCTTTTTATGAAACTTCAGAACAACAAAAAATCTGAAGCTGTTGGCAACGTAATTATTTTAATGACTGTGGTATTTACGAAAAAAAAAAATACTTCAATGGGAATTACAATTTGTGAAAAGATGCAGCTCCGTTTAAATAGTTTTGGCATCTAGTAGATAATTCCCATAAAATGATTAATTTAAATATGAAACATTCCTTTCAAATTAAACTTGCATTTGCAATTACATTAACCCAATACATAGGGTACAACAAAATATTCATCAAAAAGATTTTAATAAAAAAAAATTGGCAAATATTTTATTAAGTATTAAGTCCCAAAGAACCATTCGTTTTTCAAAATCTCGTACGAGGTCTACATTCGGTGCGCGCGCAGTTCCGCGTGCTGAGTCCCGCACTACGGTCGATAGCACGTGCCCGCGGGACGACTGCACCATGCGGACACTTGCACAACAATAATAACAAAGTAGCGGTCGCGGTCACGGAGCTTAGTTACGGTAAACACACACACATAGGTAGTGAGGGCGCATGATGTTTAGCAAACAAAATTCAACTAGGCACCTACATAATCATTATCAACCTTTTTATCGTCTCACTGCTGGGCACAGGTCTCCTCTCACACAGACGACTGAGCGTAATCACCACGCTTGCTCAATGCGGGTTGGCGATTTCAGACTTAAAGTCCAGGTTTTCTTTCGATGTTTTATTTAACCTTGTAATCAGTCTCTGGTGTCCAAGATATACTTAGAATGTACATATAACTTAGATAAGATACATTGGTACTTGCCTGACCTGGTATCGAACCTGCACACTCATACTTGAGAGGCTGGTGTTTTAACCACTAGGCCACCAAGACTTGTGAAAAACCTACATAATAGCTAAGGTAAAATGTTAAAAATATTTTCTCTTTCTCTCTCTCTCCGCTATCAGCAACATAAGCGTCTAATAGTCAGATTTTAAACTTTTTTAAATCATTAAACAACCTAAAAAGAACCCTAGATAGTTACCCTACCTATCTTGGGTTCTTTTTAGGTACACCCAACTTAGGTACCACCCACAACTAATGACATTGCCCTCAATATCATTAGTTGTGGATGGGTGATGATACCGGGTGAGATGGGGTGTTATAAAATATTTTTTTTAGGTTTATGTTTTTTTTTTAATATTTATAAACTAGTGCTTGACTGCAATCCAGCCTGATGGTAAGCAGTGATGCAATCGTTGATGGTAAAGCGCACTAGCTTATTAAGCCTATTCACTCAAAAAAACTGAGTGAATAGGAAGGAAGACGGCAGTTGAGCGAGGTGATGCAATGTTTAACCCAACAACACGACCAACGATGCTGCGCCAGAGGATGATCTAGAGACCCTCCACGACCAAACTCCCGACACAACAACATTAGGCACATCGTACCCGGCACACATCGCAACACAACTGCTCAGACCCGTCCACCGTACGGCTTCACCAGACATCATGCCGGAACACGACGAACGACGTTTGGCGGCAAGACTTTGTCTGGCGGGTGGTAACTTATGCCGGCGGCTGATGTTGTTGCCTACCACCGAGAAAATGTTCCTTTTCTGTTACTAAATATCCCCAAATAAAATATTTTTCTTTGACTGTTTTACGACTATTTTCTATTCGTCTATGGCAGAAAATCTCACTTAAGTATATTACGACTTTACGACAGATCTTTCATTGAAGAAATGTCAAAAATTAAAGTAAAAAATAGGCTCTCAGTAAACTATTGCACTTTACCATCAACGAATGCATCACTGCTAACAGGCGGTATCGTAATCAAGTAGGTATGTTCTAGATAAAAATTAAAAAAAAAAAAAAAAAATAAAAACTGTTGTTTGGATTTAACCTGGAGTTGGAAAAACAAACTCTTATGTAAGCAAGTATCTCCAAAATGCTAAGTTTTTTTATTTTATAAATTATAAACTAGCGCTTGATCGCAATCCCCCTTGATGGTAAGCAGTGACGCAATCGTTGATGGTAAAGCGAACTAGTTTATTAAGAGCCTGTTCACTCTAGCCTTGAAGACACTCAAATTGTAGTCCGACGGAAATATCATCGCTGGCAAGTTGTTCAAGTCTAATTTGGTTTTCTCCTAGAACTTTTACAAGACACGGGTTATCACCATTTTAAACTAAATATGTACTACCTACTTGCCTTTCTATCTAAACAGAAGACATTAGAGAAAACAATTGTTATTAGAAAAAAATACAGCAACAAATATCGCAGATAAGGCCTAACGGAACGTAATCATACTAAAAGTTGATGGGCTCCAAAGTCAATAGGAGCTGTTCAATTAAGCAGAGGATCGGAAGGCTGCAACAAAGATTACACTCAATAATTCAGTAGCCGCGGCCTCCCGAGCGCAAGGAATTGTCGTTAAAATACAATTTGATGAAGAAATAACACAGATACTTACAGAATTGTTTTCCTCCTATAGTAACTTCGCCACATATAGGTACGCTGTCTAAATATAATTGAAGATTTGTCACGAACGATCGCAACGTCATAATCTTCAGTTTTTCAACAAAGATAATTTCAATTTACCTATTAATAAAAATAAACAGTATTTTGATCAAGATCAACTCAGATAGAAACGATACTAACTATCTCAAAGTATTTTAGTAGAAATGGGTAAGTACCTATCTATTCTTACTCCAAGTATTATAAGTACTCCAGGTTCTTTTACAAAGGTTTTTATAAATCAATAAAACTTCTTTACTTACTAACATTATGTATTAACATTAGAAATTGGCTCGGTAAATAATTCACTTATTAAAATTTCGCCTTGGAGGACAGAGTTTGGAAGTCGGCGTTAGGTACCACAATAGCGGCGGTAACTCCCTTTGAGGTGTGGCTACAGAAGCGCCACAGCGTCCTCACCTTCCGCCTGACGCTGGTCCTCCACGGACATGACTGTTTCGGGAACCCGCTCTGGGTGGAGCGGAAGGCCGTATAAGTACTGACTAAAACCCACCCGTGTTCCTTCACCTGCCGTGCGCTAGGCGTCACGGCATCTTTTCAGGACAACCATCGGCTCTGGCAGGCATGGGTCTTCGTGGTCCCCGTGGCGATGTCATAACATCTCTTTGAGGCGCGCTTGGAGCACAAATGACATTGGCCCTCATGGTCATGGTACTTATAATACAACTACCTACCTCTTTTTTTCTTGTCGCTGTGGAAATGCCTTTACGCACCATACCCATCGCTTGTTAGGCGACGGGCGTGTGTGGGATTCGCCCAGCCGAAGCCGGGAATACCCACTAAAACCACAGCGGCACATCGACATCGTCTTATGGCGGGGTCTTGGAAAATAGCAGAGCTTGCGCTACCAATCCACCGCCGGCGATTCCCGCCTAAAGGCGGGCCCGCAGTGGTCCCTCCATAGGGAGCGGGCGGGCTAGGTACATGTTCTTGTCCGAGAAGAGGCAGCAGCCAAGGTTTTTTAGCGAGGTGTCCTTCCTCTTAGCCCCACTCGTTTGCCTGGAAGCAAACGGGGCCCCAAGCTCCTCTCAGTGAGGAGACCATTCGGGGTTCGGGTCACGTCAGCCACCTGGAGTGGTGGCTAACCCGCCGCACATGTGACCGCCGTAGCGGTCCCCGCGGCTGGCTTTGGTTCGCGCCGGTAAACCGGTAACCTCCATATCTGGGGGCCGTTCCCCTATCCGCCACCTGGGGATGCGTCCGATGGCAGGCCAGAAACTGCACATGGATAATACAACTACCTCTGGCGCAACATCGTTAATCGGGTTGATGGGATTAACATTGCATCACCTCGCTCAACTGCCGGCTTCCTTCCTATTCACTCAGTATTTTTTTTTTTTGTGAGTGAATAGGCTAAATAAATTAGCACGGTTTATCATCAACGATTGCATCACTGCTTACCATCGGGCGGGATTGCTGTCAAGCAGTAGTTTCTAATAATAAAAAAGATACTTGTTTTTAGCGGGTCTCAAAGGATAGACCAGTTTTGATTGCTGAACTTGATTGCTTGTGATTTTGGTCCACACACACACTTTAAAATATTTACCGTTTAAATATCTGCTTACTTAGTTTTACCATCTGGGTATAAAACCGTAAACACCAAAATTTTATACACGGTTTAATTTAAAACAGGCGCCAAATTGTTGTTCATTTTCTGAATATGAAGCAATTTGGACGGACGTATGCGATACAGCTGAATAAGGTTAATCTACGTTAATACGTTCATTTAAACGAGGAACATTCAGAAACCGTTGTTTGTGAATAACTCGTTATTTCGGTTTCGCTAACCATCGCAAATGAACCGCTCAGTTAATTAAACTTACTGCGCAAAACTAAAGGATTCTTCATTGGAATATTCCAGCAGTTTAGTGGAAGGCTACATAATATACGCGACACACCGCAAGAAATTAACATTTTAATTTGCCTTATCTTGTATTAATCCTTCTCTGCTTATGAAGCTTTGGTCTTTTCCCTACCGTAGAACAATTACAGCCAAAATCAAATCAAACGAATTCAGTTTCAAAAGATAATATGGCGCTGATTATCTTTGTTACAAACTTCATCATCATCAGCCCCTACTCGTCCACTGCTGGACATAGGCCTCCTTCATGGCACGCCAACAAGCTCGATCCTGAGCAGTTCTCCGCCAGCCACTACCAACCACCAATTGATGTCGTCGCTCCATCTCGCCCAAGGGCGTCCCACGCTACGTTTGCCAAGACGCGGTCTCCACTCGAGGACTCGTTTACCCCAACGGTTGTCGGTCCTGCGGCATATGTGACCAGC
This sequence comes from Sesamia nonagrioides, assembly GCA_017933935.1. Classification (NCBI taxonomy): domain Eukaryota; kingdom Metazoa; phylum Arthropoda; class Insecta; order Lepidoptera; family Noctuidae; genus Sesamia; species Sesamia nonagrioides. Next base: position 112,258 of record JADWQK010001727.1, on the reverse strand, counting down.
CCATTGCCACTTCAGCTTGCTAATCCTCTCAGCTATGTCGGTGAGTCTGGTCCTCTGTCGGATCACCTCATTTCTGATGCGGTCCTTCAGAGAGACGCCCAACATAGCCCGCTCCATAGCTCGCTGAGCGACTTTAAACTTATGGACTAGTCTGACCGTTAGAGTCCACGTCTCGGCCCCGTAAGTCATGACGGGGAGGACGCACTGGTTGAAGATTTTTGTCTTCAAACATTGGGGTATGGGCGACGAAAATACCCGACGAAGTTTACCAGACGCTGCCCATCCCAGCTGGATCCTTCCATTTGCCTCCTTCTCGATGTCGTTTTTCCCTAATTGCAACATTTGCCCGAGGTACACATATTCTGAAACAACTTCGAGCGGCATTCCATTTACGGCAACCGGTTACAAACTTAACTAAATGAAAAAAAAGCAATTATTTATTAGGATTGAGAGTTTAAAAACATACAAGGAATAGCATGCAGTTACATACAGCAGAATAACTTTTCATTTAGATCGAATTAACAGCAGGTTCAAACTAAATAGTCACAGCTTTTATCTTGGTGAAAGGAAATGTTGCATTTAGGGCCACCCATTGATAAAATATTAAACTAAGGTAGATATGTCATTAGCGCACTGAAAATGAAGCGTACAAAAGGAAGGAAAGTCCTGCATCTCGCCTTAGTCACTCTCGATACACTCGTAAAAACAAACGACAAACACTAACAGCGCAAACGACAAACACTAGCCATCTTTTTCTTCTCTATGCTTTAGATTGTGCCCCATCTCACTCACACTGTACCAATGTATGCCGAATAAAAACATGCATGTGTGCTGCTGCTGTATTCGGCACATTTTTTTTTTGGTCAGTTTGTTAGAATATATCGTATCTGTTTAATATTTTATCAATGGGGCCACCACTATGAACGTGTATAGATAAAAAGGAAAAAAAAATGAAGATTTTCATAAAAAAAATACAAATAAATTAATTTGAATAAAAATACAAGTATACATAATTAATTATTTGAAACGATTTCTAGTGAGATAACCCTTTATTATGGTATCCATGACACTTTTTATGACGTTTGATTGGCGACTTTGACAGTTCTATTTGCCCATTGTGTTCGTGTCGAGTGTTGATTTGAGCTGATTGTGTTTATTTAATGGGTCCTATGTTCGAAAATTCATATTTTCTTTTTTTCGTAAAGTCATATGGTAGATAATATAGATACGATAGCCTTAGATACATGACACGTCAATCAAATGTCACTGTCAAAATCTTATTTCGCATAATGTTGGCCACCATATTTATTAGTTGTTGCACTCCTTGGCCGAATTAAATTGAATCTGTATAAAAACTAAGCCAAAATATATTTAATTAACAGTTAACTGTAGCGTAACTATACCTAGCATTAAGTGTACAATGTGCTGGCCCAGGCTCATTTCTGAAACATCTCCTTTAAGTTGTGAACCTCTTTTACTTTTTACTTCATTAAGAAAAGAACAGAAGGTGATATTTGCTTGTCAAATTAGAGGGAATTACTGGAATTGCATGATTTAATCCCATCATCTACATTCGGTAATATCGGCTGCGGTGTTTCCGTTGGTCTAAAGAGTGTTATTACAAGCCTAATCTAGCCTTGAAGGCTAGATTAGGCTTGTAATAAACTAGCGCGCTTTACCTCAACGATTGCACTTTCTACATCAACGATTGCACAGTGGTGCAATCGTTGATGTAGAGTGTGGCTGGTGTGCAGTGGCTTACCATAAGGCGGGATAGCGGTCAAGCACTTGCTTATCCATACTAATATTATAAATGCGAAAGTAACTCTGTCTGTCTGTCTGTTACGCTTTCCCGCTTAAACCTTTCAACCGATTTTGATGAAATTTAGCACAGACAATCTTTAGACCCTGAGAAAGAACATAGACCACCTTTTATCCCGGAAAAAATTGATATTCCCGAGGGAAATCTAAAAAGCGCGATATAACCGAACTCGAAATCGAATCGTCTAGTTGCAATGCTTCGACATCGCCTTCGGGTTGTGGAGGTCAAACGGCAGTCGCTTCACGGAAAATATCGAGGTTTAGTCAAAATCAGCAGTTAGACCGGTAAAGCGGACCCCAGACTCCAAAGCTGAAAAAGCTTTGGATACGACTGTGATTAACGCTGAGTTGATGATGATGATGGTAAAGCGCAGAACAACTGCGCTATTCCATCGACGATTGCAACACTGCTTCCCACCGGCGGGATCGCAATGAAACACTAGGTTATGACATTAAAAATGAAATGTTTACACACTGAATCGTTGTTATTTCCAAAGTATAGAAATGTTTCCTTTCAGTAGGCTAAAAGCGACATTGAAAAAAGAATTCCCGTTAAAATGTCCGTTATCATCAATCATCAATTTAATTCGACTCCGATCGTGCTACTGACTCCAAATCAAAACTTTGGAAACAAAGTTAAACGTGGAATTAATCGAGCGAAGCAACCGCTGCCAAAACGGCCATTTAACGTCACCACAAGTTATTATCACAGTTCCTTCTACTTTCATTGATAAAGTTAACGATGTCTAGAGTTGTTTCGCGCCCATTCATGGCCCATTCACGGCCATTCTTGGCCCATTCACAGCCATTCCAAGCCCATTCACGACTATATGGCCGGAGATTAGAACGAAGGAAATGTGACGAATTATTGTGATGGGAAGTCGTTGTGGCCTAGTGGTTAAAGCACCAGCCTCTCAAGTATGAGTGCGCGGGTTCGATTCCAGGTCAGGCAAGTACCAATGCAACTTTTCTAAAGTTATATGTACTTTCTTAGTATATCTTAGACACCAATGACTGAAGGTGAAGGAAAACATCTTGAGGAAACCTGGACTTTAAGTCCGAAATCGCCAACCCGCATTGAGCAAGCGTGGTGATTACGCTCAATCCTTCTTTGTATGAGAGGAGACCTGTGCCCAGCAGTGGGCCTATAAAAAAAAAAGGTTGATGATGATGATTGTGATGGGAATTAGTAATCTAATGTTATCGCTATGGAGTTTCGTTCAGGTGTGAAAAACACCTCCATATGATTACTCCATACGAACTCATTGTTACTCCATAGAATTAGTCCATTATAGATTAGTACTCCATACGAACTCCATAGCGATTTAAGAAGAAGACCAGTAATATTTTTGTAGACAGAAAGTCAAAATTGTCATGACATGACTAAATGCCACTCATATTGTGTGGCCGCTGAAGAGATATTATAAGCTCGAGATATGTGAAATTTTTCATACAAGTTACTTTATTTTTTCCCACTGCTGGACAAAGGGCCCCCTACTCTCTTTCCTCCTCTCTCTTTGTAGGAGCAATCTTTAATGAGAATTACAAGTAATAAAATCTTCCCATCAGCATTTTTATACGTTCCTAAATGAGTTAAAACAGTTATTATATATAGATCTGTAAACCTGCAAATCATTCTTCTTCTGGATCATTGTATATATTTTGTTACAGTTTTTATGCTTTTCCAATATACTCATTTCTCGAAGATATACCTATATAAGATAATAAAAAAACAGTTATCACGACACCGCATTCGCTCAGATTAGGAAGCGTTGAGGAAAATCTGTAGGGTGTACACCTTACATAAGGACATCATTATGTAAGGTCTTCAGATTTTCGTCAACGCAACATAGTAGCGAACAAAGCAATATAGTTGTATAGTTATGGGTCTTGCCTGAAATAAATTATTATTATTATTATTTTATTATTATAGTAACCGTATGTACTTACATTTTCCTACAGAACGTTATTTTTTTTTTATATGCGAAACACGTGTCCAGTATTTTTATGTAAAGAAATTATGTACAAAATTTCAAATTGATATAATGAAAAACCACAAAATTATAAGCTTGCTATTTCTACTTGGTTGTCGCAACAAAGTATGGTCAAAGCTCCGCTCGGGCGGGCGAGCGCGGTGCGTTGACCTCTGGCGTCAGCTATCGGCCGTGCGCAAGTACTATCTATGATATGTCGTAAGCGGCGTGCGCGGTCGGTATCCACACTGCAACAATTTCTAAATGTATTTGGGAAAAATATAACATGGTGTAAAAATGATTTCAATCGTTTCAGTTGCTTATTCTGAACAAACTAATACTTATTCAGGTTTCATATAAACAAAAAATAAGATTGTTTATTTCCCAAAACCCTTCCAAATACCTACACTTTTAATAAGGCGAGTTTTTTTTGGAGACGTTTCGATTTCAACAGATTCAGTAAATAATGATAGAAACAACAACATGACAGTAACACACTACTACTACCAATTTCTTTTCTTTTTTCTTTCTTTCTCTTATGGCTTCGCACGGTTTGTGCATTTAGCCAATGCCACGTAATGAATTATTCATGTCGAAAAAGACGGTCGCGCGGACCGAACACGGAGGAAGATTTGGTTCAAAGCCATGATGTGGCCACTATGCTACAATATTTCACTGTTCTTTATGAATTATTCACTGAATGCACTTTTTACTACATAAATCACGCGTTTTTATTTAGTAAACGACACTATAAATAATTTAAACTTCCAATGAAAAATGAGCATGGCACTCATCTTAGCTTCCCGCCAAAACTCCCTACTACCAATTTAAACCATTTTGGAGGACCTATTCATTGATCCAATTGTTCGAGAAATGCGTCTGCTCACCGACGTAAATTACGCAATGAATGTTGTTGAACTGTCAAAAAAAAGCTCAATGATACTGGTATTGGATTACGCAATTACCCTGCAGAATGGTTTAACCTCAGTTTACCTCACTCATTCAAGTCGTGGTGGCTTAGTGTTTAAAACACCAGCCTCTTAAGTATGCACACTCATATTTGGTTTGATTCCAGGTCAGGCAAGTACCAATGTAACTTTTCTAAAGTTATGTATACTTTCTAAGTAAGTATATCTTGGACACCAATGACTGATTACAAGGTGAAGGAAAACATTTTGAGGAAAGCTGGACTTTAAGTCTGAAATCGCTAACCCGCATTGAGCAAGCGTGGTGATTACGCTCAATCCTTCTGTATGAGGAGAGACCTGTGCCCAGCAGTGGGACGATAAAACGGTTGATCATAATGATGGCCACAGTGAATAGGAAGGAAGACGACAGTTGAGCGAAGTTTTTTTTTTTTTTTAATGATTATAAACTAGTGCTTGACTTCAATCCCGCCTGATGGTAAGCAGTGATACAATCGTTGGTGGTAAAGCGCACAAGTTTGTTAAGCCTATTCACTTAAAAATCTTAGTGAGTAGGAAGGAAGACGGCAGTTGAGCGAGGTGATGCAATGTTAAACCCAACAACACGACCAACGCTGCTGCACCAGAGGGAGATTAATCTGGAGACCCTCCACGACCAAACTCCCGACACAACACCGTTTGGCGCATTGTACCCGGCACACATCGCGACACAACTGCTCAGACCCGACCTCCAATGTTGGTGAATAAATAAAGACTGAGACTGGTTTGATTAGAATTACCGCCAACCAGTACATATATTTACTACAATGTACCCTACACATCTGTGTACCTTCTTACATCTGTGACTATAACAATGAACATTCTCGTAAATGTACCAGTATGCTAATATAGTTACCATTCCGCACTGCCAGGATGGTTATTATATAACGCAAGCCACCCGTTCCAGATCGAGGGTTTAAAATGATGTTATGACTATACCAACGCCAAGCTCCATAAAGAATAGAGGTAAACAAACCTATTCAGGGTTATCACTACTCACGTCTTACAAATCTCCTGTTATTTACATGATTATCGACTTTTACGCGCTAACTATTTATTAACAATTCCTATTGCAGCATATTTCAATAGAATCACTAAAATAACATGCTTAAAACTTGGTATTTCGAAAAACCATTAAAAAGTCGACATACATTTTACGTGATAGCCTTACAAAAAAAGAAAGATGGATGAAATCCAGGTATTAAACACATTTTGTGGAATTCAGCCAATGAATAAAGTTGAGACATTTGTCAATACAGTTTTGCGTATTTTAATTACTTTACTACAAATCTACTGCATAACACATTCTTCTCATTGTAATACTTTCAAGTACCTATGGTACTAACTACTAAGTATATATAGGTATTTGTATCAAAAAATTTAACCTATTAGGAAATCAGCATACATGTGTGACATATTTCATTCAAATCGGTTAAGCATTCTATGCAAATCATAAATATCTAAACATAAATAAACTGTTTACATAAGTAGTAAGTAGAATTATTACTTTTATGAAAATCATCAATGTAGAAAAGTTGTTAACATCTGTCTTTTAGGCGTAAACTACTCGTTACCTAGCAACGGCTTGTTTACCTCTATTCTTTATCGAATTTGGCCCAAGTATAACTGTCGATGACTACGAAGCAAGTGCATAACAGTAATTTGTATCCCATCTGTCCTAGTGAAGAAGTGTACCCTAATGTCCATTCATCTACACCCTTCACGATCTGACCAACACCTCTGCCAACGCAACAAAGATAACCGCCTGGGCCTATTCAGTATAATAGATGTACGTAATGATGAACCAGTGAAATGATATATGACAAACCATTGCCTTTCAGTGCAACGAATATTTAATACGTGGTGATAAGCTGGTATTTTGAATGATTTAACAATGGCACCGAATCCCTTAAACACAAACTAAAATAAAGTTTAGTTCAACGCATCTATTTGTTTTGTTTTTCTGTTTTTTTTTTTAGCCCCAAAGTAAATTCGAGGCTTGTTTTATGGGATACTAACTCAGCGATACTATATTTATAATAGATATACATATAGATAAACATCCAAGACCCAGGCCAATCAGGAAAAGATCGTTTTCCATCATGACCTGGCCGGGGGTCGAGCCTGGGGCCTCCACGTCGCAGGCAGACGTGTTAACCGCTGCGCCACGAAAAAGGCAGAAAATAAAACAATAGTTCAGTCCTGTCAAATTCTCTTCATTTCCATAGACATTCTTTTTTTTTGTTTCATTCTTTCCGTTCATTTGAACGGAAAAGGCAAAGGCATAGTACGCCATACAGCCTAGTCTTCAGTATGTTTTTTCTTGAGTTTTATATCCTAACTTATACTAGCTTAACTTAAACTAAACTATCTCCTTTCGTTTCCCGCGTGAGGCCGAGAAGGAGGAAGTTTGGGTGAGGTCATGATGTGGCCACTATGCTACAATATTTCACTGTTCTTTATAAATTATTCACTGAGTGCACTTTTTACTATATAAATCACGCGCTTTTATTTAGTAAACAACACTATAAATAATTTTAAAAGTCCAATGAAAAATGAGCGTGACACTCATCTTGACATTCACGCCAAAAAAGAAAAGAGATTCTGTTCCATAGACAGTTTTTTTTTTTTTTACATATTATAAACCAGCGCTTGACCGCAATCCTGCCTGATGGTAAGCAGTGACGCAATCGTTGATGGTAAAGCGCACTAGTTTATTAAGAGCCTATTCACTCTAGCCTTGAAGACACTCAAATTGTAGTCCGACGGAAACACCGCCGCTGGCAAATTGTTCCAGTCCCTCGATGTACGCGGTATAAAGGAGGAGGCGAAACGCCTCGTCCGGATCGTAGTGGTGTTAACAACGTAAGGGTGGAAACCAGCCGTACGACGGGTCGTCCGCTGGTGGAACGGAGATGGCGGAATTAAATCATGCAATTCCCTCGCACACTCCCCGAAATGCATCCTATAGGACACCGAAAGGCTGGCTACTCTACGCCTGTGCTCTAGGCTTTGGAGACCAACTCGAGTTAGATCAGGGTCACCAATCAGCCTCTTTGCACGTCTCTCCACTGAATCCAAAGTGGCCAGGTGACACTTGGCAGCACCAGCCCAAATGTGGCTGCAGTACTCCACACACGAACGGACCTGTGCTTTGTATAACATTAGAAGCTGCCCAGGTGTGAAGTACTGCCGGACCTTTGCGATAACGCCAAGTTTCCTGGCAGCCACCCTGGCCTTGGACTCAATGAACCGCCCAAAGTTAAGGTTCGAGGAAATCTCAACTCCCAAAAGCTGAAGGCGGTCGGAACACTCCAAGGACACATTCCGAAAAGTAGGAGCCAAGGTGAACGGGCTCCTTTTGGCGGTGAAAAGACACGCCTGTGTTTTGGTTTTGGGTATTAGAAACATGGCGACAAAATACGTCAATTTACGTCAGGCGGGGACTAATTTGACAGGAGTGAACTATTAAATATTATTATCTTCTTTATTTTCATAATGAATGCGTGTCATATTGAATTAGAAAGAATGAGAAACTGAACTTTAGTTTGTGAACAAGGGAGTCGGGGCCAATGTGTAGTTAGTTAATCTTACTAACATAAATAATCTTCATTATAATGAAAGATAATGCCGTTGGTGAGCGATTGTACATAATTAGCTAAAGACTTGAAGATAAAACTTTACTAATTACTACAGAACATAAATTATGGCACGTTAAACCGTTGGTCCCGGTTGCCATATGAACATATAATGGCTGTCGTTACGGGTTGTTGGAGCCTTCAAAAGTCCAACTATTGGTCTAGCTTCAATGCTTCGATATCACCTTCGGGTTGTGGAGGTCTGACTGCAGTTGCTTCACGGAAAATATCGAAGTTTAGCCAAAAGTAGCAGACTGGTAAAGCGGGCCCCAGACGGGAAAGTTGAAATAGCTTCGGATGCCACTGGGATTAACGCTGAGATGGTGATGGAAATTATGGGGCTTATATACCTATACTTGAACAAAATACCGCCGAAAGAATAACGAAATAAGAATAATACGCCTAGGGCAGTTGATTAAAAAAAAAACTAATTAGTCCGTCAGTCAGATCTCCAAAAAATACTAGACACGTATTTTTTCTTTTTTCAGATAAACAAAAAATGAAGACGACAGTGCGTTGAAACCTCGTGTGACGTCACTGCACGCTACACTTTTAGCGAGCAGTGACGACACCAGCCACCACTCCTGATCTTTGATGCCTTTTATATTTGTAATTTTTTATTGATTTGATAAAACAAAATATACGTATCCAATATTTTTCTATAATCTGAATGACGGACTAAATAGAATCAATTTTTTTACCCAGGAAACATCCCTACTGTGTAAAATTATTGTAATACTACTACTGTGTAATATTGTATTTTCGTTTTTGTATATTTATTCAATATGTAACAAAAACCCTGTTGTTCCTTCTGCCTACGTTTTAAGAATCGGTATACGGATGTAATAAAACATATCATTTATAAAAATTTGTTCAACAAAAATTATAATTAAAATAAATATTTAAGTATTAATATTTGTAATCTTTAACTAATTTCTTACCTTCTTTAATTCTGCATGAAGAAGACATAAGTAGAACGTTCCCGGCCATCTCTTTAACTTATAAAATCAGATATTCTAAACATTATGTCGAATGTGTCGATATTAATAGTTATTTGATGTTGACCCCTCGACTAGACAATAATTACTTTTTTTTAATTATAATTTCACTAATGGTGTGCTTGTAAGTAAATATCCCTGAAAGGAATAACAGGGTTTTTGTTACATAGTGTATACAGGTCCACCTATTGGTATAGGTGCCTCCCTACGCTGCGTCTTCCGGTACGTAGCCGCAACTCCAGAACCTTACTGCCCCATGGGCCATCGGTTCTACGAGCAACGTGCCCCGCCCATTGCCACTTAATTTTGGTGACTCGAAGAGCTATGTCGGTGAAATTGGTTCTTCTGAATGTGAAGGACGCGGGAAGCCGATGGATGCGGGCAGCATAAGACCGGTCATAGGCTCTATAGGCTGAAGAAGATATTTATATGCTACCTACTCTACTACTATGTCCTATATGTATAATTTTTTCCTTCAAAAATAACAAAATACCTTGTTATACGCCATCTAGTGGTATTTTCAAAAATATTTCGAAACAAAACCTATAGTGGCATTCATATTAACTACGAGTAGGTATCGAAAGGCATAGGTATTCAAATTTTTCATTCGTCAAATCAACATTACGTATTCGACTTCTACTAATTACTAGGGTTGTAACGGAGCTTCGCCTCCGCTTCCACACAATTTTTGCGGAGTTATATTACGTATTTATAAAATAAATAACGCGCAAGCTGCGTTGCTCGACAACCGTCTGGCCGCGTTTGAGTGCGAAATGGTCAAGAATCAACTAGTGCGAGGCGGGAATGCGGCAAACACAATTTGTTTCTCCATAATTTTCATTACAACAAAGTAATATTTTTTTTACCAAGTATACAACTATTAAGGCGGCTCCAGAGGAAAAACACACCGCAGGCCGTTTTTATGTAGTTTTTCGGAGCTATCTACTCTTTATCCAAAAGAGATATCAACTTATTAAAAATACATTAATTTTCTCCATAATCTTGGCTCCAAAATTGTAGATTTCTTTTTTTTTTACTAAGTATAATGTTTAAATAATTCCTTCACAACGAAACCACTGACAAGAGAAATAATTATCATAAACGTGCATCTCCTCGGAAAGTAAGCATTATTTAGATTGCGTTCTTACACTAATGGATAGGTAATTTCATGACGAACATTATTGTAGAAATATTTTTTTAAAACGACCAAAATCAAAATTTTATTCAACAATCTGAGCGTATTCGCCATCATTTCTGTTGCCTGGGCTATTGAGATTCAGTATGCCACAAGCTCTCGAAGGGGGAACCCGTGTCGTTCGTCATAGCGCGCTCCGCTAGCATAAGCGGGCGGCGCGTGAGCGAGAAAGCATCTGCTGGCTCGCTCACGCACCGCATGTCGCATAGAGTATAATACAATCTTAGAGTGTCTCTGTTATTGATGTTTATTTTGGTGTTCGTTTTTTTAACCGATTTCAAAAAGGAGGAGGTTGCTCAATTATATGTTTTTTATGTTCAATTTTTAACCGACTTCAAAAAGGAGGAGGTTACTCAATTCGACCGTATATGTTTTTTATGTTTGTTCGCGCATAACTTCGTCATTTATAAACCGATTTTGATAGTTCTTTTTCTGTTGGAAAGAAGACGTTCCCAAGGTGGTCCCATGATAAGAATATCAGGGTTTGATGGTGGAAGTCCAGAGAAAACAAGCGGAACTTTCAAAAATTGGGGGGCGACTAGTGCATTTCTTAGCATTTTCATTAAGTATTTCAAAGCACTACAATTTAATAAAGGTCTGCAGTAGATCTGATGATAGAGCCGGGAGACAGTCGAAGGAACTCCTCAACAATTGACAGCAGCTACCTTGTGGTTGGGCTCGATTAATTTGTATTAATAAGAACTTTACACCTAGATGGGTTGCGACTCTCATAAGAGCTCTAATGATGAAGACAAAGGCCAGTTCCGGTAACTCCTCAACGGTTTCCAGTAGCTACTTTGTGGTTGGACTTAATTCATTTATATTAATAAGACCTTTACTCCCATTAGGTTAAAATAATAGTCTACAGTAAATTTAATGATGAAGACCATAGGCAGTTGAGGAAATAGGTACTTACGGGTAAAAATTAAAGTAAACAAAAGTACGTCGTTTCCCAACTATATTTGCGTCAGCTTCCAGTCTGACCGGATGCAACTGAATACATAGTACTTTTAACAACTAAAAAATGTGAAATAAAAGCTTTTTTACAAAAAACAACCGACTTCCAAAAACCACTATGTAAAGTGAAAAATAACTAATTTCGGAAGTCGGTGTCTAAAACGAATATACAAAACCAAAGACACCAACTTCCGAAATTAGTTATTTTTCAGTTTGTAGTGGTTTTTGAAGTCGGTTGTTTTTTTGTAAAAAGTTTCTATTTTTATGTTTGTTTGCGGATAACTTCGCCTAAAATTTTGTATTTCGATGAATTTTTGGGTATTTCGACATGGGTGTCGTGATAGGGGTTTTCGGGAGTGCAGATCACGAATATGACGTAATTTTTGAAATCCAAGATGGCCGACACCTAATTTATGATATTTTGACATGGGTGTCGTGAAAGAGGTTTTTGTGGGTGCTAATCACGAAAATGACGTCATTTTGGAAATCCAAGATGGCCGACACCAATTTTATGATATTTTGACAGGGGTGTCGTGAAAGGGGTTTTTGTGGGTGCTAATCACGAAAATGACGTCATTTTGGAAATCCAAGATGGCCGACACCAATTTTATGATATTTTGACATGGGTGTCGTGAAAGGGGTTTTTGTGGGTGCTAATAACGAAAATGACGTCATTTTGGAAATCCAAGATGGCCGACAACAATTTTATGATATTTTGACATGGGTGTCGTGAAAGGGGTTTTTGTGGGTGCTAATCACGAAAATGACGTCATTTTTGAAATCCAAGGTGGCCGAAATTCAATTTCATGATATTTTGACTTGGGTATCGTGACGGGTTTTCAGGGCGCTGATCACGAAAATGACGTCAATTTATAAGCTGTGGCATAGCTTCTATTTCTTTATCAAAGTCAAAAATAAAACATCAAATATAGTTTAGTCGCTAAATCGCCACCGTTTTTCGCACTCCTTTAATGACGTCACTGGTAAAAAATAAATAAACTACAAAAAAGAAAATACATACTTATACAAATGTATACGTTAATTGGCAAAATAAAAAAATACTATGTCATAAATAACTAATAAAAAAATTCCTACTAACTACATACTGCGGAACTCGGTGTGCACACCTTTGCGATTTACCCCGCAGCCACGCGCAGGATTGCGTTTTTTATCTGCTTTTTCATGCACATCTGCAGCCCTGCGCGTGAGCGCAGATTCAATGTATAGTACCATGCGTTTCTCCACACAAAATTTGGTACTAGCGAACATCTATCTTATATATAAAATTCTCGTGTCACAGTTTTCGTTCCTATACTCCTCCGAAACGGCTTGACCGATTCTCATGAAATTTTGTGAGCGTATTGAGTAGGTCTGAGAATCGGCCAACATCTGTTTTTCATCCCCCTAAATGTTAGGGGTAGTCCACCCCTATTTGATTTTTTTATTTTTACACAAAATGTTTTAGTTTCTTTTTTTTTACAACATACATAAATACATACAATCCTAAATTTTCACCGTTCTACGATCAATCCTTAAAAACTGATCAATCGTCATTTAATTAGTTTTATTCCCGAGGGAAATCTAAAAAAAGCGATATAACCCAATTCCACGCGGGCGAAGCCGCGGGCGGAAAGCTAGTACTAATATATAAAGCGGAAGAGTTTGTTTGAACGCGCTAATCTCAGGAACTACGGGTCCGATTTGAAAAATTCTTTTTGCGTTGGATAGCTCATTAATCCAGAAAGGCTTAAGGCTATAAAACATCACGCTGCGACTAATAGGAGCAGAGCATTACTAACTCCACGCGAACGAAGTCGCTGGCGGCCGCTTGTATAAAATAGCTTTACCGCGGCAGCCCCGAGTGCCACATGTTTTTGTTTTATTAGAAAGACGATATCTTCAAGGTAGTCTCATGTTTAGGAAATTAGGGTCTGATGATGGAAGACTAGGTAAATTTAGGAGAAATTTAAAAAATCAAACGGGCGTCTAGGGTTTTTCTAAGTTTTTTCATTAAGTGTTTTAACACACTACAATTTAGTAAAGTTCGGAGTTGATGATGGAGCCGGGAGACAGCCGAGGGAACTCCTTAACGATTCACATCAGCTGCCTCGTGTTTGTGCTTAATACATTTGTATTGATAAGAACTTTACACCTAAATGAGTTGTGATTAATTATCATTAAAGCTCTGATGTTGAAACCTCGGTGGTAGGTCACAACATCAACCGCCGGCATAAGTTACCACCCACCAGACAAAGACATGCCGCCAAGCGATTCGTCGTGTTCCGGCATGATGTCTGGTGAAGCCGTTCGGAGGACGGGTCTGAGCAGTTGTGTTGCGATGTGTGCCGGGTGCGATGCGCCAGTTGGTGTTGTGTCGGGAGTTTGTTCGTGGAGGGTAGCGGGATCCGAAGCACGGTTCTCCGCTGGCCGACCGCAGGTAGTTAGGGGCCCAAGTAGTGTGCCAGCCACATACGAAAGGCTGCCCCGCCAACTGCGAAAAATCCCAGGGTGGCCCCATCGTGCCGGTTGGCGACCGGACGAGAGGACCCGATGGCGATCCCTGGGGGGGTTCGGGAGTCCCCGCAGTCTCCAGAACAATCTCCCTCTGGCCCAGCATCGTTGGTCGCATTGTTGGGTTTATCATTGCATCACCTCACTCAACTGCCGTCTTCCTTCCTATTCACTCATTTTTTTTTTATGAAAAGGTTAATAAAGAAAAGTAGATGTGTACAGCGGGCGCACGTCCTCTCATTCCAAGTGCACCTCTCAAATGTTCGAGGTCTGCACTCCAATCTCATTGCAGTACATCACCACCTTGAGACTGAAAAGCCACACCTACTTTTCTTGACGGAGACCCAGATCAGATGTCCGACTGACGCGGCGTACCTCGGCTACCCGGGATACTCTTTGGAGCATCATTTCCTGCAGCGTGCCGGAGTCTGTGTGTATGTCCGCAATGACATCTGTTGCCGGCGCCTCCGTCACCTCGAAGACCCTCACTTCTCGTCCCTATGGCTGTTGGTTGACACTGGTGTGGACAAAATTGTTTACACCTGTGTCTACCGATCGCACAGCGGTGATCAGGAGACGACTCGTTTATTTGACCACCTCAGTGAGGCTGCTGACAATGCGCTGCATCGGCACCCTGACGCTCAGTTCGTCGCTCTGGGGGACTTCAACGCCTGCCACCAGAACTGGCTCTTCCCATACCAGAGGACCGACCACGCTGGGAGAGAAGCGCGAAACTTCGCGCTTTCTATGGGCCTTTCCCAGCTGGTAGAGCAAGCGACTAGGGTGCCTGATGTAGTTGGGCACACTGCCAACTGTTTGGACCTTCTGCTGACCACTGATCCGGACAGATGTGTTGTAACGGTTTCCTCACCGTTGGGAACTTCAGACCACTGTCTGGTGAAGTCTGTAACGTCCTTCTCCCCACCAGATCACGACTCTCGTGGTGAACGCTGAATGTGGCGATACAGGTCAGCGGATTGGGATGAGATGCGCCACTTCTTTGCGTCTTATCCTTGGCAGCAGGTCTGCTTCTCTTCTGACAATCCTTCGAGCTGTGCGGACGCTATAACCGATGTAGTGCGTCAAGCTATGGAGTATTTTATCCCATTCAATGACGTGCCCGTCGGTGGCTCAGCTCGCCCATGGTTCAATGCCGATTGTGTCCAAGCTGAACAGCGTAAGCACACGGCATTTCTCGCCTGGGTTGACGCTCGTGACCGCGGAGCTCCGGATCTAAGCTCAAAGAAGAGAGCCTTTAACCATGCTGCCAAGTCCTACAAGAAGGCGCTCAAGAAGGCTCGCTTCGACCGCATTACCCATATTGGCAACAAGTTATCTGCGCAGCCATCCGGTAGCAGATCTTTTTGATCCCTTGCCAAATCGGTTGAGGCGAACTTCTGTCGGCCCTCACTGCCTCCGCTGGTTAGGCCTGATGGAACACTGGCTCATACGGCGAGAGAGAAAGCAGGTCTCTTTGCATCTCTCTTTGCCCATAGTTCGCGTCTTGATACTGGCAGTGCTACTTCACCTAATTTACCTCATTGCGGAGCTTCAATGCCTGAGGTTCGCATTAGAAACAAGGAGGTTCTGAGAGTACTGTGTCGTCTGGACGTGAATAAGGCTAGTGGTCCGGATGGTATACCAGCGATTGTTCTTAAAGCATGTGCACCCGAGTTGTCTCCTGTATTGACCTGCTTGTATCGCCTCTCATTTAGGACTGGTATAGTTCCCAAGTCCTGGAAGCTTGCTAACGTGCAGCCTGTGCCCAAGAAGGGTAGTCGTGCCGATCCCGCCAACTATCGGCCGATTTCGATCACCTCCATACTTTGCAAAATTATGGAGCGTGTATTGAACTCGCGCCTCTTGGCATACCTGGAAGGTAACAATCTCCTCAGTGACCGACAATACGGGTTTCGCTGCAATCGGTCAACTGGGGACCTACTAGTGTATGCCACTCACTTGTGGGGCGAGGCCCTCGAGAAGAATGGGGAAGCGATTGCTGTCTCCCTTGATGTCTCGAAGGCCTTCGACCGAGTTTGGCACGCTGGCCTTTTGAGTAAGCTTCCAGCGTACGGCATTTCCCCTAGCCTGACTGGCTGGGTAAAAGACTTCCTGACTGAACGGTCCCTCCCGAGTTGTTGTCGACGGATGCTCTTCTGAGCCCATGTCAACTAATGCCGGTGTTCCTCAGGGGTCTGTTCTCTCTGCAACTCTGTTTCTGCTGCATATTAACGATCTGCTGATGCCCGGTATCTATGGGTATGCAGATGACAGCACAGTTGTAGAGAGATACCTGCCGGATGCTCGGGCTGGTAGGGAATCAATCCGGTCCGAAAGAGAGGCCATGGTTGAGCGAACGAGTGTTGCACTGCAGGCAGTCTCCGAATGGGGCAATGCCAATCTTGTAGCATTCAATGCCGCCGAAACACAGGCGTGTCTTTTCACCGCCAAAAGGAGCCCGTTCACCTTGGCCCCTACTTTTCGGAATGTGTCCTTGGAGTGTTCCGACCGCCTTCAGCTTTTGGGAGTTGAGATTTCCTCGAACCTTAACTTTGGGCGGCTCATTGAGTCCAAGGCCAAGGTGGCTGCCAGGAAACTTGGCGTTATCGCAAAGGTCCGGCAGTGCTTCACACCTGGGCAGCTTCTAATGTTATACAAAGCACAGGTCCGTTCGTGTGTGGAGTACTGCAGCCACATTTGGGCTGGTGCTGCCAAGTGTCACCTGGCCACTTTGGATTCAGTGGAGAGACGTGCAGAGAGGCTGATTGGTGACCCTGATCTAACTCGGGTTGGTCTCCAAAGCCTAGAGCACAGGCGTAGAGTAGCCAGCCTTTCGGTGTTCTATAGGATGCATTTCGGGGAGTGTGCGAGGGAATTGCATGATTTAATTCCCCCATCTCCGTTCCACCAGCGGACGACCCGTCGTACGGCTGGTTTTCACCCTTACGTTGTTAACACCATTACGATCCGGACGAAGCGCTTCGCCTCCTCCTTTATACCGCGTACATCGAGGGACTGGAACAATTTGCCCGCGGCTGTGTTTCCGTCGGACTACAATTTGAGTGTCTTCAAGGCTAGAGTGAATAGGCTCTTAATAAACTAGTGCGCTTTACCATCAACGATTGCGTCACTGCTTACCATCAGGCGGGATTGCGGTCAAGCGCTGGTTTATAATTTATAAAAAAAAAAAAAAAAAAAAAAAAAAAAAAAAAAAAAAAAAAAAAAAAAAAGACAAAGGCCAGTTAAGGGAACTCCTTAAAGGTTTGAAAACTTGATGAAAACTTTACACCCATATAAGTAGGTAAAAATGAATGTCTGCAATATATCTGATGATAGAGCCGAGAGAAATTCGAGGGAACTCCTCAACGATTCACAGCAGCTACCTTGTGTAATCTCTTGATTAATTTGTATTGATAAGAGCTTTACACCTAGATGGATTGTTATGATCATTGGGAGTCTGATAATGAAGACGAAGGACAGTCTGTTGCGGGAACTCCTCAAAGGTTTACAATAGCTGCTTTGTGGTTGGACTTAATTCATTTATATTCATGAGAAATTTGCACCCATATGGGTAAAAATTAAAGTCTGAAGTACATCAGATGATGAAAACCATAGGCAGTCGAGAGAATTCCTCAACAATTTACAACACTCTACTTTAACATGGTACAAACACTACCTACTCGTCATGCTTATGCAAAAATCAATTAAAATCAAGAGACTGAATTTAAGTTGTGTTATTTCATTGCGTTATTTCTAGAAATGCTCATACTTTCATTGTGGTGTTAAAGGAATTAAAGCAAACGAAATAGGTCGTTTGCTTGCAGGCCTTTTCCAAATATGCTGGCGTCAACGTCCAGTCTGATCGGATGTTGTATTAGTCAGATGTTTATTATTTTTCTGCGAAAGGAAGCTTTGTGTAAATAATAATGTAGTATATGTATTTGTTATTTATTTTGATATACGATAGTTTTATTTTTTACAATTTACGTATTTGTTTTATTAAACGAGAATAATAATATAATTTCACAGTCTTGCCTGGTCCCAAAAAAAACATGTTTTTTTTTTTTTGAAGGTGTCAGTTCTGCAGAAATTTATTTGACCCTGATTACGTTTTCCCTTAAAATAATAAATAATGATAAATTAAACTTCATTATATTATTTTTCTATCCCTTTGACCATCTGACTTAGCTAATTTTCAATCTACAAAACTAACTTCCAACCCTGAAGTTACAGTCAAAACATATTCAGTTATAAAGGTCTAATCAATACACATTAAATAAGCCCAAACACGTGATAGTTGCTTCCGATGTGGATTCCCTTGATATTCTGTCATCTCCATCATCAGGTCAGGCCCAAACACGAGTATCAAGTTGTCACCCGAAGCGTGCCTACAATTTTCGATAATTGGCCTAAATTTCTCAGAATTTTCATTATCGACACTGACGTGGTAACAATGGGAATACATAGGCAGCATATCCCTTCATATAAAAAAATAATGGTCAAAATAGGTTCATTAACCATAAAGTTATCAGCGAACACAATAAATCGAACTGAGAACCACCTTTTTCTGAAGTCGGTTAAAAAATGAACACTGCAGAATTTTTATTATGAAGTATCGTCAACATTTGTTTGAGTACATAATAACCAAAAGTATTTGGGCGCACCAATAAACATAAATAAAAGTGCTAAGTCTGTTACTTCTGTGGTCTATGTTTCTAACTTGTATTTGTAAGTACTACGTCCGCCAGACGGCGCTAGTAAAATTTTACGAAGTATTGTAGAGGTGGGGCGCGGTGAAGAGGGAGCAAATGCGCAAGGTCATTTGGTGAGGGTACGGTCTTAATGTACGTATTTCAAATAAAAAAATTGTTTTAATTAACCATACATTTCAATTTTTTCTTTATGTACTTTCACCTCCGCCTCCGCCTCCGTTAACCTCCGCATCCGCGGAGGTGAGACTCGTCGCCTCCGCATCCGCCTCAAGCCTCCGTTACAACCCTACTAATTACTTACTTTGTCGCAAACTACTTATTTTCATTTTTCTACTGCGCTCTTAATTAGAAAAATGAGTTTTATATTAGGTACAATGAAGGTAATTTCTGAAAAAATAAATCTTAAGTGCACCCAGGGCAGTAATCTCCACTGCAATTTTACTTCTGCTAACTTAGGCAGTAACATTTTTACTCTGGCATCACTTTACATAATGTAGCTAGCGTACGCCGATAGGAAAGAAAGAAAGACCGACCTCACCTTTACCTATGTTTTTGGGTAAGACTTTTACAGAATAGTAGTAGGCAATAATATCGGCAGCCGCCAGAAGTTACCACCCACGTCGTGTTCCGGCATGATGTCTGGTGAAGTCGTACGGAGGACGGGTCTGAGCAGTTGTATTGCGATGTGTGCCGGGTACGATGCGTCATATGTTGTTGTGTTGGGAGTTTAGTCGTGGAGGGTCACCAGTACAATCTCCGACTGGAGCAGTATCGTTGGTCGTTTTGATGGGTTTAACATTGCATCATTTCGCTCAACTGCCGTCTTGCTTCCTGTTCACTCAGTTTTTTTTAGGCTCTTAATAAACTAGCGCGCTTTAGCATCAGCGATTGTATCTCGTATCGTAATCTCTGTAAAGAATAATCCGGCTCTATCTTCCTCCAAAGGTAGGGAGTAGTGCAGTTTTAATCCACCCACTTCTTTGAGATGCGTCATACAGTAATGCCGTTAGTTCGGTGTAATATCCTAACCTCATCAAACAAATAGGTAGGTAATTGATTCAATGCGGTCTCTAGAAGTTAACTGAAACGTTTTTAAGTTCATTGTTTAATAAACTAGCATTGTTAGCAAGTTGAGTGCTCTAAATCCCGATTATAATGAAAGAGCCTTTTTGCTTATTGTTGTGTAGGTACGATAAATTATACATGAAATATTATATACATTAGGCTATCGAAGTCGTCATAAATTCGGGCAACTGACGATACAGTTGAAGTAAATAAAGAAATCCTAGTAAACAGCCTATGTTTATTACTTGTTTTTGATCATTATTTCATTGACGTCACTAATTTCTATAAAAAAAAACTGCTTAAAATATGTTGACATCAAGAAAAACACTTTAATTACCGGTTTTCCTTCATTGTTTATCTTTATTTAACGTTCTATAATATCTTCCTTATTGTTCTAGTTTTAAGTACTTCGAGTTTTACCTACTTTATACCATGGAAAGTTAATTCCAATTAACTTTCCCGCAGTTATCAAATATAGAGATGAATTCAAATATGTACAGTCATATTTCAGTAATATGGAGCGGTCATAGCGGACAACAGCCGCTGAACACGTTCCCATATCCCTTGATAATACATTTACATTCCCTTCATTTTCAAGCGACGGTAAAGCGCTTTATTTTATTAATTCCCAAAGTAACTGTCATGAACAACTTCGCGTTCCAAAATGGCGATTCTTGAATTGCTAATGGCGCCGATTCGATTGTTCACAAACTAAAGTAATGTTAAGTCCAAATTCTATTTCATTAAGAAAAGAATAAAAGATAATATTTTAGTTTAATCGTGTCAATTTAAGATATACAGTATGTTAACTAACAGAGGGCGTTCCCGTTAATCCGAAATAGTATAGCATACATACATGCTAAAAAAATATTTCCATTCGAAAACAAAATGTTTTAAAATTTTTTCCAATAAGAAAATATTCAATAAAAATTTTAAATTGACATGTAAAAGAAACACACTGTACACGCGAACATGAAAGACGGCAACGTCGCAATTTATTTATACATGACGACTACTATTTTGATTTAAAACAGGAGGTTTCAAATTTATTTCCAATTAGAATTATTTTTTATTCGGATTTTTTATGCTTATTTTTCTTTGCTGATATTTTTATTTTAATCTATTAATGATATATATTAACGAGTTTATATTATTTTTGTTATATACATACTGTATTGTAGAAAGTTTAGACGCGATTATAAACATGACGGCCAAAAATACGTCAATTTACGTCAGGAGTGGACTAATTTGACAGGTCTAAACTAACATTTTATCTTCAATCTTTTTCTTAATTTTAATTTAGTTTCTGAACAAGGGAATCAGCGCTATATTGGATAGAAGACCGTTTATTTGATTATTTTAGGTTTAAATTTCTGGAATATAATAACATAAATTCTAATGAATACCTCTGGGGCCTGGTTGTCCATCCTAAAAGGTTAATACTTTTAGGAAATACAAAAATATCATTATCTGGTATAAAAGTCGTCGCTTGTCATTTTTGCAGTTATTGTGTGGTATCAACGCCATGTTTGTTGAATTTATATTTATCAAGCCATCGTTGTCGTTCGTCGTGTGTCGTTGTTGTTGTAGTCCTGCAGTACGATTCCCCGAAGATTCCTGAAACCCGAAGGCGATATCGAAACATTGCAGTTAGACCAATTGTTAGACTTTTGAGGACTCCAACAACCCGTAACGACTGCCACTAGATGTTCGTATGGGCAACCGGAGGGGGATTATTCCCCCAATGTAATGAAAAACCTTGGAGAAGGACTTTGTCCAACAGTGGACCTCTATAATCTGAGGAAGTTGGTGTTAATAACTCTCCAAATTCGATTTTCCTATTAGTGTTTTAAATATGTAGGCGTGCACTGCCCGACTATAGTTTCCCACTATGTTTCCACCATCCTTATGAACTGCAGCCAACCATTGGCAAGTTTCCAAATTCGAGCTAGTTTAATGTTTTCCAAATGATACTCTTTAACTGTTTCTGTCACTTTTTGCATAAACGTTGTGCCCTTTTGGGAATATAATCAAAGGAGCTTATCGCGATTTACATATTTATATCTACAGTTACAGTACTACGTACTCGTATATAGTTGCGGAAGTAAACTTTCCAAAGAATATTTCATTTGTTTTAATTTTGCTAGGCGTGGCGAAACAGAAACATTAATCTTGGAACAATTCTTTTTTTTTTTTTTATTAGTTATAAACTAGTGCTTGAATGCAATCCCGCCTGATGGTAAGCAGTGATGCAATCGTTGATCGTAAAGCGCACTAGCTTATTAAGCCTATTCACTCAAAAAAACTGAGAAAAAAAAGACGGCAGTTAAGCGAGGTGATGCAATGTTTAACCCAACAACACGACCAACGATGCTGCGCAAGAGGATGATCTGGAGACCCTCCACGCCCAAACTCCCGACACAACAACATTAAGCACATCGTACCCGGCACACATCGCAACACAACTGCTCAGACCCGTCCACCGTACGGCTTTACCAGACATCATGCCGGAACACGACGATGCTGGGTTTTCATTACAGTTTCTGTACCGTTACTACGTTTCAATTCTATCGCCACACTGATCAATCAGAACAAATCCTCCTGCTCTTTCAACCGTGTGCATTTACTATTTTGTGGACAATCTACATCTATCTGGCTAGTTTGACGTTTTTGCATTTCAATCTAGGTTGCATCATGTACGTTTTGGAGATCACCTATTTCTATTGATTTGATTTCATACAGATTACCAGATATAAATCCAGTTATGGATTCATTTATTTCAGCCAAAAGCCTTAAATAATATCGCAAACACAAAAGTTATGAACTTTATTGCAATCCAAATATACTTATAACTTTTTCAAACACACGAGAATCGTCCGTCGCTCATATTTTAACAGTGCAATAAATATTAAATGTTCAAATTGTACTTAGCATTTGACAAAATTTTCATAAGATTCAGGTCCGCAACAAAAAATCTGATCTGATGATGATGATGTTTAATCTGTTAATAATGAATAATTACATGATATTGTTAGTTAGCAAGCAAACCTACACCATTGGAAACAATAAGAAAAAAGCTATTCGTCACAAAAGAATCACAAATGCTCCAGAATTTAAGATTGTTTATTTCGTCATTACATTTTTGGTAGCTTAGCTCTTATCCTATGTGATATTGTGACGAGGTTAGTAATGGCGATGACCCGGCGCGGCAGTGTTCAGCAGAAGTGCATCTCTTTGAAATTCTTCTTGTCTTTGTAGATGGAGCCCCAGGCTCCGTAGTCCTTCTTCTGCTCCGGTTTCTTTGGGGCCTGGTATTTGGGCGGCTCATATGCGGACTTACTGTAATCAAACGAAAGTTACACTTATAATTTTATCTGGATAATTTACATTTTCTTGGATTGTATTTTTTGCAGATACCTTGAGAGGACATAATATACGAGCAATCACTAATTTCTAAACATATTATCAGCACGGACCAGCTCTAATATTTAGTATTACAAATTATAGGGTTTTTTAATAAGTACTTAATTTTTTCATTCGTTAAACTCTTGGCGAAAACTCATGACAAGCAATCAATGACCATTTAACCTGCTGTATGGTCGTTGCTAGCAGGACACGTTTCAACTGGATGATGGTGATACTCTTAAAAAGAAGTAGGTACCTATCGTGGCCTTAAAATTATGGAGTTAGTCAAAATTTACTTACTTTGCGGGAGCAGATACGTCGAACGACTTGCACGCATAGTTTGCCTTGCTGGCGGTTTTACATTCGTCTCCGCGAGCCATGGTTCTTAGCTTCTATCTCTTTCGCTGGTTAAGCTGATAGCCGGTGGAAGGGAGATGGACGATGAGATGAAGGGTGACAGATGAGCTAGAGAATCTACGGCACGTGCTGCAGGTGTGTGAGGACCGCGTGTTCCAAGCGGTTACCGGTATTCGCTCGACGACTGCCTTTTCTGGTGCACAAGTTCTTGGCGAGTCTGGAATCAAGGAAAGAACATGGTTACTTCGCGATCTTAGAATTATTAAAATTTTATGGAGTGATGATTTCAGAAGTGGATTATTCACTGATGATGATTTCAGAAGCGAATTAAGATACTTAACCAACATATATTGACAGTTTACAAATTTTGCATATATCTTTACTTAAAGTTTTCTCGTTTGTTTCAACCTTGACTTATTTGGAAAGTTTTAGCAATTTGCATTCCTATCTGGTTACTGTTGTCACCTTATAAAACATTTAGGGGACGTTTTCATTATTGCGGCGATTCAAAATATAACTTTGCGGTAAAATATCTGTAGAATTGTAAACAGCACAATATACATTACTTTGTAGGCAAACATAACTTAACAATCCTTGTTATAAGACTCGAAGCACCATTTCGAAAAAAATATTCTTTATCTAGTGCCTATCTGATGTTTAGGCTGAAGAAGAAGAAGAAGTGCCAATTTAATGGAATAATCTAAAAATATAATAAAATCTTGTAGTTCTAGGCTTATCTGTAAAACAAGTTTTCCAGCCATGCTTCAACGAGTATACGGGTATTTTATTATACATAGATATCATTATATTTGAGCAAGAAAAACAACCTCTTATAGTTGTAATAAAACAAAATGTATTCAACTACTACATTTAGAAATTATAAACTAAATTCCCCAGAGCCTAGGGAATTTGGTATATAATTTCTAACTGTCTAAAGGGCCTAGAAATTATATCTCTTATAGATACATACTTTTAACTAGTACTTCGGGTGCTACTCTATACGTTAGCGTAGAAGAAAAATACTTCAGGGAACTGTAATTCTATTTCTAATACCAACTTTCACATTAGGACAACAGAAGGTCAATCTACCCGAAACTGTCAGATATTCCCAATCAACCTTAAGCCTTATTGCTTTAGAGATAAAGTTATGAAATTGGATAAATAAATCTGACAGATTGTAGTTGCTTGATGCGCTGTCGTCTGTAGATACTTATGTACAGACGACACTTACTTAAGAATGAATATTAGAAACGATTTCTTTAGAGTGTATTATTCCCTCCTGATTGCCTCGAGTATTATCTTGACCTTCACGCACAGGTAGGTTTTATCTATCTTCATCTATTGCGTTTCTTTCAACGCTTGCATAATATACAACTGCATTTATATTAACATAAACCAGAATTTTGTTTTCAATAATTCTCATACCAGATTGACTAGATGATGCAACGTTCGTGATTCTTGTATCATCTTCTGGTTCATTTTCATATTATTTACTCTGTTTTGTATATTAATGAAATAGTTTTGTTTTTTATTCTGCTCAAAAGTAATTTCTACGTTATCGATTTTGTAAAAGCCGTTGTATTTTTTTCATTCGCTTGACATGTTTGTGTCTGTTATTTGATATTTAATTCTCGTTATGTTAATGAGGTCTTCATTATGTAATAAAATAATTGTCATTGGCTTTAATTCCAACAAAAAAAACTTGCTTCTATTTACGTATTATGGAGTTGCATCATGTTTTTTTTTACTGACTATAATTCTAATAATCTTTATCTTCAGCCAACATAGTTATTTGCCAATCGATATACATTACAATATAATTACATATACACACTGCATTTCGGTCGTGAAATTACAGAGTTTTCTTTTTGACTACACAAATATAATTAAAAATTGATCTTGCACAGCTTTCACCTTAAAAGAATCTAGTTGGTAATTTGTAAAATTGGTAAGATTCCCATTTCTAAAATTTAGCAGCCCATTTTGAGAATTCCGCTGCTATGGAGATCTCAAACGAGTGCAATAATGTCATTCTTAAATCCGTAACACTTGAACCTTCGTTGGGAGCAGTCTAGCGAGCACTCGGAGGCCGCGTGATGGCTGAGCTGTAGTAAACAAGACCGGTTGGACTACATCTCCGAACAACTCCATATAATAAAGAATATTAAGTATTTGTAATACCTACTGTAGAAAGCAGTAACTTAGCGTTGATTAGGTTGTTTACAGATTTCGGATTTTATTAAGAGTCAAAACAACATCTACCTCTCTCATTCAAAAAGATTCATAATCTATTTTCAGTTATTTTACAGCAAATATAAGAGTAACTGTTTTAAACAATGTGTGTTTGAAGGTCATTTACAGGTTTCTACTGATAAAACTTAATCAAAAAAGTCAATGAAAAATACCTATAACATCGAATCATGTAATGCTCTTGTCTGGGAAATCAACAGTTGTTCTATTTCTTTCCTTTCATAAGTAACATCTAAAAGGTATTTGTAATCAGATTTGTTATTTATTGTCTTTTTAACCCCTGTCATCTTTTCCTCAACCCAATTTCCACTAAACTAAATTATTATATACTTTTTCACATTCTTTTATAGTTTCTCCGACAACAAGAAACTCAACATCTTCAACAACATTGATGTTTCATACAAAGATTTAAAACTGAAATGTTACTGTAAACTGCGGCGAAGCACCCTTTTGAAATAGTGTAGCTACACTAGTAAGTACATATGTAGGGCGCGCACAGTCCTTTTGAAGAGCTCTCACATCTCGCCCACACTCAGCGTTACCTAAAGTCTCAGAGACTGTTTGTGTGGCTTCTCTTCGCTTAGAAAATTCACCAATTATGTAAATAGCATTGTATATATCGAAACCAGGATTACTTATTTCGTAAATTATGAAAGTATTCATTGTGTATTTAGCTTTGAGTTCAAAGTGACGCCAGATATGTGGCATAAGATTAACAATTTTCTTATGATTAACTTGAAAACGGTTTCGTCTTTCGGATAATATTGAATTGTTTTCGTTCAAGTCAAAGTATAATTTAAATGCAGAATAGGAAATAATTAGAATATTATCCTTATGATCAGTAGAGCATTTATCAAATAACCGGCCCTAATACGCAACCTAGAGGGACTCCCCAAGTTTGGAGCTCTTTAGAATTTGGAACGCCTAATGAAGTACCTATGTTTGAAGGTAAGTCGCTTATCTCATGTTGTGATTATTCATTTAAAATAACAATAAAGATTAAACTACATGGACTTTTTCATAGACTTAAAACTCTGCACAAATATAGTACCTAGGCTAGTATCCATGCAGTCAAAAATTTTGCCAATTTTACCCTTAAGTTGTCATATTTTAAGTCTTTTATTGCTATAATAACGTACCGAAAAAAATTGTTGCCTTTTCATAATGCTAATTTCCCATATCAGTTGGGTTCGTATTACGTTTAAAGTTATATGGAACATTGCATTCGAATGCACTTACAAAACCTGTTGTTTGGGGCAACCGGTTCAAATTTAAACCTTTAAAATTGTTGCTATGTACAAACGACAGCACATCAAGCTGCTAAACTCTGTCAAATTTATTTTTTTAGATTTTCAACTTCGTTGCTAAGCTTTTGCTAAGCTTGAGCTTTAAAGCATTGCTAAGGCTTTAAAGTTCAAGCTTGATTGATAATATTTGACAGTTTCGGGTAGGTTGACCTGCTGTCGTCCGTAAATCCAAATTAACTTTTTTAATATTCAGTGATAGTTTAAATTATCAAATGTTCTGCAAAAAGTTTTTCCACGACTTACAAGTAGTAAGTATATTTTCAAGCAATTTTATTATTATATCACAATTTTAACTTTATTATATTTCTATTTTAAAACATGCTAAATTGATAACGTGTGCTTTAGGATGCAGATTTCCTTGAAATTAAAAGATTAAGTTAGTAATCGCCGAATTATACAAATTCGAATATAACAGATTGATTCAAAGTTGTAAACAAACCTATACATTTCTAGCATTTTAATTCTATTTTCTTATTTGTCATAGCAAATTATAATCTTTGACATTATGAATGTCAAAGATGATGTTTTTGTCTAATCAGGTTTATTAAATTTAATAAAACACAGAAATTTAAGTGACTTGTGGACAGACAGGACAGTGTGATATTTAGGTACAAAATTGAAATAAAACCGGTAACGGTGAGATAACGGTAAAATAATAAGACATGGAATTGACTACGTTGTCTGACAAAATTTTCACTCGTATTCGTATAAAACAATAAACGCTACGTCGCAAAAAGTAAGATATTAAACGTAAAAATGACACTAGAAATAACTTAAAATCGCAAATGAATTAATATGTTATAATTCCTTAAAATATCAAAAAAATCAAATACGTCATGTGGTTCGCCAAATAAATGTGTTATAATTATTATACAAAGCCAAATAAATGTGTTACGCGTTATTGATGCTGCATCAAGAAAACTTTATCCATAGATATAATTTCACGTTCTTAAAGCTTGACAATAGTGCGATTAGAAATAGTTTCATAAGCAATGAACTTATACTCTATGTTTTCATATTTATTTATTTTTTTATTATTCCTAATGGTTAAAATAAATACACAACTAATTCTCTTCTAACCGCTGTTACCCGCGTTTGTAGCGGCTATTATATTAAATACTCATTTTTCACAAAAGTAACGAAGTTTTCTAATTCAATCAAATATTAGATAGTTTGGTCTGGTGATAGTTTCTTTAGTCTCATTATAAATCTAGTTATTCTAAAGTTATTTTATTTAATACAACTTCACTAACCTTGGTAGAAATTTGTCGGTTATCGCGTACTTTCTCTTAGTTTTTGTCATTGACACCCAATAATTTTTAAATAAATTTAAAATGAAACTCCGAAAAATCAAATTCAGCGGCCGTTTGTTGACGGGAAGCAAACGAAACTGATACTCTAAATCGCAGAACAAGTATTTATGTATGAGACTACAACACCGGTTTTGAGATCACGCCATTGGCGAAGTCTAAACGGTGCCATGTTTGTGAGCGTCTATTTAAACTATATTATTGCTATTCCTTTGGTATTTTCCATTAGAAACCACTTTTAATAAGTTTTAATCATCAATGTGTCATTTCTTCCGATTTTCGTGTGTGTTAAGGCTATGTGTCAATGACCGCGACGCGAGATTTGCGCGTGCGGTGAAAATAAACCGAATACTCCAACGCTGTTGAATTGTACCTATAGTATAAAAGATTTCTGATTTTCCAGTAGCAAATATTCATTTTATACCGTCATCCACAAAATAAAACATTAAGAAACTTAACTGAATACCTTATTTATTAATTTTATTATTTATGTAGACACAATAAAATACATAAGGATATGTCGAAATTAAGATCTGACTACAAAGATGCTGTTTATTTCTTAAAAAATATTCTTCCAGCAGACCTGCGAAAGGAGGAGTAAAACAGAAATGTAATATATAATAGTGTGTAAGAACAAAGAGAATAAAAATATGAATGTGATAAGTGTAAAAGTAATAGTAATAAATAAACCTAACCCAACAAAACCCAAAAATAATTACACAAGTATACTTAAATAAATACATAGTACTTTAATATGTATAAAATGAGCAAATCCTCACTATATAGAAGACAGGTAACTCTTATAATCGACGTTTAAATATAGAAATAGTGTTTAAATCACGAATGTGAACAGAAAAGGAATAGGTAGTAAGTTTTTGTGAAGTTTTCTTTTACCTGTATTAAAATACGTAATTACTACTAAATATTCATATTCTCAACGTCATTCTGGCGGCGACGTCGATTGTGTCACGTATACTTCTCCGACGAACTATGCTAGTTAGTAATTTTGTTTATTATCAAATCAGTGACTAATCAAAAATGAGTAGATAAGGGGATTTTCCTGTTACTTAGTTATAGTCCATGGTCACAAGCATGGTTGCTGATGTTTAGTAGTCCTGAGTTCAATGGAAAAAGTGTAACCTACTCATTAAAAAAATCAGTAGCAAACCGGATTCTGTACTTGTGCTCGGTAATAATTGTTAGCAATTATTACCGAGCATTCCAACATTATTGTTTTTTTAAAGCACCATGTTAGCATGGGGCTTTAAAAAAACATAAAAAAATATATCTGCTTACCTTTTGCTTTGCCTTTTTTGTTTCGGTCGAAATCCTGGACATGGACTTCCTCCAACGTGGGGGTGACCGCAGGGTATGCTGCCGAACTCTTACCGGCTAAAACCACCACAGTCTCTCACCCCAAGAGGCCTCTACCCGCTGTTTCTAAGCGGATTCAACCTGCCCGTACGACCAACATCAAAGCTCGCGCCTACTCTCAAATGGTACACGTGAAACATAGCGATTCCAACTCAGATCTATCTGTTCGGACGACGGACGCACCTAGTCTGCCGCCCTCAGACCACCCCCATAGAGGTCGTAGATCGATATGCACCCTTCACGGGCGCTCGATGCGTCTCCTGCGGGAGGGAAGCCACCTCCTTTGCAGACATGACATCCTAACAAAAGAAGTCAAGCCCGTCCAAGCACTCTCACACTCAACCATCGATTGAACGACGGCCGCAAGCGAGAGGTCGCTCCCTCCTACAGCCACGATGTGATCATTCCTTGAACGCGTGCTGCGCCGTATCCTCCAGACAAGCCGCATAGTCGTGACACACCAGTGTGTGCCCCTACCATCTTTGCTTACTCCTACGAGGAATAAAGAAAGGATGTCATTTTATAAGGATATATTCTTTGGTGACAGCCAAACCATGAACAAACATTTTAGTACCATTGTTAATCAATTTCCTAAAACACTGGTAATGTTGCATATTGTAAACCTACGTGTCCGGTTTTATTTCGCGGACGTCATAACGTTGCCCCAAAAGATGGTATTATATGTATACTTACTTGACACCTTCATTTTTAGGGTTCCGTACCTCAAAAGGAAAAAACGGAACCCTTATAGAATCACTTTGTTGTCCGTCTGTCTGTCTGTCTGTCTGTCTGTCTGTCAAGACCCTTTATCTCAAGAACGCGTGGACGTATCAAGCTGAAATTCACATGAAATACTCAGGTCTATTGTCCCTTTAAGCTGTGAAAATATCAAACTTCTAAGCCAAGCCAATCAAAAGATACAGCCGATAATGTCGATATTTTCAACAAATTTTCGACACTCGCAAAGGAATCAAAACCTACAGGATACTTGCCGTAAACTCAGAATCTTGAAATTTGGCATGAAGCATTGTCATATAATGTAAATATAGGAAAAATTGCGAAAATCACATTTTTTTAGTTATATAATATAATAAAAATATTTTAATAAAATGAAACTTACTACCTTATTTCTCACCAACGAATAAAGGTAGCAAATTGAAATTTATACCAAATACCTAGGTCTATTGTCCCTTTAAGCAGTGAAAAAATCAAACTTCTAAGTTAACGCGATCAAAAGATACAGCAGTTTATACCGACACCTTAGACGAATTTCCGTCACACGCTAGGGAATCAAAACCTACAAGGTACTTCCCGTGAACTCAGAAACTTGAAATTCGGCACGTAGCAACGTTATAACAGACAGATAAAGGAAAAATTGCGAAAATGATAAATTTGTAGTTACATAAAATATTATTTTTGCTTACATGACATAAAATATTTTTTCACATGAACGTGTAGAGATATTAAAGTTGAAATTCATATCAAACACTTCTTAAATCTAATTACCTCTAAAATGTGAAAAATTCTAAATCAACACAAAAATTCAAAATGCTGAGGTACCTACCTATAATCATACCGAATATTTCGAAATTCGCCACTACTCGCAACGGAATCAAAACATAGACTACTTCCCGCTGACATGGAATATTGAAGTTTGGTATGAAACAATAGCTTAAGGTAACCTAACAGAAAAACCCGAAACCTTTTAAAATTTTTAGGCACAGTAACTAGTTAAACCAAAACAAAGACCAACACAATCGTCATTCAATCTAAATATTTTGGTGAATGTAGTTCTGTATATAACCTAAATGCGTCCTAACTGCTGTGTTATACTTAGTACTTATAAATATATTCAAAGACATTAATTGTAATTTCCTATTGTTGTCAATGATTATCAGACAGCTTGCTTCCTACTGGCGAAGCGGGACGGGGGGGGGGGAGTAAGTAGTAACGAACGAACGCGCAAGAACTAGCCGCCCGCTGGCGCGAAGGCAGGCGGTTGGTCAAGGGAAGGGGAATCGCGGCACAGCGAGCGGCAGCCGTGCGCCATACGCACGAGCGCTTAGATGCTGTTCGCACGTGTACCGAAATTAGTAAAATTTGCTACAATTTCCCGTTGATTTTGTTTACGTCTACTTTGTTGATCAATAAACCGCTTTTTTTATAAATTATAAACTAGCGCTTGACCGCAATCCCGCCTGATGGTAAGCAGTGATGCGATCGTTGATGGTAAAGCGCGCTAGTTTATTAAGAGCCTATTCACTCTAGCCTTGAAGACACTCAAATTGTAATGTGACGGAAACACCATCGTTGGCAAATTGTTTCAGTCCCTCGATGTAGGCGGTATAAAAGAGGAAGCGAAACGCTTCGTCCAGATCGCAGTGGTGTCAACAACGTAAGGGTGGAAACTCGCCGTACGACGGGTCGTCCGATCGTGGAACGGAGATGGGGGAATTAAATCATGCAATTCCCTTGCACACTCACCAGAATGCATCCTATAGAAGACCGAAGGACTGGCTACTCTACGCCTGTGCTCCAGGCTTTGAAGACCGCTACGTTTGGACGGCGGAACCCTCGGTGTGCGAGTCCGACTCGCACTTGGCCGGTTTTTTTTCATTTGACGTTGATCAACGTATTTTACAGAAAACATGGATTAAAAAATAACAAACTCTTATGATGTTAACATATGGAAAATAAAGGATCGCCTAAACTTGACTCGTCATCAAGATCCCTGAATGAATGAAGCAGAATGCGTCTGTATCTCTCGCTTTTTATTATATATTGCTTCTTAAATAAAATAAATTAAAAATAAACAAAAGAACCAAAGTCACCGACATAGCTCTGCGAGTCGCTTAACTTAAGTGGCAGTGAACAGGGCACATTGCTCGTAGAGCCGATGGCCGATGGGGCAGTAAGATTCTGGAGTGGCGGCCACGTACTGGAAGACGCAGCGTAGGGAGGCCCCCAACAAGGTGGATCGATGACCTGGTGAAGGTCGCGGGAAGCCGATGGATGCGGGCAGCACAAGACCGGTCGGCATGGAAAGCCTTGGGGGAGGCCTTTGTCCAGCAGTGGACATCTATAGGCTGAAGAAGATACAAAATCGCTTCTTCTTGCTTTGTTTTTCTTGGTTAAAATTAGCTAAGGAACTATATAGGTATAGGGAAGTGTTACAGCACTAAAATTCTGTAACCATCCCACTTTGATTATTTAGATAAAGTGAACTAGGCGCGAGCTGTCTTGCCAACTGCCGGTCGGAGCAGTTGTGGTGCTATGTGTGCCGGGTACGATGCGCCAAATGTTATTGTGCCGGGAATTTGTTCGTAGAGGGTCTTGTCAGGTTTCGTGCTTGGCAGGCGGCTTGGCGATCGCACTAGTATGATATTCCACAGGAGAAGCGCTTCTGCCCGCTTCCCTGGTGAGAGTTCCCTTAGTCGCCTCTTACGATACCCACGGGAGGATATGGGTTGGTACTATTCTAAGCCACACGGGGGCTGAGATAATGCAGAAACCTCTAACTTGATTAATAATAATGAGCACTTACTAAGGGGTATTTACGATATTAATAAGCAATTTCATAATCATTAATTAAAATTTGATATTTTAATGTCATGAATACCCGTATATACGTCCACATGTCATGAGTATTCATGACATCATTCTTGTAGAAGATGAAGATCATTCTTGTAAAGCTTATTATTACAAAACTCCTTGTTCACAAATTAACTAAATTCAGGTTCAGTGATACAGCGATTAGACAAAAGATAAATGTTAGAGTAATCCTGTCAAATTACTCAGTGCCTAAAGTAAATTGCTTGACATAGCTCTTCGAGTCGCTAAAATTAAGTGGCAGTGGGCGGGGCGCATTGCTCGTAGAATCGATGGCCGATGGGGCAGTAAGGTTCTGGAGTGGCGGCCACGTACCGGAAGACTCAGCGTAGGGAAGCCAATGTATTTCAATGTATTTATTTATTTGCTTACTAAGTGTATATTAGCCCAAAAAGTCTCCTGTATTGACGCGCTGGTATCGCCTCTCATTTGGGACTGGTATAGTGCCCAAGTCCTGGAAGCTTGCTCACGTGCAGCCCGTGCCCAAAAAAAGTACTCGTGCCGATGCTACTAACTATCGGCCGATTTCGATCACCTCCATACTTTGCAAAATTATGGAGCGTGTGTTGAACTCGCGCCTCTTGGCATACCTGGAAGGTAACGATCTCCTCAGTGACCGACAGTACGGATTTCGCCGCAATCGGTCAACTGGGGACGTCCTAGTGTATGCCACCCACTTGTGGAGCGAAGCCCTCGAGAAGAATGGGGAAGCGATTGCTGTCTCCCTTGATGTCTCGAAGGCCTTCAACCGCGTATGGTACGCTGGCCTTTTGAGTAAGCTTCCAGCGTACGGCTGACTGGCTGGGTAAAAGACTTCCTGACTGAACGGTCCCTCCGAGTTGTTGTCCTCGGATGCTCATCTGAGCCCATGTCGACTAATGCCGGTATTCCTCAGGGGTCTGTTCTCTCTGCAACTCTATTCCTGCTGCATATTAATGATCTGCTGATGCCCGGTATTTATGGTTATGCAGATGACAGCACAGTTGTAGAGAGATACTTGCCGGACGCTCGGGCTAGTAGGGAATCAATCCGGTCCGAAAGAGAGGCCATGGTTGAGCGAACGAGTGTTGCACTACAGGCAGTCTCCGAATGGGGCA
Source organism: Sesamia nonagrioides (assembly GCA_017933935.1). Classification (NCBI taxonomy): domain Eukaryota; kingdom Metazoa; phylum Arthropoda; class Insecta; order Lepidoptera; family Noctuidae; genus Sesamia; species Sesamia nonagrioides. The sequence continues at coordinate 77,714 of JADWQK010001727.1, read as the reverse complement.
ATGCCAATCTTGTAGCATCCAATGCCGCCAAAACACAGGCGTGTCTTTTCAGAATGTATCCTTGGAGTGCACCAACCGCCTTCAGCTTTTGGGAGTTGAAATTTCCTCGAACCTTAACTTTGGGCGGTTCATTGAGTCCAAGGCCAAGGTGGCTGCCAGGAAACTTGGCGTTATCGCAAAGGTCCGGCAGTACTTCACACCTGGGCAGCTTCTAATGTTGTACAAAGCACAGGTCCGTTCGTGTGTGGAGTACTGCAGCCACATTTGGGCTGGTGCTGCTAAATATCATCTGGCCACTCTGGATTCGGTGGAAAGGCGTGCGAAGAGGCTGATTGGTGACCCTTATTTAACTCGAGATGGTCTCCAAAGCCTAGAGCATAGGCTTAGAGTAGCCATCCTTTCGGTGTTCTATAGGATGCATTTTGGGGAGTGTGCGATGGAATTGCATGATTTAATTCCCCCGTCTCCGTTCCACCATCGGACGACCCGTCGTACGGCTAGTTTCCACCCTTACGTTGTTAACACCACTACGATCCGGACGAAGCGTTTCGTCTCCTCCTTTATACCGCGTACGTCGCAGGACGGGAACAAATTGCCAGCGGCGGTGTTTCCGTCGGTCTACAATTTGAGTGTCTTCAAGGCTAGAGTGAATAGACACTTAATAAACTAGTGCGCTTTACTATCAACGTTTGCGTCACTGCTTACCATCAGGCGGGATTGCGGTGAAGCGCTAGTTTATAACTTATAAAAAAAAAAAAAAAAAAGCTACCGTCTGACCTCCACAACCCGAACGCGATATCTAAGCATTGCAGTTCAACCAATTGTTAGACTTTTGAAGGCTCCAACAACCCGTAACGACTGCCACTAGATGTTCGTATGGCAACCGGGACCAACGGCTTAGCGTGCTTTCCGACGCACGAGCAGACCAGTGCAAATATTCATATTCGTGCATACAAATATTTGCACTGTGCCGGGATCGAATCACGGGAATTCAAAATGTGTAGGTATCTTAATTTGACATTACTTTTAAAAAGAAGAAGATACACTCAACTTTAATTAATTTGTGATCATGGGCTCGTCATTATATAAGCTTCCATCTCTTCTCTTGCACACTATTAATCAGACTGATTAATTATGAAAGACAATGCTAACGTACGAATATAAGTATGTCAGATCAAAAACGTAAATTAAACCATCTAGCTGGCAATCAAACCATTAGGTCCCCCACTGATTATCACCTAAGACAAATTAGGACCCGTCGTATGGCGGGAGCACCCCCTTTTATACCGGCGGAATTGCAGTCAAGCGCTAGTTTATAATTATTAAAAAAAAATGGATGGGCAAATCTTCACGTGACAACATTATAAAATTATCTCCTATACCTACCAAACTTAAGATAAGTACCTACCTAATCAAAACTTAAATGTTGTACTAATGTGCCTGTGTAATAATGTACTCTTAAATTCTCTAGTTCGAACATAGTCGCTGAATATTAACTCAATCATATTATTCTTAGGGTAGGCATTCAAAAAACAAAACTTAAATGCACTAAAGTAACCTTGCGTCTGGTTCGAACCTAGTCGCCGTATATTACCTCAATTAACATTAATCTTATATTAAGTTAGCTATTAAAATAATAAAACCAAAATGCACTAAAATGGCCTTGTCTCCGTCGCCAACTATTCTCAAATCTAAATTATTCTTAAATCGGGATAGGTATCTATTAAAATAATAAAACCTACATTAAACGTAAGTTAAAAGTCCGGATTAAAAATTGATTTTCCCGAGGGAAAACAAAAATATTGTTAGCTTCATACCAGTTCGTCCCAATGTCAGATCGCTCCAGTGTGTCGTTTAAAACAAGGTGCAACAACGAATATGCACATGTAAACTTAGAAGCTAAATGATACGATAATTAATCCCCCAAAATGAAGAACCTAAAAAGCGCGATTTAACCGAATTCCACGCGGGCGAAGCTGCGGGCGGAAAGCTAGTATATAATAAGCCCGTGTGTTACCGCCCTTAGAATAGTAGTACACCATATCCTCTCGTGGGTGTCGTAAGAGGCGACTAAGGGAACTCTCACCAGGGAAGCGGACAGCAGAGCTTCTTCCAACCCGCCTGCCAAGCGTGGGGATTATGGCAACCCTTTAATGTTTAAATCTAAGGTTTTAACTAGCCATACGTCGCGTCGTCCGATGATGGAACGGTGACGGCGGAATTATGTCTTAAAATTCTCTCGCACACTCTCCAAAATGACTAAAAACACCGAAATTTGTTTCGGTGTTTGAATGGCTACCCTACGCCTATGGTCCAGGCTTTGGACATTTCTCTTAACCAATTAAATCTGGGCAATTAGCCTCTTCGAACTACTCTCCAACGAGTCCAAAGTTGCCAGGTAACATTTTTAATAAGTAATAATAATAATGTAAAGAAACATCTGGAGAAATACTCAAGAAAATACAACTAAAATCTGGTAATTATTATAGCAGACAATCATTGACATGTAAAAGAAGCACAGAAGTGGCAATTCTTTGGAGGAGAAATAATGTTCAATATGTCCACCAAAACCCGCTACACATTTCCCACCCACTGCAACTCTTGAAAGCCAGAATAACAGTGGAGACCGCCAGAAAAACGCCGAGCAATGAAGCTCGACAAGTCCCGGAGAAACGATTCAACTGTCTTGGGTCCCGCAACGAAATTAATCAGAAAAGAATAGCGGAGGAGTAAGTAAAAAGATATTTTTTCCACTTCCCTCCATAACAAGCAGGAGACAGAACAGAACTAGGCCAATCGGCACAAAGGGACATTATTGCAACTGGGAGAAGCCCAGATTGCCAAGCAAAACGGAATAAAATTTGATTAAGTTAATGGGTCCTAAGTAGGTATGTTTTGTTACAATTGATTCCAATAATAGGTTCACCAGTGAACATTATTAAACATTATGAAATAATGACGTAGACACTCAATAACGCATTTAATGTAAGGGAACAAGATGTTGTATCTACCGCCATAAAATATGCAAACAAACTCGTATGTTGTAAAAAAAAGTTTTGAGTCAGACGTTGACGGTGTGTAGTGGTACCTACAAACGCCACATGGAACAACGCATCATACTGACGTCACACGAATTCTACATCTCGCAATCAGAGTTTACCGTGCAATTAGCATACATACAACTTCCCAATTTCAAGCATTGGGCAAGTGCCCGCCAGACATAACACCCGTCTGGTCGGAGAATCCTCCCTTTTCTATGGAGGATGAGTGAACTTTACTCCCTGTTCCTCATGCCTCCACAGGTTTATACTTTATTGTTTAAATTGTGTTATAGTTGTCACTGCATCATACCTTGCCTTTTGCTAATTATTTATTTATTTATCACTTTTACAACTGTCCTCACAGGTATTACCCTAATGCGACAGTGCAGTTATCCACTAATACTTACGAGCGAGTTACTTGCGAGTTCACTCAAAGAACACGAAAATATGTCCAGTCTTTCATGGATTTCGTTCACCATACGGATTGCACAGATGAGGGGTGCTTTCGCCAGTAGGTTGGTTTTGGCCACAGGCACTTTTAGCAGTTGCGGACGTCGCCGCCTCTACACGTACCGGTCCGGCATTATGTATGTTCAGATCCAGTATAATCAGATACAGCTGAATAGGTATCAGCACTATATTACATTTTATTATAACTAATTACAAGGTGAAGGAAAACATCTTGAGGAAACCTGGACTTTAAGTCTGAAATCGCCAACCCGCATTGAGCAAGCGTGGTGATTACGCTCAATTCTTCTCTGTATGAGAGGAGGCCTGTACCCAGCAGTGGGACTATAAAAAGGTTGTTGATGATGATGATTATATTACAAATAGCGACTGTCTACCTGACTTCCACAGACTACACACTTACTACATGCCTAATACTTTTGGGGTATCTATAGAAAATGGATGACTCCTTTACATAACCACAATCCTCAATATTGAGGAAGAAGGACTTTTATTCCCATTCAAATCACACATCGAGGTTTGCGACGCGTCGTCGACTCGGGCCTGGTCCTTACCGGGCGGCGAGCTGCCCACTGCTCACCGCCCGCAGGCCCGCGCCTACGGTGGCCGGGAGTTCGGTGTTGTCTCCCGACCAGAGCATCTCCTTCAATGGCTAGTAGCGTGAGGGTGCTGGGATTCCCGCTGCCTCACGCGCTCCGCCTCCTCCTTTGCCAGCATCACTGCTTCGCAGGAGGTGACATGCCATGCACTCTCGCTCCGGAACCTAAGACCCATCAGTAGCCAATGTAGCCATGGGTTACATTTAGACAGTTCAACGACATTGACTACGTTATCTACGTTGTTGAGCAGGCATCCTTTTCGAATCTAAGGAGCAGTGGATTAGCAATATGCTTCGAAATCATTCCAATTAATAGCTTAACAGTTTATTACGCAATTTAGTTGCTGGTCGCCACATTTGTTTCTCACACTTTTCGCGAATCCGGAGCAGGATACTTGTTGGCGTTTACAGGTCCACCAGCGAACATGAAAACACCATAAGAAAAAGACTATAACTATCCACGTGTGAGTCGAATGTACAGACGACAGCACATCAAGCTACTTCAATCTGTCAGATTTCTTTATTAGATTGTCAACTTTATCTCTGAAGCATTAAGGTTGATTGGGAATATTTGACAGTTTCGGGGTAGCTTGACCTGCTGTCATCCGCACTTCATACGTATGACGTTTAATTCTAAGTTTCGTGTAAATTATATCAATATTGATTTTTCAGAGGTTTTAATTCATATAAAAAACACGGGTATGTGTATGGCAGATTCATTAAAATGCAATAAATAGTTACAATTTATCAGCACAGTATACTTATAATATACAAAATTTAGTATAGTCGTGAGTAATTTTCCACGTGTAATGCAAATTTTATGGTTGTTGCGAATACATAAATAAATTATTTATTCGACATAAGGCTTGATGACGATCTGGTCGCTCCGGTGCTTCCGCCTATTGTATAGGAACTCGAGAACCAACACTGTGGATGCTGTGAAGAAACCTGTCGATGGAAAAGACAAATTAGCTTATTTATGTAATTAAAGTCAAGGACAAGATGTGAGCCGTAGGTTCGATCCAAACAGGCGCTTTACAATGATCAGCTTATAATGTTCGCACTCATGGAACATAGGCCTCCTCCACAGCAGATAGTGGGCCGCGAGCCCAATGGGGGTTGGTGGATGTCACATGTTTTTGAATTTTGGTTCTAAGATTTTCGCTGGCCGATTTTATAACGATGGTTTCCTTCACCGTTTCAGCGGTCACCCGGGCCCCACAGCACAGCGGTCTTCACCAGTCAGACTTTCGAACTTCAGACAAACCTTTTTTTATATATATAAACTAGCGGCTGCCAGCGACTTCGTTCGCGTGGAGTTAGTTATGCTCCGCTCCTATTGGTCGCAGCGTGATGCTACATAGCCTAAAGCCTTCCTGGATTAATGGGCTATCCAACGCAAAAAGAATTTTTCAAATCGGAACTGTAGTTCCCGAGATTAGCGCGAACAAACAAACATACATACAAACAAACTCTTCAGCTTTATATATTACTACTAGCTTTCCGCCCGCGGCTTCGCCCGCGTGGAGTTCGGTTATATCGCGTTTTGTAGGTTTCCCTCGGAAACATCAAATTTTTCTGGGATAAAACGTAGCCTATGTTCTTTCTCGGGGTCTAAAGATTGTCTGTGCCAAATTTCATCAAAATCGGTTGAGAGGTTTAAGCGGGAAAGCGTAACAGACAGACAGACAGACAGACAGACAGACAGACAGACAGACAGAATTACTTTCGCATTTATAATATTAGTATGGATAGATGACCAATGATAATAATGGAAGTAATATGTACGTCTGCGTTAGCTCCCGTTTTCGCAACATTTTTTGTTACTGCTCTGCTTCTATTGGTCATAGCGGCATGTTATATAGCCTAAAGCCTTCCTGGATTAATAGGCTATCCAACGCAAAAAGAATTTTTCAAATCGGACTAGTAGTTCCTGAGATTAGCGCGCACAAACAAACAAACAAACAAACAAACTCTTCAGCTTTATATATTAGTATAGATTATAAACTAGCGCTTGACCGCAATCCCGCCTGATGGATAGCAGTTACGCAATCATTGATGGTAAAGCGCACTATTTTATTAAGAGCCTATTCACTCTAGCCTTGAAGACACTCAAATTGTAGTCCGACGGAAATACCGCCGCCGGGAAATTGTTCCAGTCCCTCGGTATACGCGGTATAAAGGAGGATGCGAAACGCTTCGTCCGGATCGTAGTGGTGTTAACAACGTAAGGGTGGAAACTCGCCGTACGACGGGTCGTCCGATGGTGGAACGGAGATGGGGGAATTAAATCATGCAATTCCCTCGCACACTCCCCAAAATGCATCCTATAGAACACCGAAAGGCTGGGTACTCTACGCCTGTGTTCTAGGCTTTGGAGACAGTCTCGAGTTACATCAGGGTCACCAATCAGCCTCTTCGCACGCCTCTCCACTGAATCCAAAGCGGCCAGGTGACACTTAGCAGCACCAGCCCAAATGTGGCTGCAGTACTCTACACACGAACGGACCTGTGCTTTGCACAAGGTTAGAAGCTGCCCTGGTGTGAAGTACTGCCGGACCTTTGCGATAACGCCAAGTTTCCTGGCAGCCACCTTGGCCTTAGACTCAATGAACCGCCCAAATTTTAGGTTCGAGGAAATCTCAACTCCCAAAAGCCGAAGGCGATCGGTACATTCCAAGGATACATTTCGAAAAGTAGGAGCAAAAGTGAACGGGCTCCTTTTGGCGGTGAAAAGACACGCCTGTGTTTTGGCGGCATTGAATGCTACAAGATTGGCATTGCCCCATTCGGAGACTGCCTGTAGTGCAACACTCGTTCGCTCTACCATAGCCTCTCTTTCGGACCGAATTGATTCCCTACCAGCTGTAACGAAAGTCAAATATCTACATATGACTCCGGCTGTGACCAACGGCTTAATTTGCTTTCCGAGGCACGGAGAGTTCTCGATATGTAAAGATGGTCACTCTTCCACAGAACAACCGCGGCAAGCATTTGCCATTGCTAATCCATTGCTCTATATGACAGCCTCCGTGGCGTAGTGGTAGCGGACGCATCCGCTGCGCAAGGAGGCACGTGTTCGTTCCCCGCGCGGTGCAAATATTTGTATGCATGAATATGAATATTTGCACTGGCCTGGTTGTGCCTCGGAAAGCACGTTAAGCCATTGGTCCCGGTTGCCATACGAACATCTAAAGGCAGTCGTTACAGGTTGTTGGAGCCCTCAAAAGTCCCCTTTAAAGATCTAACTGCAATGCTTCGATGTCGTCTTCAGGTTGTGGAGGTCAGACGACAGTCGCTTTTCGGAAAATATCGAAGTTTAGCCAAAATCAGCAGTTAGGACTGGTAAAGCGGACCCCAGACTCCAAAGCTGAAAAGCTGCGGATGCGACTGGGATTATTGTTGAGATGATTATGATGATGAATCCATTGCTCTATATGATCGAAAAATGTGTCTGCTCAACAACGTAAACACCGCAATGGATGAACGTTGCTGAACTGTAAAAATAAACCATTGACTGATTTTTGAAATTTATTGACACAGAAAACCACAATAGCAAATGAGTACCTTTCATATACTCATGTATATTAAATTTGAGAAATTAAGGTTGTACAAATAGTGATAAACCCTGCCTCCTAAACTAGGGGGACCCTCTAACTATAGGTATAAATATAATATATATTGACGCTTGAAAGGCAATCATATCTAAGCGACAAAAAATCGTAAATTGAGTTATATACACCATTCGAACCGCCAGATTTTTCTGCGTCGTTTGGTGTATATAACTCAATTTACGAATTTTTGTCGCTTAGATATGATTGCCTTTCAAGCGTCGATATGTAATATATAATAAATAAAGACCTTAAGAGGGAACTCTAGTGGTGCTTTCTCTATACAAACGTATTCCGTTGTTTTCTTCGTGGATAATGCTTTTGGAGCAATTTTTTTCTACAATTTAACACCGTGATTAGACGTGCCCCTATCATTTGATTTTATCCGAAACTTAATTAATAAAGGAAATACGATACTTCAAAATCGCACTAAATAACCCATTTTACCGTGATGTTCAGATGACTGTTACACAAACGTGAAAAGTTTTTGACAAAAATGAATGAAGGTATACTAAGTCGTGGTGGCCTAGTGGTTAAAACACCAGCCTCTCAAGTATGAGTGCGCAGGTTCGATTCCAGGTCAGGCAAGTACCAATGTAACTTTTCCAAAGTTATACCTATATACTTTCTAAGTATATCTTGAAAACCAATGACTGAAGGTGAAGGAAAACATCTTGAGGAAACCTGGACTTTAAGTCTGAAATCGCCAACCCGCATTGAGCAAGCGTGGTGATTACGCTCCATCCTTCTCTGTATGAGAGGAGACCTGTGCCCAGCTGTGGGACGATAAAAAGTTTAATGATGATGATGATGATGATAGGTATACTTATCCTCTAAATTTTGATATAAAATTAATTAAGGTCTTTCGTGTTTTGAGAAAACAGCGAAATACGTAACGTCTTTTGGTCAATGTTTTTGTAGGTAAAATCAGCCTGAGCTGCAACTGTCCTTTTCGCACTTTACCGGGAGAGGTTGCAAGCAGTGCGACGGCAATAGTTTCTTCAAATACCTATTTTCCAAAGTCCTCCGCACTAGAGTCCCCTCTTAACATTATATGTGTATGTAAACAGTTTCCCTACTCTGCGCACGAGCCCCCAATTGCTAGGTACTGTTAAAGTGTCAATTGTACCCCACCTGTGTATAAAATCAGTAAAACAGCAAAAAAAACACGTTACACCGATGTCATACGTGCACTTTCATTAAGTGAAATAGGTCACAAATTAATGTCAGCCAGTAGGTGCCAGTAGGTAGGTACAAAATGCACACCGGTATGCAGAATACACATTAAGTTACGTGTAGTCCTTGATTAGACAATACTTGTATGCATAAATTATTTACAAAGTATGCCAAGACAGTAGGTATACTGCCACACTCATACGGGTCAAGTGGCTGGGTAAGTAATATAATAATAATAATAGTAATATAAGACAGCCTCCGTGGCGTAGCGGTAGTGCGGTAACCAACGCATCCGCTGCGCAAGGAGGCGCGTGTTCGATCCCGGCGCAGTGCAAATATTATGCATGAATACGAATATTTGCACTGGTCTAGTCATGCCTCGGGAAGCACGTTAAGCCATTGGTCCCGGTTGCCATACGAACATCTAAAGGCAGTCGTTACAGGTTGTTGGAGCCCTCAATAGCCCAATAATTGGTCTAACTGCAATGCTTCGATGTCGCCTTCGGGTTATGAAGGTCAGACGACAGTCGCTTCTCCGAAAATATCGAAGTTTAGCCAAAACACCCGTTAGACTGGTAAAGCGGATCCGAGACTCTTACGCTGAAAAAGCTTCGGATGCGACTGGGATTAACGCTGAGATGATGATGATAAATAAGTGTTTATTAAAACAAAAAATCAAGCACATGGGACTGTATATCGAATAACTTACACTTAACTTAGTCTTAGGTCAAATACATGCAGACGACACATCAAGCTACTACAATCTGTCAGATTTCTTTAAGTATTCCATTTCTTTCATATTTTTTTACTTTTGATTGCTTTCTTTATTTCAACTTTATCTCTAAAGCTTTAAGGATTAAGGTTAATTGGGAATTTTTGATAGTTTCTGGTAGCTTGACCTTCTGTCGTACGTATAATAGGTTTAATTCTGTCCCCCTAAACTAGGCTAGGTCTGTATCTTAGGCGGCAGTATCTCAGTTGTGGTAAAATCTTCTTGAGGGAAATAGAAACTGACTAAAAACCAAAATTGTCCATATTTGCAAATTATAACTTTGACCGTTCTATGATATAACATGGTCAATAGAAGTAAGTGTATTAAAGTTATATTAATATCTCAAATAAATATAGTTTAAAAAACTAAAAAAAAACATGCTTTTAAAGAATATCAAACGCTTTGTGCCATAATTTTCGTATATTAAGCGCCTCACGCTTTTTTCAAAATTATTTTTAACTTTTTAGTTTGATATTCTTTAAAAGCATGTTTTTTTTAGTTTTTTAAACTATATTTATTGTCAACTGTTTAGTACGATATTCTTTAAAAAAAAAAAAACGAACGAACGTATTGAAAACGGTGGGACATTTTACAGTAATACTGTACTTTATTGCGTAGGAATTAAAGTTGTTTTTCGATAAACTATATTAATTAACATTTTTGTCCAATATGTGCAAAATTAGTTTAGCTGTCTGCACTAACAGCACGCGACTGCAGACGCCTCTGCTGATAACGCGTGTCATGCTGCAGGTGATGTATACTATCATAGAACAGTGGGGCTACTTAACCTCGCTGCTTACATACATACATAAATATAATCAGCCTCTAATTTTGCCATAGTTGGGTTGGGACACAGGCCTCCTCTCGGTGAGAGGGAGTGGGACGTAATCTGCCTCGCTGGCCCAGTGCGGATAGATGTCGCATGTCTTCGAAGTTTTTGATGCAGCGATGCTTAAATTAATATTATTATCACGGTCCTTTCGTACTCACCCGACCACGGACCGTAATAAAAATATTAATTTACCAAAATCACTGCATCAACACCGCTAGAAAAACAAGCCATAGATTCCTTCCTCAAACAGGTACTAAATTGTATAATTAATGAAACGGCCGCATTAATTATATAATATCTATTACAAAAATATCTATCTTGTATGTTAAATTCATATTGTCACACGGTGGGCGAGTGCTCAGATCGTGTTTAAATACCAAGGGTCAGAAAACGAATAATAATATTAAAGTGCTAAAATTACTAATAGTTTAAAAACACAGAAGAGGAAAGGGACTATTAATACAATATTACCCAACATTAACGAAATTCATTCAGTTACAATTAATTCTTTGGGTGAAGCATTCAGGCTTAATATAACCAGCCTATAATGTTGCCAATATTCAAAAGCATAATTTTCCCACTATGCCAAGTGATACCGGGCATAGAATAGTACCATCCCATATCCTCCCGTGGATGACGTAAAAGCGACTAAGGGAACTCTCGCCAGGGAAGCGGGCAGCAGCGCTTCTCCTGTGGAATATCAAATTACTGCGTTCCCCAACCCGCCTGCCAAGCGTGGGGATTGTGGCAATGGAATGAATGCCTTGAGGGTGGCCTTTGTCCAGCAGTGGACCTCTATAGGCTGAGAAGAAGGATGTTCCCACTGTTAGCACTCAAGCCGCATGGTGGAATGCTCCATCGCCACACCGGCCGGGCACGGGTTGGTAGATGTCACAAATATTTCTTTGATTCTAGGTTCACTCGCGATATTTTTTTTCACCATTTTCAGAGCAATTATGATGAAACTATTCACAGAGTGAAGCAACTGCCTGCCCCCTAATAGTTGGGATCATTAGGGATCTTTTGGACCGATCAATCAGATCAATCTCCCTCTAGCGCAGCATCGTTTGGTCGTGTTGATCTTGAGTTTAACATTGCATCGCCTCGCTCAACTGCCGTCATCCTTCCTATTCCTAAGTTTTTTAAGTGAATAGGCTTAATAAACTAGTGCGCTTTACCATCAACGATTGCATCACTGCTTACCATCAGGCGGAATTGCAGTCAAGCACTAGTTTATAATTACTATTGAATCGACGAACACATTTTTGTCAAATGATTGCGACTAGTTAGTCGCAATCATTTAAAGCCCGATACGAACCTGCCCTACAATACTTAAGCCTGCTCCCCACGGCCTTTGACCTGACGAACACAGACTTGTGGTCTGGTATTGCTTGTACTGCCTTGCCGAATGTTGAGCTTGAGCAGTTCCCATGTCGTGGATAGGCTCGTGGGTTCTCGAATCGCGAGCGGTTCAAGTCGTCCGATAATTTAGTGATTCAGTCGGAGTCGGGAGTGCCAGGAGGAACTCTCTCCGTGTGTTGAAAACTTTATAAATTAGTCGTCTCATCAGCCACACATTTACCTACTTTGCGAACGCAGCGTACTTACTGAGATGTTGTGAATCACAAACATTTTTTTTTTTTAATTAATTATAAACTAGCGCATGACCGCAATCCCGCCTGATGGTAAGCAGCGACGCAATCGTTGATGGTAAAGCGCACTAGTTTATTAAGAGCCTATTCACTCTAGCCTTGAAGACACTCAAATTGTAGTCCGACGGAAACACCGCCGCTGGCAAATTGTTCCAGTCCCGCGATGTACGCGGTATAAAGGAGGAGGCGAAATGCTTCGTCCGGATCGTAGTGGTGTTAACAACGTAAGGGTGGAAAGTAGCCGTACGACGGGTCGTCCGATGGTGGAACGGAGATGGGGGAATTAAATAATGCAATTCCACTATATATTACGTTATAATTGTTACTTTTAACGGAAAGCAAATCGAGTCAAACATTAGTTGTGGAACATCCACTTGTCAAGAGAAGGAATCGCTACCACTTTAACCTTTAAACCGTCTACATTAAGTATAGCTATTAAACCTCAACTTGTGGTTATTTCTGTGTACTTCATAACTTTTTTTTTTTTGACGCTTTCGGAATGCATTTACGCACCGTACCCAGAAGGGCGTGTGTGGGACTCGCCCACCGAAGCTGGGAATACCCACTAAAAACCACAGCGGCACTCCGGCATCGCCATAGTGACGAGGGAGTGGGAAACTAGCGCAGCCTGAGCTACCTCTCCCCCGCCGGCGAAACCCGCCTAGCAAGGCGGGCTCTCAATTGCCCCTCCTAGGGAGGGGCCGTGGCTCCCGCGTGGTGAGCGATGTAAAGGCGGGCGTCGGCACCTTTCCCGTGCCTCACGCTCTGACGATCCGCATCGCTCTGACGATGGCGGGCAGCGAGAGGTCCCCTCCAACCGCCGTGACAAGATCGCGGCGCGGCACGGCCCACGACGGGCACACCGCGAGGGTGTGTTCCGCCGTGTCCTCCGCCGCGCCACAACCATGGTACGCCGGTGTCTCCTCTCGTCCTATCCGGTGCAGGTACCTGTCGAAGCAGCCGTGACCGCACCAGACGGAAGGTGAGGAACCCGTGACGCCTGTCGAGCCAGTCCTCCAGGACCGGCCCGATGGCGTCGAGGGTTCGGCGGCCGAAGACGGCGGAGGCGAGATCCTGCATCCAATGCTGGACAAGAGCGACCCTCGCCTCCCGCCAGACGGCCTCCCTCACCTCTGGGGCCGGACGCTCGCCCAGCGCCCTGCGCCCCGCCGTCCACTCGTACACTCTGGCGAGCACCCACGCCTCGAGCTCCCAAGGCGGGGTGCCCGCCAGAGCGCACGCCGCTGAGAAGCCCACCGTGCGGTAGGCCCGCGATGCCCGCTGGGCGGTGGCCCTTTGGGGCGTCCAAAGGGCGGTGAGGTTCTCCCTCCTATGGAGGGAGTCGGCCCAAATCGGGACTCCATAAAGGGCTATACTCCGCAGTATGCCGGTGTATAGACGCCGGCACCGCATGCTTGGCCCTCCCAGATTTGGCATCAGCCACGAGAGGGCGGGCGTCCGCAGCCTTCAGCAGGCGCGACGACAGCCCGCTAAAGTGCGGGCCGAAGCGCCACCTGCTGTCAAAGATGAGGCCCAGATATTTCATTTGGGCCTCAACCCCGACCCTCACCCCCTCCACATAAATGTGGGCGTCAGGTGGGGGGCGCTGCCGGGGGCCGTGAAAGAACACGGCCGCCGTTTTGTGCAGCGCCACCCTCAAGCCCAGGCGGCGGATCCTTTCCGCCACTAAGGATCCGCCCGCCGACGCCAAACTGGCCGCCTCCCGGAAGGTGCTCCTGCGGGAAGTGAGGAGTCTCTCGTGCCTCGAAAGAGGGTTCCCCGCAGGAGCCAGTCATAACCGACGTTCCACAGAAGAGGCCCTAGAATGGACCCCTGCGGAACGCCGGCTCCGACAGCGTATCGCTGGAGCTGGCCAGCCCCGTCTACGAGGAGGACAGCACGGTCCTCCAAGTAGCTGGCCAGGAGGCCCCGCAAGTACAGGGACACTCCATGGAACCGGAGCGCTTCCAGGATGGTGGAGTGGGGGATGGAATTGAAGGCATTGGCAATGTCGAATGACACAGCCAACACTCCATCCAGCCCCACTCCCGCCGCCTCCGTCACCTGGCCTTTTAGACGGGCCAGGGCGTCCACTGTCAAACGATCAGTTCGAAATCCGAACTTGGCGTCCGACAGGTCCAGTCCCACGCTCCGCAGATGCCGCTTGAAACGGCCGGCGATAATCCCCTCGAACATTTTACCGACCTCATCGAGAAAAACGATGGGCCGGTAAGCCGAGGTTGAGTCCGCCGGCGGCCCTTCCTTCCGCAGGAGGCACAGTTGGCCTTCCCGCCAAGGTTTCGGGAACCTCCCCGACGCGAAGCACGCGCTGAAGAGGTCCCGAAACCTTCCCTCCATTTCGGTGGCCGCGATGGCCACCACCCGAGCGGGAACGCCGTCCGGGCCGGGAGCCGTCTTTTTGGCGCGGAGACGAAGAGTCGCCGCGCCAAATTCCTCCTCTGAAACCGGAGGAGGAGGAGCTTCCTCCTCCGGTAGAGCCGCTCCCCTTGGCGGGCCCATCATTGGTGGGGTGAAGTGCGGATCCCTACGCGGAAACAGGGACCGCACCACCCCATCCAAGAGCGCTGGTAGCGGCAATCGGGGGACCAATGCGGCGCAGTTTGTTACGCGCCGCCTTATATGGCCTCCCGAATGGGTCGTTGTCCTTGGCGGCGCCGATGGCCGACTTGAAGGCCGCCTTCGCCTCTACGTACCTCACGCAGAGGCGGTCCTCGTCGGCCTGGTCCCGTCAGCGGCGCCGACGCGATCGGGTAAAGGCCCACCGTGCCGCCACGCAGGTGGCCCGCAGCCCCGCCAACTCCTCCGACCACCAGTACACGGCGCGTCAGGGAGGCGGACGTCTCGACCGAGGCATGCTGGCGTTACACACCTCGGTCAATGACCCCCTCAGTCGGGCCGCCGCCGCGTCCACGTCCAGGACGTCCACGCCGGGACGTGGCCAAAGCCAGTCCTGGACGAACGCGGCCTCCGTTGCCGCCTCCCGATCCAGGTGGGTCAGAGCCCACCTTGGAAACGGGGATCGGCCCGACGACGAGGGGGTGCTGCGGCGCCCCCGTGGATTCCGGGGGGAGATCTCGAATCGCACGTAGCGGTGATCCGAGATCGTCTCCCCCAGTTCCACCCTCCAGTTCTGAATACGGCCAGTGCGGGCGTGGCGAAGGTGAGGTCCACTATGGACCCGCCCTGCCGCCGCACGCACGTCTGGACGTTCCCCCTATTCAGGAGGAGAGACCAGACGTGGCCGCCCACAATTCGACCGCCCATCCGCGAGCGTCGGTGGCCGGGTTTACCCAGACCACCGACTTGGCATATAGGTCTCCCAGCACGGAGACCTAAAGTGGCGCCTCTCGATGACCGCCGTCAGGACCCCGAGGAAATCCTCGAAGTCCTGGAGAGGGCGGTTTGGGGAGAAGAAGACCGCCACAAGGGCCAACCCTCCCCACGCGGCGGCCACGTATCCCGGTCCCCTCTCTAAGAGCGAAAGGGGAGGGGAGTACGAGAAACACCGCGCCACGATTGCCACCGAGCCGTCACTGTCTCCCAGTCAATTGCTGGGAGTATAGTACGGCTCGGCCACCACTGCCACATCCACCAACCACTTGGCCATTGACTGCACCAGTAAGTCCTGGGCAGCCCGGCAGTGGTTGGTGTTTGCCTGCAGGATGCGATGGTCGGTACCCATTACTCGACCATCGCATCACCCTTGGCCACCGCCGCTGATGGGATATCAGCGGGGGTGGTGGCAGCAGCGGCAGGACGGCTTATAGCCTGCCCTTCTTGGAGGGAGGTCGGCATGACGTCCCCCCCATAAGGTGGTCGGCGGGGCGACCACTAGAAGCACACGCCGCGCAGTGCGGCTTGACGGCCTCGCACGTGGCTGCCATATGCCCCTCTTTCCCGCAGCGGAAGCATGTGTCCGCCCAATCCACAGTGGACGGACACATGGCTCGGGTGTGGCCTATGCCGAAGCACTTGAAGCAGCGCATCGGCGCTCCCTCAAGCACCCGGATAACGGCCCGGCTAAAGCCCACAAATAGCCGCCTCTGGCATTTAGCCTGCACCGCTGCGGGTTCGCACCCACCGGCCTTCGCGACCGCCTCCACAAACCTCCTCCTTGGTGACCGAGTCATCTAGACCGGTCACCTCAATGACTGTGGTTTTGGTCGGCCGTGCGAACTTCGCCACGTCGGCAAGTACCTCCTTCAACTTGCCGGTGAACAAGTCGGCGTTCTTGCCGCCGTATAATAAAAAAAGTGTAATAAAAAAAAAAGAGACAATAAAATATCCACAATATACGCAATCGCCCTCAGAATAAAATCGCAAGATCGCGTAAGTCACAGCGCTCGTTAGCCAGCGGTCTACCACTCCGTTACGGTGGTCAGACACGGCGTTGCCCGGGAAACACTACGTGGAAGTCAGCGCTGTGGGGGAGTCCCCCTGTACTTCATAACTACACCAACTTCAGTTAAGTGATATTGTGCAGTGCCTACAACCATAGATCTATACAAAAAATTTTGTACTGTATAGTAGCTGATGTGAGGGACACAGGTGATTGGAAGGACCCCAAAAGGTAATAAATAACTATATTAAGCTTGAAATATATAGGTAAAAATATTAAGCTTGAATTCGGATTTCTAGATATATAGGTAAATATATTAAGCTTGAATTCGGACAATGGCCAAATCCGTAAGAAAAGAAAAAGCATTGCTTTTCTTGACGGATTTGGTCATTGTCCGAATTGACTAGCCATTCGTCCAACAAAAAGCCTTTGAATCTTGACGGATTTATTGGTAATCTGCAGGAAAGGCTGAGCCCCTTCCAGTCGCGCCGAGTTTCAACAATCTTTTGCATTCCTTCTGACGAAGTTCGTCCGTGAGAAGCCAGCTTTATGTCGGAGCCTTGACCACCGAGCCACTAATAGTCAAGCTTGCCATAACAAATCCTTGGCAATTCAAGAGCAAGGTAAATCAATAAAATGTCGTTTCAATTTTATTTTCGTAACAAAAAACATGTTCACGATTTTTTTTTTTTAGTAACAGCAATTTACATCGTGTCTTTTTAATGTTTAGAGGTCATTGGGGGCTAATGGCTGTAAAACAGTTTTGAAAACCAAATTCCAACATTTACATATAATACTAAAAAAATAAAAAATAAATCCTAAAGTAAAAGTCGATGTATGTAAAGATAATAAACTATTCGATATTTGAAATTCAGTTCAGTACAGTTTCTTTGTAATTCTTTTGTTTGGCATTAGATTGCCCATCTGATGTCTGTGGGCCATCTTAATATATTACATACATGTTATCATTATTACGTGAAAGTGGCACCGATAACTGAATAATTGCGTTGAAAGTTTGGTTGTCATGGTAAGTCATCGTCATCATAATCAGCCTATAATGTTCCCACTTTTGGGACACAGGCCACCTCTCGGTGAGAGGGAGTGGGCCTTAATCTACCATGCTAGCCCAGTGCCGGTTGGTGGATGTCACTACCTGTATCTTTCCTGTATCTTTGAACATTTTTTTGTTTGGCTCTTGAACATGCCGGTTTTCTCGCGATGTTTTCCTTCACCGTTTTGAGAGCAGTGGTGATAAAATAATTTACACAAAGTAAAGCATGGTAAGTGTTACGAAGGAATAAGGAAAATATTGTGAGGAGAGTTTGGTCTAACTGCAATAGTTCCACATCGCCTTCGGGTTGTGGAGGTCAGACGGCAGTCGCTTCACGGAAAACGTCGAAGTTTAGTCAAAGCAGCAGTTAGTTGGTAAAGCAGACCACAGACTCAAAAGCTGAAAAACCTTCGGATGCGCCTGGGATTAACGCTGAGATGATGATGATGATTGTTAGGAGAGTTTGGAGTATGAATCGACATTCATACTCCAAACTATGAGGCTAACTATATATGGACTAGGAAACTATATATGGCTATAAGAGTAGTGGAAGACCAAAGAAACGATGAATGGAATGTGTGGATGATGATAGGGTTAAGAAAGGAGATGACTAAGGAAACATTTAGTGTCGACCTTAAATACATTGAGATAAGGGCGAGATTGTGTTAATCATCATCTCAGTGGTAATCCCAGTCGCATGCGGATGCGACCCCCAAGGAAAACGGACCCCAGATTCCAAAGCTGAAAAGCTGCGGAGCTTTTCAGCTTTGGAGTCTGGGGTCCGCTTTACCAGTCCTAACTGCTGATTTTGGCTAAACTTCGATATTTTACGTTTTTACGTGAAGCGATTGCCGTCTGACCTCCACAACCCGAAGGCGATATCTAAGCATTGCAGTTAGATCAATTGTTTTTGAGGGCTCCAGCAACCCGTGAGGACTGCCACTAGATGTTTGTATGGCAACCGTACCAACGGCTTAACGTGCTTTCCGAGGCACGACCAGACCAGTGCAAATATTCATATTCATGCATACAAATATTTGCACTGTGCCGGGATCGAAACCGCGTCTCTTTGCGCAACGGCCGGGTTCGCTACCGCTACGCCACGGAGGCTATCCATGATTTGAGAGCGAGATTATGTTAATGTTATCATTATTACTTACCCAGAAACAAGACGAAGAATGAGCCCTGCATGTCGCTGAGGTTCACCGTGTGGTTGTTGACCTCCTGCGCCATGGAAGAGGCTTTCCAGCAGCGGTCCTTCTTCGGCAGGTATGCGTCCAACCAGCGCGTGATCAGACCTGCTTTGTGCATGCGGTCTAGTCTAGAAAGAACGTAAGTACAATTAAGGGTCAACAGTGCATTACCACTTTTGCACTTTATTGCGGTAACAATAAGTGTCAAAGGTGGTACTCCACTTTTGACCCTTACTGTACATCAGGCGATGACTAATTTGACAGCACTAAACAAATATTTATCTTTTGTACTTTTCTTAATCAAATAGAAAAAAAAGATGCACTGAACTTAAATTAAATTTTTGAATCAAGATATACAATATGTAAAGAAAACCCTGTCCGACCCGTAAGGATAATAAAGGTTAGGTAAACACATGACCAAATAAAATATGAAATTTTACATAATCATCATAGTAACAATACTAGTGAATTTTGAAATAACCTCTTTTTCCCGCGAATTAATTCCAACTTCCCCAAAATATGGTAAATTTTAAACAGTGACAACATTATTTTTGACGGTATAATTCTGAGCGAATAGCGATGCGGCCGCGTGCCGCGTGCCCTGCCCCTCTTCACCCGCGCCTGTATAGCATACTGCAAATGTTTTAAGTTACCTCTTTTTGCGAAATAATATTAATTTTTTAGGGAGATTTTTTTTTTAAGTTTAGCTCGGCTTTGTAGGTATTAGTAAAATCAGTTATCGCTACCTAACAATACCTTCACGGATCGGACAGAGTTTTCTTTACATATTGTATAAGTATTGACCCCCTTTGTTCATAAATGATGTTTAAAGTATACTAGTGATTAGCGATTCTTTAACCATACATTTTAGAAGTTTGCACGTCACTTAACTTTAATCATCGTTTATAAATAAACAGACCAGTATTTAAGAGGTTAATTCATCCCTTATGAATAAGGGGCGAAGTGTATATAGATAAGTAAGCACAGACGCCATCACATCAAAGTACCCGAAACATTTTCCCAATCAACCTTGGGCCTAATACTCTAGCTATAAAGTTGAAAATCTATCAAAGAAGTTTCACAAATGCTCTGTTCTGTACTTTGTACAAAAATAAAATGTCTGAAATTAAAACACGTTAGTATGTAATTATATATTTTCATTTTTACTCACTCTTTGTTTATTACTGGAAGATACGGGCTGCCAGCAGGCACAATCATTGCGACTTTCTCATTAAAAAAATCTTCAGCGCCTGAAAATTATTTTAATTTTTACATACTTTTGTTTTAATCAAGAACACTTACAATTGCTTCATACTTCACAGCAATGCCTAGACATTTATCAAATCTTAGGAACATTGTGTTTTAAATGAGCCGTATACAGCCTTCAGAAAAAACAAGATGGTGCCATTAGTTTGGATTTTATTCACGCGCCAAAATTAGCTCATAGCCCATAGATACATACTCAAGGCAAAGTCACAGTTGTCGGCTTTAAGCCGGTCCGCCCTCATGAGGTAGCTGAGACGGATCTTCCAGTCTATGATGACGTGTCGATTGAGACGCACGCGCTGCAGAAGGGCTGACCCTAAAACAAAATTATTTAGCTTGTTTTTTTTTACTATCAGCAGTTAAATATATTTATGTAAACTTTTATAAGAATTGTCTTATTTTCAAATTGATAAGTATATTTGATGTGAAATTTTATTTAAAATATCTCAAAAAATATTTAATTTTTACACCAAAACCTTGCACCCGATGTGATATCCCAGCGTCAAAAACTACGAACTTTTATCCCCTATTTCATTTTAAAAAAATATCGTATCAGACTTCAGATAGCATCAAGTAACAGCCAAATCGTAAGTATGAAGACCGATGAAGAAAATAGCGGAAAGTTTGCCCTGCCGCTGGATCAAAAAGGTCCAGCTCAGCAAAAATGACAGACAACTAGTGTCTGACGCTGGTTTTCAACTGAAACCTGATACGAGGTGACGGATGTAAACAGCTTTAAACAGCAACGTGACATGCGTAGCATACCTACTTATATAAATTACTTACCTGTCAGATAAAAAATAGTAACGAATAATAAAAATTAAATTCTTTTTGGACTTAATCTTCTTCTTTTTCTTCTTCAGCCTATAGTGGTCCACTGCTGGACAAAGGCGTCCCCAAGGCTTCCCACGATGACCTGTCTTATGCTGGCTGCATCCATCGACTTCCCGCGACCTTCACCAGGTCATCGGTCCACCTGGAGGCCTCCCTACGCTGCCTCTTCCGGTACGTGGTCGCCACTCCAGAACCTTACTGCCCCATCGGCTATCGGTTCTACGAGCAATGTGCCCCGCCCAATGCCACTTAATTTTAGGACTTTAGCGGATGAATTTTCAAAAATCCTCTCTTAGTACCTGCTCATATTCATTTTTTTCTTTTGACAATTAAATGCAGTACTTACAAAACTAAGGCCCTTGTTTCTTGTATGGATCCACGTTAGGAAACGAAGGATTAAGGAACTCTTATACAAAATGTCGTGCTTCTAGACCCATTAGTTATGCCTGTGCGTTGACTTTCTTCAGTGTGTTCATACCTGACACCATAGTTCCTCCCATGCCAACAGTAGCCGAGATCAGTTCCGCACCTTTCAGCAATGCTATGTACTTAGGCTCGTCTGAATTCTAAAAAAAAAATGAATATAATTGTCGGGATTTTTTTAAAAATACGTCTTTCGTTGCGAGTTCATAGTCAAGGTGTGTTCAAAGTCTCACTATACAATTCTTCTACTTTGTCAAAAATCACCAATTAACATAATAATAAATCTGTAACCACATACATAATTGATATTTATTTATTTATTCTTTCGCAAATGAATTGTACAGAGGCGGACTTAATGCCATATGCATTCTCTACCAGTCAATCACAGGTGGTGAAGAGATTAGATGGCAGGTGCTTTCTTCTTCAGCATATAGATGTCCACTGTTGGACAAAGGCCTCCCCCAAGGTTTCTACGCCAACCGGTCTTGTGTTGCCCGTATCCATCGGCTTCCCGCGACCTTCACCAGATCATCGGTCCACCTTGTTGGGGGCCTCCCTACGCTGCGTCTCCAGTACGTGGCCGCCACTCCAGAACCTTACTGCCCCATCGTGCCCTGCCCCAGGTGCTTTAGTTGAGAAAATATAAAGAATTAAATTGTTATTATGTTAATTGTTGTTTTTTTCTCCAATGAGGAAAACCAACAGAAATAATAATCACGAATGCATAAACGTAGCTTGCACCTCAAAACTAGTTTATTCAGTCACATAGGTCAGTTACCACGCTAGTTTAACTATAGGTACCTAAGTCTATATCACGCAGAGAGACGGTGATATTCACAGATCAGGTTTTTATTTTTTTGAGATGGACTCTTCATTTTCTCAAAACTCGAAATACCGAAAATATCACGTCGGTAATGCGTGCTCGAATTAACCTATGGGAACTGGATTTGACGTTTGACCTGATTTGAACCACAGACTTGTACTTGCCGCGAAATTGTTATTAAAGTACCTAAATGCCTTTTGAATATTAATATGGAACAGACTGTGAAAATAACAAAATGGAAAAAAACAAGAAGATTTTTATAAAAATAATGTTTATTTAATCCACAGAAATAAAGATTAGTAAATAAAAACAATTATAAAACATGGATTTTTTTAGATCAGGTTTAAACCATCTGAAAAGTTATTGAATTATGCACTTTACCAGTACAGAAATGCAGTTCTTTATATGAAAATGACAGCTTAGTTCGGTATTAAGTACTTAGTCACTTTTGTATTAAGAACTTTAAAGTTCGAAATACAAATACTAACTCAAAGGTTAAGTCTGGAACTGAAGTTAGATTTTGTTTTGAAATAAGGGGTACAGAGTTTGTTTAGAATCTGCACAAGGGTTTGGATCGCAACCAAACCATAACTTTTATTATGTTTCGTATCGCACTAACCTTTTGACAGATGGTTAAACCATAACGATCGCAATTGGAACGTACCCGCTGTCAAATGTAAAAGTTGAAACAAAGCTTACTTTTTCTATGCCATTTGTCAAATCTACGACTAAACGATTAGATTTACTTATAATTTATTTAGTTTTAATTATTATATCTGACGAAATATTGTATCACTCATACATTGATTTTACTTCAATCGAAGTTAAAACTTAAGCGCGATACGAAATGTGATCGAAACTGAAGCATAACTTCAACTGGATTCATCATTATCATCATCATTATCAACCTTTTTATCGTCCCACTGCTGGGCACAGGTCTCCTCTCATACAGAGAAGGATTGAGCGTAATCACCACGCTTGCTGAATGCGGGTTGGCGATTTCAGACTTAAAGTACAAGTTTCCTCAAGATGTTTTCCTTCACCTTCAGTCATTGGTGTCCGAGATATACTTAGAAAGTACATATAACTTTAGAAAAGTTACATTGGTACTTGCCTGACCTGGAATCGAACCCGCACACTCATACTTGAGAGGCTGGTGTTTTAACCACTAGGCCACCACGACTACTAGGCCACCACGACTCAACACAACTGGATTAGATACGAACAAAAGTTAATCTTCTACTGTTTTATTTAGCGCGATTACCAAAGATTGCTGTTGAATTTCCAAAGTGACATTATGAAGAACTACTTGGGATCTTTGCAAAAGAGACTTAAATGTTTAAAAACACCGCTAGAAAGAAGTTCATTACGTAATGAACATCTGCTTAGTGTTTCTTTTTTTTTGTTGACATCTAAACTTCTTTTTTAAAGACACATCTGGGAAATTCAAAGGCAGATCGGAAACTGTAGCAAACTGCATGCTATTTTGTAAGTACTTTTATCAGACTGACGCAGTCCATTAAATCAATGTTATTATGAGTTTGTCGTCGATATTAAACTCACCTTCAACTCCATCTCCATATAGGATCCCTTAGTGATCGACCAGGTGTATAGAGCCCGGTTCTCCACGAGTTCCGCCACGGTTGTCA
This sequence comes from Sesamia nonagrioides, assembly GCA_017933935.1. NCBI lineage: Eukaryota > Metazoa > Arthropoda > Insecta > Lepidoptera > Noctuidae > Sesamia > Sesamia nonagrioides. The sequence continues at coordinate 53,965 of JADWQK010001727.1, read as the reverse complement.
CAGGAACCTCTTGCTTTGGGAACGTCAGGAAAGCCACCAGGTTGCCGGAGTACGTGGTTACTACAACCAGGACGACCAACCACCAAGTTCCTACTACGAGACGTCCGCTGTCAGCGCGGGGAAGGTACATTCCCCCTGAATAAGAATAAAAATTTGAAACTTAAGTTTATTTGAAACATTTGACATCGATAATATCTAATTAAATGTTTAAGATTTAATTACCTATGTAGTTTGGACGAATTATGGGTCACACAGATAGACAAGAAAAGAGACTTTATTTTATAATATTTATATTTTTTTTTTACAATCAAATAAAAAAAATATGTATAATACATAATACCTACATTGTTTTTATTGTATCAAAATTTACTAAAGTTAGGTTTTTGGTAATATTAATTTACTAAATTAAAACTAAAACCTCTTTCTATATAAGCTGGCCATTTCAGCGGCAAAGATAACGTTAATGCCATAAAAGATAAATTGAAAAATGTATTCCTATTTTCCTTTGATTTTAGTAATTTATTTGTTATCCAACTTCGCTATATACATTTAAATATGTTTTGTTTTAATTTTAAAGCAATGGATAATAACCAAACATAAAACTATACTTTTACTCCTTTCAATTTTAAGTGTCTGGCCACGGTATTTGAAAAAAATAAGCTAGCCATTAAGGAGAAAACGACAAAAAGCTATTTCCTTTTAAATGATTATAACCTAATGGGGCACAAAACATTTTTCCGAAAGTTAAAGCCAAAGATTTTTCAATGAAAGAGGCAGGAAAGCCTCTTTTGTTGAAAAATCCAATATTTCCAAAGAAAATAAATTAAACTTACTCTTATGTAATCAAAAAATCACAAGTCTGGCTCATTTAAAAATCCAGCTAGAAAATATATCTTCATCATCCATACTAATATTATAAATGCGAAAGTAACTCTGTCTGTCTGTCCGTCTGTCTGTCCGTCTGTCTGTCTGTCTTTCCATCTGTCTGTCTGTCTGTCTGTTACGCTTTCCCGCTTAAACCTCTCAACCGATTTTGATGAAATTTGGCACACACAATCTTTAGACCCTGAGAAAAAACATAGGCTACCTTTTATCCCAAAAAAATTGATATTCCCGAGGGAAATCTAAAAAGCGCGATATAACCGAACTCCACGCGGGCGAAGCCGCGGGCGGAAAGCTAGTATAAAATGAAACTTAACATAATATCAGAAACAACATTAATGAGATATTGGTAAAGCTCGCCAACATACATAAAAAATATTTTATTTTGTAAGCAGCTTAAAAGTCGATTTTTAAGGAAAACAATGCTAATGTAATATACATACATACATATAAATAAATTTACTACGTTTTCATCTTAAAGCAATATTCTCACCTTGTTGCAACAAAGCACCGTAGATATACCATAGACAGTTGTGTATGGTAGCCAGACCTCCTTGACGAGTGATCTCCATGGCCTCATAATAAGGACTTAGTCTATGAATGGTGTACAATGTTGGCCCCATCAGAATCACAGCTAATCCGAGGCACAACCACGTCTAGTAGGAATAAAAATTAAGGCACATTTAACATAATGTACAGATGACAGCACATCGAGCTACAAAAAACTGTCAAATTTATTTATTAAATTTTCAACTTTATCTCTAAAGCATCAAGGCTCAAGGTTGATTAGGAATATTTGCCAGTTTCAGGTAGCTTGACCTGCTGTCATCCGTACCATGAACGCTACCGGCCACTATCTTTAAACTTCTTCAACATTCATCATCATCATCATCATCATCAACCTTTTATCGTCTCACTGCTGGGCACAGGTCTCCTCTTATACAGAGAAGGAATAAGCGTAATCACCACGCTTGCTCAATGTGGGTTGGCGATTTCAGACTTAAAGTCCAGGTTTCCTCAAGATGTTTTCCTTCACCTTCAGTCATTGGTTTCCAAGATATACTCAGAAAGTACATATAACTTTAGAAAAGTTACATTGGTACTTTCAACATTGCCTGAAAACATTTTTTAAGATATTTTACCACCCTCTGAATGCAATGTTTCTACGGGAAAAAACGCCAGGGAGTTCACCACTGTGTGGATTGCCCTGGGGACACAGTGAAGCGTACGGTCCTTGTGAGATTAGCAAGCAAGCCGTTGCCTCCTCCTGCGAACAGTGATGCTCGCAAAGGAGGAGAAGGTGGAGTTCTTGAGGGAGAGACAATCTCAGAGCCCACACGCCTCTAGCTACAGCAGACGCAAAGACACAGAGACAAAGATGGATAAAACCAAAAAAAAATTTTTTGGCTTCGCTACAGATAAGGCTCGAACCGAGATAGGGTTTTCGTTCTTGGCCGAGACCGAGAATAAAATAATATCTCGGCCAAGACCGAGAACCGAGACCGAGTATAGGCAAAGCGTGTCAAAAGAAAATATTGATAGCATTTCAATACAGTACTAACTGTTAAAAAAAATACCTGTTTTAATAATCAAAGTTAAATAACATTATATTGTACTTAACAAAGCAATTTTTTTGTCATTTTCACCTTTCAAAGAGTGTCACCTGTAGTCATTCGGTGCCATCATAGTAAGCGGCCCAGGTAACATATTTGCTGCAGCTGGCCTAAGCACTTTATAAGGCGAAGTAAACCAACACTTAAAAATATTAGTGTCTCGGTCTTAACCGAGAATCTAGGCTGTAATTAGCCGAAAACCGAGACGAATTTCTCGGTTGGATTTGTAACCGATGATTTGAATGCAGACACCAAGACCGAGACCAAGATCTCGATCGAGCCTTAGCTAGATATGTCTCAGTCTACTGCTTAAATTAGCGGTTTAGTGAACCCTCTGACCTTTGAGGTGCACACATCGCTCTCTCGGCTCGCACATAGTTGATCACAATTCTTACCTAAATCATAATTTATTGAATACCTAACAACTTCAAGAACTTAACTTCAAGAAGTTAGACGGCCACGTACAATAATAATTTCCCACCGAATTTCTATTTTGACAGCTGAATATTATTTTCCATTAAAAATTGAAAAAATTCGTTTCCTCGCTAACTCAATCAACCCAATAACTGCGAAAATTTATGTTATTCTGATTGCTTGTTTCATTTACACTGAAAACGTAACAAAATTTTAATGAAATGCTTTAGGAGTACCTACACCATTTCACTATATATATATTTTTTTTTAACTGAAGCAAAAAAATTTAAATATTGTGTACAAACATTTTTACTGCAGAATACGCTTAGCGATTATAAATATAGTTTCTTTACATTACAAACGATCTCGGAGACTAAACTTCATATCGTTGCCTTTTTTTTTTTTTGTTTGGGATGGGAAATCATCCCGCTCTGGGTGGAGCGGAAGGGCGTGTCAGACTTTTACTGACTTAAAACTAGGGTTGTAACGGAGGCGTGTCAGCGGAGGCGGAGGCGGATGCGGAGGCGACGAGTCTCACCTCCGCGGAAGCGGAGGTTAACGAAGGCGGAGGCGGAGGTGAAATTACATATAGAAAAAAATGAAATTTATGGTTAATTAAAACAATTTTTTTATTTTAAATACGTACATTAATCGTAGCATACTTGGCAAAAAAAAATTACCTTCTTGTAATGAAAATTAAGGAGAAACAAATTGTGTTTGCCGCATTCCCGCCTCGCACTAGTTGATTCTTGACCATTTCGCGCTCAAACGCGGCCGGACGGTTGTCGAGCATCGCAGCTTGCGCGTTATTTATTTTATAAATACGTAAATAAACCTCCGTTATAACTCCGCAAAAATTGTGCGGAGGCGGAGGCGGAAGCGAAGATACGATTTCTTGCGGAACTTCCGCAGTAACGGAAGCGGAGGCGAAGCTCCGTTACAACCCTACTTAAAACCCAAACGTGTTCTTTCACTTGCCTGTAGGCCAGGGCCACGGTTTCTTTCATGTCGTTGCCTAAAATAAGATTGGAGTATAGTGAGAAGAATACTAAAAGAAAAATTAAATATTCCTCTTACTGTACTCTCCAACTCGTATTGGTTGCCAGATCAAATAGCAATTAAAGTAGGTAAATCGTTATTTAAAAAGTTAGTTTTCAAAGACCGGCCAAATTTCAGGGTGAGTCTTTCATACTGAACAATTTTCTCTATGGGACCCACAATGTAACGGAAAAAACCAGCCGTCCCATACGTTTAGGTCGAGTAGGTATTGTTTACGTTATCTACGGGACAGTTAGCATATTTTTGGCGATTACGATATTGGTTCCATGGAGAAAACTGTTCGTTCTGAAGGTTTGTAAGATGGCTAAATGGCTGCAATGGTAGGTTAAATGAATAGGAATTTCACACTAACACGTAATGTTTATATCGACGCTTGAAAGGCAATCTAAGCGGCAAAAATTCGTAAATTGAGTTATATACACCAAACGACGCAGAAAAATCTGGCGGTTCGAATGGTGTATATAACTCAATTTACGAATTTTTGTCGCTTAGATATGATTGCCGTTCAAGCGTCGATATATTCATTGATGAATCGTTTAGTGTTTAAAAATTTCTTATAATCTTTGTGAACTAATAAACATAAAAAGGTTTCTCAATTGTTTTTATGCATTATTTTGGTTTGACATGACAAGATCAAGGAGTATCGTAAATCTGTTGTACCAAGCTCTTTTGGTGCAATTTCCTCTTTCTACATATTTACTTCAAGTACCTTAGCGCAAAATCACCCGTGAAAAACGCAATTATCAATAAAAATCGTCGCGGACACGTTAAAACGCCTAGTTAAAAGATCATAGCAATGTTATTGTTTGAAATTTTTTGTACCTTTGTCGTAGGAGTTATTACGCGATATTATTATCTGAATTATACAAATCTACGAAAAGTTGCTACACCTTTTTAATTACAAAATACTAATGTTCAGCTATTCAGCTTTATATATTGCTAGGAATCATGTTTATACATGCATTTTCATTGCGGAGCAACCTTCCATATTTTAGTTCAGCCATGTCCTTTGGCTGTTTTTTTTATATTGGCATTAACCAGTTATATACAAACAATAAATTATAAAAACAAATTTAGTTCCTTACAATAGACATATAATACCGATAATGTTATATCACAGTTAAAATTAGTTTGGAAAACTCCTTATAAGGAAAGCAACACATCAAGTAGTGGGTACTGATAAAAAAGTAAGTTTTAATTAGGTGACAAATAACTTTGAAAATAAAGCCTGTATTTTTAAGACCAAAACTTAAGCTTCTTTTAAATATGTTTTTTCCCCCTTATACGTTGCTTAAAGTTAACTAGTGCTTAGTGATTTTTAACCACACATTTTTGTCTCGTTTATTCATAAACGATGATTAAAGTTAAGTGACACGCAATTGTCAAAAATCTAGGAAAATAAACAGTCACGAATCACTAGTTAACTTTAAGCAACGTTTATTAATAAGAGGGAAAAACTAAACAATCCACGAAGATAATACAATACATATTTAAAAGAAGCTTAAGTTTTATTCTAGCCACGTTTATGAATAAGCAGGTTTAACTCTAGAAGCCACGTTCAAAAGCATTAAACATAGAAACATAAAATTAAAAAAAAAACTTACGTCAGTTGTGAACGGAAGTAGAAACAACAAAGCTCTACTTAGCTCCCTCGGGCGCGCTATCATGAATGCATACGACTGTATAGTCACTGGCATAGTATAGTTTATACCTGAGAACAAACGTCAAAAATTATTGGACCCAATTCCATAGTTCACAAACTAAATTAAATTTAGGTTAAGTGCATCTTTTTGCTTATATTTCATTATGAAAAGGACAGGAGTTTTTTTTTTTGTAGTGTGGCACTAGTTAACTTGACTTTGTTCCAATTTCAAGTAAAATAAAAATCTTCAAAAGTTCTTCTGTCTTTCTCTTATGGCTTCGCACGGTTTGTGCATTCAGCCAATGTCACGTAATGAATTATTCATGTCGAAAAAGACGGCCGCGCGCACCGAACACTTGGAGAAAGATTTGGTACAAAGCCATGATGTGGCCACTATGCTACAATATTTCACTGTTCTTTATGACTTATTCACTGAATGCACTTTTTACTACATAAAACACGCGTTTTCATTTAGTAAACGACACTAAATAATTTAAAAGTCCAATGAAAAATGAGCGTGGCGCTCATCTTAGCTTCCCGCCAAAAACCCCCCAGGACAAGAGTTAAAATGTTAGTTTAGACCTGTCAAATTAATCTGCTCCTGACGTAAATTGACGTTTTGGCCGCCATGTTTATAATCGCGTCTTAACTGTCTATGGATTATCTTAATTTGACAGGATTAAACTAAAACGTTATCTGCCTTTGTAGATCTTTCTAAATGCTGTCTATCCTTTTTTTAATGAAATAAAAAGAAAAAGATGCACTTAACTAAAAATTAGTGTATACCGAGAAAGAATTATAAGTTAGCGAAATCAGTGCACAGCACGCTAATTACGTAACACCCTAGCAATCTCATACATCCCGCTCCAGGGACACAGGCCTCCTATCGGGGAGAGTGAGTGGGCCGTGATCTACCACGCGGGCCCAGTGCGGGTTGGTAGATGTCACATGTCTTCGAAGTTTTTGCTTCTAGAACATGCCGTTTCTTTTTTTTTTTTTTTGTTCTGGATGGGAAATCATCAAATGACCTCTTCGCGGAGCGGAAGGGCGTGTCAGACTTTTACTGACTAAAACCAACCCGTGTTTCTTCATTTGCCTATGCGCCAGGACCACGGTTTCTTTTTTAACCAACCCGCAACCGTAACCCAGGAGGCGTTTCCTCACGATTTTTTTCTTGACGGTTCTCAAAACCGTCAGTGGTGAAGAAATAATTTACACAAAGTAAAGCACCTGGCGGGGTTCGAACCAGGTTCGCCAGGTGCTTTACGCGCCCCTGGCTGGAGGCTTTAATTTTAATTAAGGCATCCACAGGAAAGTCCGGTTAAGTAGTTACGGCCTCTAATGGCCACCTACGAGATGCCATATAAAAAAAAAAGTGCTTTACTTTACGAACCTACGACCTACATCTTGTAAGTCGCGGTCGATACGATTAGGCTACCACTGCTCCTATTCTACTCTATGAATCTCAATTTGAATCAATTTTAAAGAAGCCTTCCATTGCTTCATGTGTTTGCAGAATTAATTTGCTCAACGACGTAAATACCGCAATGAATATTGTTGAACTGTCAAAATAAAACTCATCGCTACTGACCTACCTATGTTACCCAATTAAATAATAAATGAATAATTTTTTTTTTCTGGTGCTACAATCTTTTGACATTAAACTGTTTGACATTATATTGTAAATTGTTTTGACATTAAATGTAAAACTATTTGACATTATATTTAGATATTAGGACTTATGATATTTGCAATTAGTAATTGTTTTTGACTTGTATAATTGCATTTGATTTTGGTTGACATTAATTATATTTAAAACTGTTTGGCACCATATATAAATTTCGCTTAAAATGTATAAATAAATAATTTCCAGTTTCTTATATTTGTGTGTAGGTCGTATGTGGACATTCAACACAATGTAAATTGTTTTTAGAATAAAATAAATGAATGAATGAATGAAATTACCATTCTAGACTATACTGTCTAGGTAAAGAAGGTAATACACAAAATATTATACGAGTAAGTTTAGGTCTCATACCTGGCATAGGATCTGGTATAACAGTGAATGAAGCAGCCGCCAAAGCTGCTTGCCCTTTAGAAATAGCTGTCATCGTTAGCTTAGCGTCCATGCCATGCATTGTCTAAAAGGAAAATGACGAAGATGATTTAGATGTTTTACCTTGATACCACAAAATATGTTGTTTATCGGTTGTTTAAGCTAAAACACGACATTATTATATGGACTTTGAAGCAACACTGACATTAGGCACGTATTAATTAAACAAGTGTTTAATTTTTTTGTAACAAGACCCCTTTTTACATGCTTTTTATTAGCTTCACTTATATGTTTGCTTGCTTGCTTGTTTGTTTGCTTGCTTGCTTGTTTGCTTGTTTGTTTGTCCGTCTCTAACTCTTTGGACTACGAGTGCGCGGCTCATTACTGTAAAATGTCCCACCGTTTTCAATACGTTCGTTCGTTTGTTTTTTTTTTTAAAGAATATTGAACTAAAATGTTGAAAATAAATATAGTTTAAAAAACTACAAAAACATGCTTTTAAAAAATATCAAACTAAAAGTTAAAATAATCCGTCTTCCTTCCTATTCACTCGGATTTATTTGAGTGAATAGGCTTAATAAACTAGCGCGCTCTACCAACAACGATCGCATCACTGCTTACCATCAGGCGGGATTGCGGTCAAGCACTAGTTTATAGTTATAAAAACTCGCGCTTTTTTTAAATTATTTTTAACTTTTTTTTTTATATCTTTTAAAAGTATATTTTTTTAGTTTTTTAAACTATATTTTTTGGATGGGAAATCAACAAATGACCTCTCAGACCGTCATCCCTTTATTACATAACGAAATCTAACTGTAGTTCCAATTCCAAACTTCAATTTCGAGTCAGTATATTTCGAACTGCGCGTTTACTACGCACGTTTTCAAATTTTATTATTTAATCGGAGCTATATTTTAAAAATGTGTTCTACTAACTATATAGAATTAGGTAAAAAGTGTGTAAAAGGTTAGAAATCATTGCGTTTATAGTTCTATTTATATTCAAGTAATGCATTGGAAACTTGCAAGGCGTTATTTTCACAGTAAAATAACTGTTAACATTGCAGTTACTTACTTTTTATCCAGTATATATCTACCTAATGCGAAAATTTTAGTGGGACACCTTTTTAAAATATAGCTCCAGTTTTATAATAAAAAATTTGAAATCCACGAAATATGACATTAAAATTAGGGTTGTAACGGAGGCTTGTTAGCGGAGGCGGAGGCGGATGCGGAGGCGACGAGTCTCACCTCCGCGGATGCGGAGGTTAACGGAGGCGGAGGCGGAGGTTAACGGAGGCGGAGGTGAAAGTACATATAGAAAAAAATGAAATTTATGGTTAATTAAAACAAAATGTTTATTTTAAATACGTACATTAATAGTAGTATACTTGGTAAAAAAAAATATTACCTCCTTGTAATGAAAATTAAGGAGAAACAAATTGTGTTTGCCGCATTCCCGCCTCGCACTAGTTGATTCTTGACCATTTCGCGCTCAAACGCGGCCGGACGGTTGTCGAGCGTCGCAGCTTGCGCGTTATTTATTTTATAAATACGTAAATAAACCTCCGTTATAACTCCGCATAAAATTGTGCGGAGGCGGAGGCGGAAGCGAAGATACGATTTCTTGCGGAACTTCCGCAGTAACGGAGGCGGAGGCGAAGCTCCGTTATAACCCTAATTAAAATGCGCCGTTGCCAGTTGTGCGTAGTAATCGATCTTAAGTCAAAGTTCTTAATACAAAAGTGACAACTTAGTCCCGAAGTAATCTGTCATTTTTATATAAAGAACTGCATTTCTATAATGGTTAGGTGCATAATTCAATAACCATTTAGGTGGTTAAACCATCTAAAAATCATCAAAAAATCCATGTTACAAAATGCAGTAATACCCCGACTTACGCTACCTCGACTTACGCGAATTCGGAGTTACGCGATTTAATTTTCTCGTCTATTATTTTTTTGTTTGAACGCCGCATTGTCAAGAACAAGCGGCGGCGTTTGTTTCTGGCTCCCCCCGCTCGCATTATTATTCGTTCAGTTTACAACAGGCCTCTACGTGTAGTGCAGAATCGGCGCGCAGGTACATAAGTTACGATTTTGTGTTTTTTTGTGCGTTATAAATTGTACCCCGACTTACGCGAATTCGACTTACGCGAATAGCGCTCAGTCCCACCCATCGCGTAAGTCCGGGGTATTACTGTAAGGGGTTATCAAAGTTAGGAGTTAAACTTACATCAGCAATCGTGTCATTAGCGAATTCTGTCTTCAAAATAGATGTTAATATTACTTTAATCCTGGAATAAAAAAGGTACAATTAAAAAGTTGTTTATTAACTAATTTTATTTTTAGGTACCTACTTAATTTTTTTATGGAACTTACGTAAAGTTTTTTGTAATTGCTAACTGATTAACGATATCAAATATAAGTCCGCTGTATTTCACGATGGCACCTGATTCGTTCCGCTGCAGTATCGTCCATGGTGGATTCTGAAATAATAACAATTTGTGAAAACTCCTTCCGAAACAAATTAAGATAAGTCAAAATTAAGAGTCATTTATTCAAATTAGGCTGAAACTCAGCACTTTTTGATCGTCAATTATTACACAAAAGTCTTCAACCAGTGTGTGTTACCAGTGATTATCATTATCATCTCAGCGTTAATCCCAGTCGCATCCTAAGCATCTTCGGCTTTGGAGTCTGGGGTCCTCTTTAACCAGTCTAACTGCTCATTTGGCTAAACTTACATAATTTCCTGGGAAGCGACTGCCGTCTGACCTCCATAACCCGAACGCGATATCGAAGCATTGCAGCTAGACCAATTGTTGGACTTTTGAGGGTTCCAACAACCCGTAACGACTGCCATTAGATGTTCGTATGGCAACCGGCACCAACGGCTTAACGTGCTTTCCGAGGCACGACCAGACCAGTGCAAATATTCATATTCAAGCATACAAATATTTGCACTGTGCGGGGATCGAACCCGCGCCTCCTTGTGCAGTGGTCGCGTTCGCTACCGCTACGCCACGGAGGCTGTGTTGCCAGTGATGACTTACGGAATTGAGACGTGGTTGCTAACAATGGGCCTTATAGGAAGGCTCAAGGTCACTCAAAAGGCAATGGAGAGGGCTATGCTTGGGGTTTCTCTGCGCGATCGAATCAGGAATGAGGAGATCCGCAGAAGAACGAGTGTAATCGACATAGCCCGAAGAATTACAACACTAAAGTGGCAGTGGACCGGGCACATTGTCCGTAGGACCGATGCCCGATGGGGCCGACGGGTTCTCGAGTGGCGACCACGCACCGGAAGACGCAGAGTGGGTAGGCCCCCGACAAGGTGGACCGTGGTGAAGGTCGCGGGAAACCGCTGAATGCGGGAGGCGCAGGACCAGTCGTCGTGGAGAACCTTGGGGGAGGCCTATGTCCAGCAGTGGATGTCTTTCATGATGATGATGAAAGCAGTTGATGATATTTGAAGTCTTACATGAAAAGTGATGATAGGTAACTCCTTCCCTCTGAATCCATGATGTACATGCGGAAACAGAACATCTTCGAACTTCACAGCATCTATAGGACGCCAGTATCCGACCTACGAAACAAAAATTTACAACTTGAACAAAAGAACACAGAAACAGACTAGGAACTCCAAGTAAAAGGCAAATCCCGCCCGTGCGGCGTGCTTGACCGCAAGCCCGCCTGATGGTAAGCAGTGATGCAATCATTGATGGTATAGCGTGCTAATTTATTAAGAGCCTTGAATACACTTAAATTGTAGTCCAGTGGAAACACCGCCGCTGGCAAATTGTTCCAGTCCCTCAATGTATACGGTATAAAAGATGAGGCGAAACGCTTCGTTCAGATAGTTGTGCTGTTAGCAACGTTGGTAAGGATGGAAACTCGCCGTACGACGGGTCGTCCGATGATGGAACGGAGATGGGGGAATTAAATCATGCAATTCCCTCGCACACTCTCCAAAATGCATCCTATAGAACATATGCATTTTCCTGTATGTTCCAACAATGCTGTTTGACACTATGTTCTATGTTACTGTTGGTTTTCACACTCAGTCCCTCCAGTGAACAATTGTGCGTGCTGCTCTTTGACACTAAGGTGCGTATTCCAGAACGAAACTCAAGCATTGATCTCTGCTTAAGCATTACTTAAAACTAGTTTCAACCAATCAAATGGCTTGAAACGAGACTTAAGTAGAGCTTCAGTTTTGAGTGACGTTTTGAAATACGGACCTAAAAGCAGTTATACCATAGAATAAAGAGGGGAAGTAGGTTATCTGCGACCCAATCCGCGATTTAATTGCCTACTGTCTTAGGGTTGACGACTGTCCGCGCTTCGTCGGTTACGGTTATCGCCCAAACCGCTAACAAATATTTATAGACTAAGTAAGAGCTTATGTTTAAATTATTTGCTTAGTATTTAGTTTACGTATACTAGTCAGTTTTTTTTTTTGTAATTTTTATTTTTAGTTTTGTACACATAAAGAACCATATTTATTTTTATTTTTAATTAATACAAACATAACATCTATTGAATCACACATTTAATACAAAATTACAAATTAGCTACAGAAAAATACCTACTTTCTTCGGTTTCGACTATTACGAAACGCGTTGTTATTAAACTTTAATTTGTAATATATCCGTATCCTTGTAAATAACTTTTAGAAATATAATTTGAAAAATATAAGTCTTTTATTTGTTCATAAATAGACATACCAACTTTGCAGTTTATGTGATCATTTTTTAAAAGCTAATATACCGAAAAGCCGTAGCGCGCGAACCTCGTTCCATACTAACCGCGACTAGCGCAGTCATAGGCACTCTAATATTGTGTTTAGGTGTGCGTGCGGCGACGCATAGATACTATGGCGCACACATACAAGCCGCGCGCGGTCCGTTTGTATGAAGATAACGTACTTCCCTCTCTTTATTCTATGGTTATACAGCCTGGAAGGGTAAAAGCACTTGGATCTAAAACAACAGGTAGTTTGTTTAATTATAAAAATGTTTATCTGAATTGAAAAATAAATAAACGTCTTTTTCATTCAAATTTTTTAAAAAGTTTTTGTCCGAGACCGGCCGTAAACTCATAGAATAAAGAGGGGAAGTAGGTTATCTCCGACCCAATCCGCGATTTAATTGCCTACTGTCTTAGGGTTGACGACTGTCCGCGCTTCGTCGGTTACGGTTGTCGCCCAAACCGCTAACAAATATTTATAGACTAAGAGCTTATGTTTAAATTATTTGCTTAGTATTTAGTTTACATATACTAGTCAGTTTTTTTTTTTTGTAATTTTTATTTTTAGTTTTGTACACATAAAGAACCATATTTATTTTTATTTTTAATTAATACAAATATAAATAATACAAACATAACATCTATTGAATCACACATTTAATACAAAATTACAAATTAGCTACAGAAAAATACCTACTTTCTTCGGTTTCGACTATTACGAAACGCGTTGTTATTAAACTTTAATGTGTAATATATCCGTATCCTTGTAAATAACTTTTAGAAATATAAGTCTTTTATTTGTTCATAAATAGACATACCAACTTTGCAGTTTATGTGATCATTTTTTAAAAGCTAATGTGCCGAAAAGCCGTGACGCGCGAACCTCGTTCCGTTCTAGCCGCGACTAGCGCAGTCATAGGCACTCTAATATTGTGTTTAGGTGTGCGTGCGGCGACGCATAGATACTATGGCGCAAACATACAAGCCGCGCGCGGTCCGTTTGTATGAAGATAACGTACTTCCCTCTCTTTATTCTATGGTAAACTCATAGATACAATGCGTCCGAGGTAGGTATCAGTGCAAAGGGCGCTGACCTCTGGCACTGGCAGTTCGTTTTAAGTACCTACGTAAGATTTAACTAACTAAATTCCAATAAAAACACAATAAACTAACACATAATCTGTGATGACTTTTCCTTCCAACTTTTCCTAGGTATTTAAAAGTTAATCACATTTTTATCTACTGTTTCATTAAAAATTACTTGTTAAAACATCGATTGAATAATGAACACTTACATTAACATAAAAAACGATGGTGGTGACTTTTCCGTATACGATGTTCGTGCCGTATGTGATTTACCCGGTTCCCGTAATGTTCATTATGAACATAGTACCTAGGTAAATTCTTCGGGCCTCGTTCAGGTTATCGCCAGGCACGGCGTAAAGCCGAACCATTTCGGTCCACTGTAGTCTGTAGTTTTGTGCAAGCCAAAACACTACATAACACACATACATACACGACACACATAAGACACAGTTGCACGACAAATAATAAAACGGTGACTGGCGCACTTCGGGTTTCGTGCCGCGATCGCGAGCATTGCGCTGCGAGCAAGCGCACGTCGTTCCGGTAACTTGGCCCTGGCCAAACTGAGGGGAGAGCCGAGAGCCCGAGAGGCCCGCCGGCCGGCCAGCGGCGCCGTGCGCGCACCTTGCGTGGCGGTTGTTCAACTCTAGCGTTCACGAAACAGCTGGTTTCGCTAGCCGCTAGAGTGAATATAAGTTCGTGGAAAAACGGAGATTTTAGTTAAAAAAAAAAGTGTTCTGTTTTCATTGAATTTATGTTCTGAAAGTGAAACCAAACTACTGGTTTCATGGCCAAGACTGTTTAGCCTAACAGGCGGTATTGATAGATCTAGCTAAGGTCGCTTCTGTTTTGTTAGCTATATTTCAAACTGACATTAGCACTGAGGTCACCTCATTAAAAAAGAAGCAAAATAATTATAATATATAGTGGATACTGTCACGTAGCAAAATATAGCAGCAGGCGACAGCTCGTGGACTAGGGCTGAACTCGGGTCACATATTTTACATCGAGCCGAGAGATGGCGTTGCGCGAAAGGACGGTCGTTAATATAATAAATAAATTTAAATAAAGAACGACCGGGTTAAATAATATAATATAAAAGAAGGACTTAAAATAAAGATATTAAAAAAAATAGGAACCAACTCATGAGTCTGAAATAAAATACAAGTCGCGGAGCGCACGAGTCTATGGTTCAGGAAAAGACAATTGGGAGCGGTCGGTCGGAATAGAGAGAAGCTTCGAGAAGGAAAAGAACTACCGAAGCTTGCGTGGTGTCGCGAGTTCTTTTGTGGAAATAGCCGGTACCCAAGGCTGGCGTGTGGTGCAATAAGCCCCATGGGGCGGTGCATCTAAAGTCTGGCTCATCTCTCTGTGAGTATTCATTTCTGTACCCGGAATATTTTCTCCACGTGTTTTCCTGTTCTGTAGTGCTGAATTGGGTTAAATGTTGTTCTAGATTTGGCTCTATTGGCGGGCCTAGGGTGGGAACCCGTTTGGAGGCGTCGCGTTATAATTTATCTTTGGTGGCCTTGATTCCCATTGGATCAGGCTTGTTGGAGTGGATGTGGCTGAACCCTGATGGTACGGCACATCAAGTTCTCTTTCGACGACGACTAGACAGCTATAAGCTGTCATGATTATTTTGCTCCTGGTGTTCCCGAGATACCTAATCCCGCAGGCCGCGTTCAACCGTGCATTAATCTGACACCCGTCAGTTAGTGAAGCCAAGGGTCTTTGTACCGTAATCTAGAAGTGTAATCTAGAAGCGTAATCCAGAGGCGTAATCCAGAGGCGTAATCCAGAGGCGTTAGGCAGGAGAGCTAACGTAATCTAGAAGCGTAATCCAGATGTGTTAGTCAGGAGAGCTAATCTGAAACGTAGACTCCCTGTCCTTGTTTCTTTGTTTTGATGTATCTAGTGATTGAGAGTGGGTTTCCGACAGGTTGCATTTAAGTAGGCTATTGGCTTGATATTGTGTGCATAACCTGAGATACTTTGGTAACGACTGAGCCGTGATCACAACGGTTCACCTCACGAATCCTCATCAAGCGACCCTGAGCTTGCTGAATTGTCTCATGTGGATTCCCTGTCCCACTCCGACCCGAGACGGAGTGAGTCAGGAAATCGCCTAGGTAAGTTAGGAGTTTGTTTTGTCATATATTTATGAAACAAGGTAATTATAAAATAAATTTGTAATTGTATCCATTTATTGTTTTATTTAATGCTCCTAGCTACCAAGTATTTATTTACATGATTAAATTTACTGTAACTGCCGGGTAGGGTGGAGAAGACACCCTAGAGTTATTTTTCTTTTTTTAAAGCGTTACAATACTTACGTTTAACAAATTAATTTTGTCTATTAATCCCGTAGTTTCGTTCAAATTAGCGCTGGCCAGATCTGTAGCATCCGAATGCACCCGATAGGTAGCGCCCCATGTGTCTGCCGCCAGAGCGCGCCATGTCGAACAGTTACCGCAGCGACTCTTCACAGTTATATATTGCTAGTCGAAAATTAATGTATTTGTTGATCATGTTCTGCAAACGTGTCACAACGTATATACGAACTTAGGACTACCCTCTTGGATTGGATAATAAATAAATAAATATATACGGACAAATCACACATAATTGAGCTAGCCCCAAAGTAAGTTCGAGACTTGTGTTATGGGATACTAACTCAACGATACTATATTTATAATAGATAAATATACAGGGTGTAAGTATCTGACATCGTAATGCAAACTTCGCGAAAAGGCTAGACCGTATGCCACTAATAAAATTATGATAGTCATTTATGTCGTTAATGAACGGTTACAGAATAAACAGTGTTTAAAATAAAGTGTCGGCTCGGCTTTTGAACGTTGCAAGCGTGCCGCCGTGCGAGTTTGTAGGTATGACGTTGATCCCTGATGTGAACTCTATTAAATTAGCTGATAAGATCGTTTTTCGGGTTTTGTTTTCATTGCGCTTTTTTATGTAATTAACGAATTATTTAATTTTTACTTTAAAATCTTATTGGGTTATAAAAGTATAGCAATTATAAATGGTCTGAAGTAAAAAAAAACGACATTTATTTTTTTTAAATCATGAAAAAGCCGACGAAAAATTCCACCACTGGGGGGTTCAGAATTATGTACTGGATCCATGGTACTCGTTTGTGCGTCGATGTCAGATACACCCTTTATAGATAAACATCCAAGACCTAGGCCAATCAGGAAAAGTTTCCATCATGACCTAGCCGGGGTTCGAACCCGGGGCCTCCACGTCGCAGGCAGGCGTGTTGACCGCTGCGCCACGGAGGACGACTATATAATAATTAGATCAAACTAACAGATGAAAGGCAATTGAACAACGTGGGAACAAAACCTGCCGAATTAAAGGTATGTTGATGCCGATTCTCTTATCAAAAACTAAACTAATTTTATGTTAAGTGCATAAAGAAAAGGACAGAAGATAAAATGTCAGTTTAGACCTGTCAAATTAGTCCGCTCCTGACGTAAATTATAATAATAATAATAAATAAATATGGTATTATATGGTGACGTAAATTATAATAATAATAATATAAATATATATGGTAGATAAAGAAAATAAATTAGTGTAATGGTAGATAAAGAAAATAAAAGAAAATAAATTAGTGTACATAATAGACATAGCTATATGCAACACCCATAATCTTACTAGTACACATACTGAAAAAATTGCAAAATACACAGATTTATCCATAGAGCTTAAAACGCAGTGGAACATCACCCATACCAAAACTATCCCCATCATAATATCCAGCACAGGAGTCATCCCAAAAACCCTACACAATAGCCTTAATACATTAAACATTAGCCCGTCTACTTATCTTCTTCTACAAAAAGCAGTTATTCTGAACACATGCAGGTTAACCCGAAAATTTTTAAATACTTAATTAATTCAATATTTTTTACTTAAGAGCACTTGGCTTCGGCCCGTGCCAAATTCGACCCACACACAGATGTGAGATATTTTTAAAAAAATAACGAGGAATAATAATATTTATTTCATCAAGAAAGGATCAGATTTCACATAGTTATAATGGTTTATGTATACAAATAACTGATCTATACACCAAAAGAGGAAACTCTGCCTCTCAAACTAGGCGGTAGCCTGTATCTTGAGATACAGTGATTCGTTGCTTTAACTAATTATTAATACAAAAGTGGACTGGAATGCCAAAAATTTCAATTTCCTACGCTACATGTGTGAATGTGTGTGTGCGTGAGTGTGTGTGTGTGTGTGTGAGAGAGGGTGTGTATGATGAAAATTGATGTATCCATGTGGCCACCATGTTTTTAATCGAGTCAAAATTGCCTATAGAATATCTATATTTAACAGGATTAAACTAAAATGTTATCTTCTGTCCTTTTCTTTATGAAAAAAAAAAGATGCACTTAGCTTAAAATTACAGTTTAGCTTGTGAACAATAGAATTGGCGCCATTATCAACGAAATTTGACAAGATTTTATGTTATGCTAGCTATAAGAGCTAGCCTTATGCTAGGGCTACATTAGCGGGCTATGGCGAATATTCGAGCTACGGCGATGTATGTGGCCGCGTACATCGTTGCAACGCATCATCATTGCATCGGGGCACTATCGGTAGAGTGGCGCGCTTCAAAGGACTTGTCGCGACAATATTCGCTGGAGTGGCCACACCTACGTCACTTCAGTGTTCTTCAGACTTTGATGCGATAAATACTGACGTTCTTTTTGCATTTTTTTTTTCGTTGTTTTTGTTGTGTACACATGTAATAAATAATAATTTACTGACATATAATGCAAAACCCCTACTTCCTCTATCATCTTGACCGCACAACTAAACAACGGATATTCGCCCGCCAATGTAGACAAGAACATCGTGTATGTCCGACAACGTATATTTTGCGCGCCAACGCGATACGAATCTTTGCCCGCTAATGTAGCCCCGGCATTATAAGTAAAATTAATCTCAAGCGGCCAAACAAACAACTTAATCTTCTCTACCTGCATATGTTTTAGCAACGTGTCTCGTCTCTGTATCTTGTTCGGTCGGATGGCCTCCCACTCCTCATCTGACACCTGAGCAGCCACGTCAAATTCGTCTTGAATAGCCGCGTTCAACGCTGATATGAACGCATCCATCATCTCCTGGCAGTAACACATTATTCCGTTCTAGAAACATCAAGAATGTTTTACTTTTCAAGGCTTTTACCGTTGAAGAAGATGAAAATAGATTTATTTATTTAACTTTTCGCACAATGGTATAAAGGCGGACTTTATGCGATAGGCATTCTCTACCGGTAAATAAAGGGTGGTGCAGAGATACCTAAAATGGCTAGTTAGTTGTAAGAAATCTAATACCTCTTCGTCTCTTTGCTTTTTTTACTAGAAAAAAATAACTAAACAGAGCATTTTTTGTATGGAAAATTGTTTCTCCAGATTACTATAGGTTTTCTTCAGAATTTTGGTCAATTAAAAACTAAACTTCTACCTGCATTAATTACATACTGGCTTCTGTCCGCAGTTTCGTTCGCGTGAAATTTCTTGTTTCTCCGACGCATGCCATCGGCTTGCATTGCCCGGGTATTGCCTCGATTTCGTTCCTTTAGACATTTTTTTATTTTGCTCGGTTCCTAACAGTCCTAGCGTGATGTTAAGTACTTTAAGCCTTCTTCAGAAATTGCGCTATCAAATAATTTACTGATTCTGATTAGAAAATTCAAAGATGAGCACGTTCAAACAAACTCTTCAGTCTTATTATTAGTAAAGATGTCCAGCTGGCCAAGCAAGCCTTCAAGCAAGCAAGTTTCATTTTGACAGCCCAACAACATTCATTGCGCTGCATAAGTTATTGAGAAAACACATTTTTCTAACATATAGAGCAATGGATTAGAAATATGCTTAAAATTATTCAAATTGAGAATATCCTCAATTTAAATAACATACATAGGTATGTATGTTACGCAAAGGTGATGGGGCGTAGGTAATTGTTTTGTTATCTTCTAGTATACATATTAATCATGTTTATACTCCGGCAACACATTAAGCTTCAGATGTCATAGACATATTACTGATAACTCTAAATTAACAAATTGAAATCAAACTAAACTACGAAACAGCACAATGAAGGCTCGGTAGGACACAATCATTCCCGGAACTGAGTGAACAAAGTGCAATAATTCCCGGAATTGAGTGAACAAAACGAAATAGCTGAACAATTGCAATTAACGAGCGAAACACGCCGTCAATCCAGCCTGGCTTAGACTCCGCTTTATAGGCAGCCAAACTATTTGGATTTTAGAGATCAGAGAGCATTGTGAATATTATTTAATTGGTCAGTAGAACTTGTTCACGAAGACACAAAAAATACAATTTACAAGCTAACATTAAAATGTACCGGATGCCATTTTTAACTAACTCGAAAATAATATGGTGTTTTTTTTAATAATTTTATCCTAGTGCTTGACCGCAATCCCGCCTGATGGTAAACAGTGATGCATTCGTTGATGGTAAAGCGCGCTAGTTTATTAAGAGCCTTTTGACTCTAGCCTTTTTTTTTTAATATTATAAACTAGCGCTTGACCGCAATCCTACCTGATGGTAAGCAGTGACGCAATCGTTGATAGTAAAGCGCACTAGTTTATTAAGAGCCTATTCACTCTAGCCTTGAAGACACTCAAATTGTAGTCCGACGGAAACACCGCCGCTGGCTAACTATTCCAGTCCCTCGATGTACGCGGTATAAAGGAGGAGGCGAAACGCTTCGTCCGGATCGTAGTGGTGTTAACAACGTGAAGACACTTAAGTGGTAGTCAGACGGAAAAACCGCCGCTGACAAATTTTCCAGTCCCTCGATGTACGCGGTATAAAGGAAGAGAAGAAACGGTTCGTCCGAATCAAATTAGTATCAACAACGTAAGGACGGATACTCGCCGTATAACGGGTCGTCCGATGATGGAACGGAGATGGGAAATTAAGTCATGCAATTCCCTCGCAGAGTTCCCAAAATGCATCCTATAGAAGCTAGGCTGGCTACTCTTCGCCTATGCTCCAGGCTCGTATCGCGGTTAGGTATTTTTCTCTTTACCTTGCCCCACACTAGGACTCCTGTATCGTGGGTGCATTTAGAAGCATTCTAACTCACATACACAATAAGCCAGAACCGGAGCAACTAAGCAGGCCATACAAACATTTGTTCCGTACGGGAATCGAACCCGTGACACACAGCGCATCAACCGATCACTCAGGCACTACGCCAACCGTGTCATGATATTAAATTCCGTTTCTTATCACATTTCAAAGAAGCGCACTATGCATCAATAGGCAAAAGTTCTAAAAATTACCGTACCTTACAATCCGGATTATTATCAGTCAAGTTATAGATATAAGCTACATTCTCCCCTTCATACAGGTCGTTGATGAGACTGCTCAGGTTGCCGTTCTGTGCGTTCGTGTCGGATATGACATAGAGCCACTGGGCCGCCGTATGCGACATCAGCAAATCCCGAGCTGTCTCCGACATCGTAGTCATCACGTCCGTAGTCACCACTGCTATAAAGTTTTCACCTACGAACAAGGAATTTAAGCAGAATGAAAAAGACCCATACGTATTCAATGCATGCGTCTGTCTGGTAAGACCGGTGAAGAATAGTAAGACTAAGACACTTATAGGTAAGGAAGTCACATTCTGAATTAAAAAGTGTGGACCAAATAAATGACTTTGATTTTTTTTTTTTATTAAATATAAACTAGTGCTTGACTGCAATCCCGCCTGATGGTAAGCAGTGATGCAATCGTTGATGGTAAAGCGCATAGTAGCTTATTAAGCCTATTCACTCAAAAAAAACTGAGTGAATAGGAAGGAAGACGGCAGTTGAGCGAGGTAATGCAATGTTTAATCCAACAACACGACCAACGATGCTGCGCCAGAGGATGATCTGGAGACCCTCCACGACCAAACTCCCGACACAACAACATTTTGCGCATCGGACCCGGCACATATCGCAACACAACTGCTCCGACCCGTCCACCGTACGGCTTCACCAGACATCATGCCGGAACACGACGAATCGCTTAGCGGCATGAATTGTCATTGACGCGCTATCTCTTTCTAACTCTTTCATAGTAATAATTTCACGTTGTCAACGTGTACGGTGTAAAGTGTGTAAGAAAGAGAGAGGTGGTCAACGTCGATCGTAAAAGGTTACTCGCGCTCAAAATTCTTATCTTCAACACAATGTTCTAAAGTTTGGCTTCCAGTTTTACCTATAAATTTCTTGAGTAAGACACTATAACATAGACAATTTAGACGTGATTAAAAATCATATGTAAAATGTCTATAGAGCGTCAAGCGCCTATTCTCTTGTTCACTATGCCCTATTCATAATAAAAGTGAAGGAAAAGATTCACTGAATTTAAATTTAGTTTTGTTTCTGAACGAGAGAATCGGCGCCAAATTCTTTGTTTTAATTAAAACAAAGAATTTGAGCTAGAATTAGGATACCTACATTAGTAGTCGGGCCTTTGTAAGAGTTTTATAAATCATTTCACAAACTACGAGAGGTTATACTTTGCAAAGTGAAACTATTTAAAACACTCAAGGCCTCATATAAAACGCCTAACGTATAGCAAAATAATTGTGAACATACTGCCATTAAAAAGCGCAACATTGCGGTAATTGCTTGTAAGCAAAAGTTACATACAGGAGTATAACAAACCACTATGCTTGGCGTTTGTGGACTATGAGAAGGCCTTCGATTCGATTGAGACTTGGGCGGTGCTACAGTCTCTCCAGCGGTGCCAAATTGACCATCGATACATTGAGGTGATAAAGTGTTTGTACAAAAACGCCACCATGTCAGTCCGTCTCCAGGATCAGGACTCGAAACCGATCCAACTGCAGCGTGGAGTGAGACAAGGAGATGTCATATCTCCTAAATTGTTCACTGCTGCGTTGGAAGATGTCTTCAAGCTCCTGGA
Organism: Sesamia nonagrioides; assembly: GCA_017933935.1. NCBI lineage: Eukaryota > Metazoa > Arthropoda > Insecta > Lepidoptera > Noctuidae > Sesamia > Sesamia nonagrioides. The sequence continues at coordinate 31,476 of JADWQK010001727.1, read as the reverse complement.
CTGGAAAGGACTTGGCATCAACATCAACGGCGAGTACATCACTAATCTCCGTTTCGCAGATGATATCGTGGTCATGGCTGAGACCCTGGAAGACTTGGGCAAAATGCTCAATGACTTCAGCAGAGCTTCCCAACAAGTGGGTCTAAAAATGAACATGGATAAGACGAAGATCATGTCGAACTCTCATGTCGCACCCACTCCAATTGTAGTTGGTTGCTCTGCACTCGAAGTTGTTGACGAGTATATATACCTGGGACAGAAAGTCCAACTAGGTAGGTCCAACTTCGAGAAAGAGGTGTCTCGGCGAATCCAGCTCGGTTGGGCAGCGTTCGGGAAGCTACGCTACATCTTCTCGTCGTCCAAGATACCACAGTGTCTCAAGACTAAAGTCTTTGACCAGTGTGTGTTGCCAGTGATGACTTACGAAACGGCTCAGAGTCACACAAAGGGCAATGGAAAGAGCTATGCTAGGAGTTTCTCTGCGTGATCGAATCAGAAATGAGGAGATCCGCAGAAGAACCAAAGTCACCGACATAGCTCAGCGAGTCGCTAAACTTAAGTGGCAGTGGGCAGGGCACATTGCGCGTAGAACCGATGGCCGATGGGGCAGTAAGGTTCTGGAGTGGCGGCCACGTACTGGAAGACGCAGCGTAGGGAGACCCCCAACAAGGTGGACCGATGACCTGGTGAGGGTCGCGGGAAGCCGATGGATGCGGGCAGCACAAGACCGGTCATCGTGGAAAGCCTTGGGGGAGGCCTTTGTCCAGCAGTGGACATCTATAGGCTGAGGAAGAAAGAAGAAGAAAAGTTACATAAACATTTTGTTCAAGTTCAAATTTAGAATGCAGTTGTGCACGTTTGGACGCTCTCCAAACAATGAAAAATATTGCAGAGGTAATAAAAACTAAAATTAGACCAATGGGAACTTTTGGATTTGTTGATATTGAAGTGTTCTTGAGCGAAGACTGCGAATCAGTAAGCGTAAATTGGGACGCCCTCAGGCTAGGTGGAGCTAGGAATTTCGCAGGATGACTAGCGGTAGCAGCCTCCGTGGCGTAGCGGTAGCGGACGCGGCCGCTGTGCAAGGTGGCGCGGGTTCGATGCCCGCACAGTGCAAGTATTTGTATGCATGAATATGAATATTTGCACTGGTCTGGTCGTGCCTCGGAAAGCACGTTAAGCCGTTGGTCCCGGTTGCCATACGAACATCTAGTGGCAGTCGTTACGGGTTGTTGGACGCCTCAAAAGTCCAACAATTGGTCTAACTGCAATGCTTCGGGTTGTGGAGGTCAGACGGCAGTGGCTTCACGGAAAATGTCGAAGTTTAGCCATATCCGTTGGACTGGTAAAGCGGACCCCAGACTCCAAAGCTGAAAAGGCTTCGGATGCGACTGGGATTAACGCTGGGATGATGATGATGAATGACTAGCGGTAGCAGCTGGATGAGAGTTGTCAAAAATTTAGTTGAATGGCTATGGCCAGAAATGGACTGCTGCAGACTGATGATGATGAAGAAATATTAAGTCAATAGTTTATTGCGCGTATTATATCTATGACTAGCAGCCGCCAGCGACTTCGTTCGCGTGGAATTAATTATGCTCCGCTCCTATTGGTCGCAGCGTGATGTTATATAGCCTAAAGCCTTCCTGGATTAATGGACTATCCAACGCAAAAAGAATTTTTCAAATCGGACCAGTAGTTCCCGAGATTAGCGCGAACAAACAAACAAACTCTTCAGTTTTATATATTAGTAAGTATAGATTGTTACTGTTGTGTTACATATAAATGATGATCTTTCGTGTGACTTATTCCTTATGTACTTTATATTGACGACTGTAAATATGTCCAGTGTGAAATGTTGTACCTAAATATACAATATGTAAAGAAAACCCTGTCCGATCCGTGAAGGTATTGTTAGGTATCGATAACTGATTCTAATAATGCCTACAAAGCCGGGCTAAACTTAAAAAAAAAATCCCCCAAAAAAAATAAATATTATTTCGAAAAAGCGAGGTAACTTAATGCATGTGCGGTAGGCAACCCGATAGCCCCGCCCCCCTTCACACGCGCATGTATGCGGGGCATGTAAGGGGGGCGGGGCCATGCGGCACGTGGTCGCATCGCTATTCGCTCCGTCACAAATGGTGTTGTCAGTTTTTTAAAAATTACCAAGTTTCGGGGAAATTGGAATTAATACCCGGGAAAAAAAGATTATTTCAAAATTCATTATTATTGTTACTGTGATGATTATGTAAAATTTTATATTATATTTGGTCAAGTGTTTACCTAACCTTTATTATCCTTATGGGTCGGACAGGGTTTTCTTTACATATTGTATACATGATGTTTCTCCTATAATGTCGCTTGATTCTTATTTACTACCCACTCTCTGCCATCCTAACACTCGCCTAAAACGGTACAGTCCATAACAATATCCGTTTTCTCCCCAATTTTTTGTGATAACTTAGGCTTACCTATATACTTAACAGGTAGTCTCGACAAGGTCCTGTGCATCTCTTTCCTTCTTAAGTATTCGTTGGTCTCATGTTTCATCTTGAACACTGTGACAGAAACTGGTGCAGCACTCTCTGCGTCTATTTGTGATGTGAGAGACTTAACAACTCTTGAAACCATATCCCGACCTGTTTCAAAATAGAAGGCACTTTAATACCTCATCATCATCATCATTTCAGCCGAAAGACGTCCACTGCTGGACATAGGCCTCCCCTAAGGTTCTCTACGACGACCGGTCCTGCGCCTCCCGCATCCAGCGGATTCCCGCGACCTTCACCAGGTTGTCGGTCTACCTTGTGGGGGGCCTACCCACGCTACGTCTTCCGGTGCGTGGTCGCCACTCGAGAACCCGTCGGCCACATCGGGTATCGGTCCTACGGGCAATGTGTCCAACCCACAGCCACTTTAATACCTACATTAACTTATCTACATAGGCACATATAATACCTAGATAGGTAAACATAAAGCACAAATACTTACTCAAAGTATCATCATGCAGTATGATCGCAGACTTCCATTGGAAAGCATTCGAAGTTCTCAAATCAAGAAGCAGTTGTGGTAACTCTTCACCAGGATCAGCAAAAGTGGCAGTTATGGCAGAATGAGATGGTAACCTTGGACAGTCCACTTCTGTTAAAGCAAATAATAACAGCTCCTCTTCTTCAGTACGAGAAAATAAATCCCAGGTGTCTTCGCAAGATGCTATACTAAATACAGCTAGAAAACCTACAACAATATTATTGTGGTTAGTTTTTGAAGAACCGCATTAAATTTTGGTTACGGTACGGTCAGTGCTTTTCTGCTATGACAAAAAAACTCAGTCAATGTATATTTTTTAATAGATGTCCATGCTGGGCGCCAATAATCCATAAATTCGTATTGTAATACGTATTATAATACGTATAATATTATCCCTATTATAATACGTGTTTGTGTATTCATCATTATCATCATCACCTTTTATTGTCCCACTGCGGGGCACAGGTCTCCGCTCATACAGAGAAGGATTGAGCGTAATCACCACGCTTGCTCAATGCGGGTTGGCGATTTCAGACTTAAAGTCCAGGTTTGGTTTGGGTTTGGGGTTGGGTTTGGTTTTGTGTATTACTGGCGCCCAACATGGTATCAGATTACATGCGGTCCATTGTGCTAGTAAGAATCTTTCTTAGCCTAGGTCAGTAATTTAATAACTAAAACAGCTTAGGAAGCGGACTATCTGCCTAGACGACTATCTAGTGCAGAATGGTGTTGGGTCAGACGCAAGAAATCATAATTCAGTCTCCGTGGCGCAGCGGTCAACCCGCCTGCCTGCGACGTGGAGGCCCCGGGTTCGATCCCCGGCCAGGTCATGATGGGAAACGATCTTTTCCTAATTGTCCTGGGTCTTGGATGTTTATCTATATATGTATCTATTATAAAATATAGTATCGTTGAGTTAGTATCCCATAACACAAGTCTCGAACTTACTTTGGGGCTAGCTCAATCTGTGTGATTTGTCTGTATATTGTCTGTATATAATTATATCACTTTTGCAGATTTCTTGCGCTATGGCTCATCTACTAATGCTAATAGCTACTACGAGTTTTACTGAAAGTTTATCCATCTTTGTTCTAATTTTATTGTAATTTAAGGTGTAGGTAACAGCTTAACTACCAAATCTGTGGTTCCTGTTTTCAACTAACTCTAATAAATAAATAAATTTTCAACATGTCATACCTTTCTTCAGACTGATAGCAGTCCAGGAGTAGTAGTGAACAATAACGCCACCATGTTTGAGCTCAACCCTCGCCAACTCCTTGATGTAATCCTTTAGTTCGTCAAGAATTGTTTGGTATTTTTCGCCTAAGTACTGCCGATCTAATACCACGGCTGAAATGTTAATAATAATAAGTCGTATTTGTAAGAATGTAGGTGAACAAAGTAGTACGATCTTCATAATCAAATGTGACCATTTAAGTACATACATTCTACATTACATGTCGTGTGCAAATATTTCAAATTACGCAACTCTTTTTCCGTGACCAAAACTACGATCGTTTGGTTTTGCGTAAATTACGCTCCAAGCTGGCCTCAACCGAATTATCAACGATCTTATGATTGTATGTTTATATGTCTGTTAATATTAAATTGCTTAATTTTCACCCTTATCTAACAATTTCAATAATTTCTAGTTTATCAAATATTAATAAAAATTGCAATTAAAGTTCATAGAATGCTAAAGGCATGGTCACTCATGGATCATGCACTGTCTTATAATGCGAGTAGCAAAGGTTAGATTTAATACTTTTGTTATGCAATAATTGTGAATTATAATAAACTAGGATTAGAGCTAATTATCTGAAGCGTACATTTTTTTAAGCTGTAACATTGGTTCGATAGTATTTTTTTTTTTAAGAATTTATGTTCACAATACCTAATTTTAAAATTTCATACCCATAACATTAAATTGGTTACCAATTATATTGTTAAAAAGGTTAGTGATATTAATTAAATTATAATGTCATGTAGGTTATGGGTAAATAAAACACCTACTTTAATATTTTAATCAACGCGAGTGTCGTGGAGGTGCACAAATTACGACTGGCGGTAGGTCTAGGAACATTGTAAGACATTCGTCAATGCGCTGGCGCGGTGGTATGTGGGTATACGTAATGTGCGTATACCTACATTAGCAACAACTATAACCGACCCGCTGTATACTACGAGTGTCACCCGGTGATGCTCGTGATTATGTTTTTATATAATTTGTGGTGGATAGTGAATGTTCGTGTGATTCGCATGAGTTATGTATGGCTGTGTGCTAGACAATACAAAAATGAGTAAACTATAAGTGAATTTGTGTAGTATTTTAATATATAAATATAAATAAATTAATAAATACAATAAGTTGCCTACATCACTCCCCTCCAGAGGCCGTGTCTACGGACGATAATAATCAGGGAAGTGTACACGCCTTCCTGATCGTGTTATTTGGGTGGCTCGACGTGCTGGACAGTTAAATGACTGAGACCGAGTTGTTTGAGGAGGTTGTGTAACGCGCTGTGGTGGTTTTAGGTCATCTGAAAATATATAGGCTGGTTTCAAGCGATCTATGCTTACTGTCAGATTTTTACCCTTGACGAGAATTACGAAATATTTGGCAGCCCTCTTCAGTACCTCGTGTGGTCCTGTATAAGCAGGCTGAAGTGAACCACGTAGCATGTCTTCCCTCAGAAATACGTGGCTACATGTGGCAAGATCCTTGTAAACAAAGATTCTACGAGTAGAAAGGTGGTGGGCCGGGACCGGTCGTACTTTCTCGGCATAGGACTTCATTCGTGCCGAGAAGTCGGTTATGTCGGTGGTATATCCTGTAACGTCATTGCCGAAAAATTCGCCAGGGAGGCGCAGTGGCTCACCGTAAACCAGCTCGGCCGATGAAGCTTGCAGGTCTTCTTTGAAGACACTCCGTATGCCGAGTAGTACGAAAGGTAATGTTTCGGTCCAATTTGCGTCAGTATGGCAGGTGATTGCTGCCTTCAACTGTCGGTGGAAACGCTCAACCAAACCGTTGCACTGGGGGTGGTATGCCGTTGTCCTGCGGTGATCAAAACCGATCATTTTGGACAGTTGTTGAAACAGCGCCTATTCAAACTGCCTTCCGCGGTCAGTAACAACTTGTGAAGGACAGCCATATCGGGACACCCAAGATGATATAAACGCTTTGGCTACCGTTTCGGCGGTGATATCGGTAATCGGTACAGCTTCCGCCCATCGCGTGAAGCGATCGACGAGTGTAAGGCAATATCGATAATCACCAGCTGGCGGTAATGGGCCGATCAGGTCCAAGTGGACATGTTTAAAACGCGCTGAAGGTAAATCGAACGTCCCTAAAGGTGACGAGACATGCTTGTTTACCTTCGTGCGTTGGCATGCTAAACATGCCTTAGACCATTCACGACAATTTTTGCGCATAAGAGGCCAGACAAAGCGCTGTGCTACCAGTTTGGCTGAGGCGTTCGCACCTGGATGGCTGAGAGAATGTAAACTGTTAAATACTTTCTGATGCAATTGCACGGGCACGAAAGGCCTTGGAGTCGTTGTACTTATGTCGCAGAATAGCTCAGTGTGACTTCCAGGGACTTTTATCTTCCTAAGCCTAAGAGAGGTTTCACCTTGAAGGATCGCTGCAAGGTCAGGGTCTGATGCCTGAAGTTTGGCCATGACCTCCAAGTCAACTGGCATCTGCAACTCATTAATACGGGAAAGCGTATCAGCGACAACATTGTCTTTACCCGAGATGTGGTGGATATCAGTTGTGAACTGTGAGATGAAGTCTAGTTGCCTAAACTGACGTGGAGAGCAGTTCTTCTTTCTCGCATGGAAAGCATAACACAGCGGCTTATGATCTGTGTAGATGGTGAAGTGGGTGGCCTCCAGCATGTGGCGGAAGTATCGAATACTCTCGTAGATTGCCAGTAATTCGCGATCGTACGGTGAGTATTTGATCTGTGCTGGACTCAATTTGCGCGAGAAAAATGCTAGAGGTTGCCAAACTCCGTCTTTACGCTGCTGTAGTACTCCACCTATCGCCGTATCAGAGGCGTCAGTGACGAGTCCCAACTTGGCGTTTGTGTCTGGATGTGCTAACAGAGCTGCATTGCAGAGGCTCTTTTTGCAGTCCTTAAAAGCTTGCAGGGAATCTCCAGTAATGCACGTCGGGGTCACCAGTTGTAGGTGATGGGTATGGTTCTTGCGTTTAATAACCTATAGTCACCACAAGGACGACAACCGTTATCCTTTTTGGAAACTAGGTGAAGAGGTGATGCCCATGGGCTGTCAGATGGACGTGCAGTGTCATTAGCTAACATGGTCTCAAATTCTTGTTTTGCTATCTTGAGTTTATCGGGCGCTAGACGACGAGGTGAGCATGACACTGGGGGTCCTGGTGTAGTGCGAATATAGTGTACAGTGTTGTGTTTGACGACACCCGGAATACCAGCGGGGCGTGTTATTTCCGGATATTCGGACAAAATTCTGTGAAATTCACTACTACCTACAGTCGGAATTTTTACACTTAGGACATCGCAATTTAATTTATATATAGTGGCTACAGTACTAACAGTGGTTAAGGTATCGATGAGTTTTTGTTTGCTGACATCAACAATCAACTGATAGTGTGATAAAAAATCTACCCCTATGATAGCTTTCGTGACGTCAGCAATGACGAAACGCCACGGATAATCACGACGTAATCCTATGTTTAGGTTTAATTGAATATAACCATACGTATCGATACTTGAACCGTTGGCGGCACTTAACTGATATGACGTTCTACAATGGTGGCGATCACTTAGCGCGGTCACTGGGTAAACACAAATATCACTGCCCGTGTCTATTAAAAATTGCATATTTGTCTTTCGGTCCGTAACAAACAGGGCAGCCGTTCGTCACCATCACTGACTGCCCGGTGTGTTTTCCGCCTTGTAGTCACATGGCTTGATGCATTTCGTTGCCTTGGTGCCATGTTTATAGTGGTACCAGCAGATCGGGAACCGTCGATAACTGGATTGCGACCTGTGCGGTGTCGCACTCCGTTGCTGATGTCGCGGTCGTAAATTTCGTTCGCGAGGTCTCGACTGCCGATTCACCTGGGCCGTGAGTGCGCTCACCTGACGGGTTAGCTCCGCCACTTGCCGCGTCAACTCGTCCACCGGTGATGATGAAACCGCTGCGACCTGCTGCGTCGGCGTCGCAATGTCGTTTATACGGTCGGCGAGTTCGGCTAGATTATCCAGCGGCAACGGCGATTGCGACGCGACAATAGACTGCATACCTGTTGGTAGGCGACTGCTCCAGATTGTTCTGAGGAAATCTTCGGGAATATCTGGGCCCGCGAGGTGCTGAAGATGCCGTAAAAATTGTGATGGTTTCCTTGTACCAAGCTGCTCGTGCATAAGTAATTGTTTTACTTTATTCTCTCGAGACACTGATAAACGTTTTATGAGCTCGTTCTTCAACCTTTGGTAGTCGGGTGGGCCGGTAAGAATATCCTCCACTTCTGCGGCATATTGTCTGTCCAGGGTGGCCAAAATATGATAGAACTTGGCCGTTTCATCCGTTACCTTCATAACGGCAAATTGCCCTTCCACTTGGGCAAACCAAATCGCCGGTTTTTCAGGCCAGAAAGGTGGTATCTTCATCTGTATTGGTGCCATGGATGTGGTCGCCGGACCCGGGTTTGGTTGCTGCGCCATTCTAAAGCGACGCTCACGTGTACGCTCGGTCACCTGCGATTTTTTGGAGTCTGCGCTGCTGCTTCTAGACCTCGATCCGCTTTTTTTTGCGTCGGGGTCGGGGGCCACGATCACGTCGGGGTCACCAGTTGTAGGTTATGGGTAAATAAAACACCTACTTTAATATTTTAATCAACGCGAGTGTCGTGGAGGTGCCCAAATTACGACTGGCGGTAGGTCTAGGAACATTGTAAGACATTCGTCAATGCGCTGGCGCGGTGGTATGTGGGTATACGTAATATGCGTATACCTACATTAGCAACAACTATAACCGACCCGCTGTATACTACGAGTGTCACCCGGTGATGCTCGTGATTATGTTTTTATATAATTTGTGGTGGATAGTGAATGTTCGTGTGATTCGTATGAGTTATGTATGGCTGTGTGCTAGACAATACAAAAATGAGTAAACTATAAGTGAATTTGTGTAGTATTTTAATATATAAATATAAATAAATTAATAAATACAATAAGTTGCCTACAGTCAAAATAAAAGAAATACTATAAAATTAAAATAAAGAAAACATAATCATCATCATCATCAACCTTTTTTATCGTCCCACTGCTGTGCACAGGCCTCCTCTCATACAAATAAGGATTGAGCGTAATCACCACCCTTCCTCAATACAGGTTGGCGACTTAAAGTCCAGACGAAAATTCGTTAACCTTGTAAAGAAATCCTTAAGCCTGTGAATTAACTTTTTTTTAAACATAAGCAAAGCTTTTGGTAATATATTGTATACCTTAATAAATACCTACGAATTTATTTTATATAAATTGTGCTTGCATTGTGGCAAGTAGAGCTTATGTTTATATCTAGAGGCAACATTCCTTTTGATTTCATCTCTATGCTAAATAACATTTTCAGGATGTTGTCGTAGTACCAATAGGCATATTTATTTGATTATAATTATTCTGGCATCATTGATTGATTGTACGCAGAATTGATTTAATATGTCACTTAGTTCTTTAGGGCATCGTTCATCAACAGGCGGACCGCGAAGGGTCGAAACTCGAACCGCCAAATATTACAATAAAATTGTATAAGTACCAACCAAGATTACCAAGTATCGATACAATGCATCATACTTTGAAACGAATTTGCTCCTAGATTCAAAGACTTTGCAGATGTGGGGAAGCTATCTCCGTATTTAAATCGCCATGTGACATTGATCAGGATCTGCAGCGGCAGAATGGAAAGATTCTCTATTAATTTAGCCACTGTAATGATCAATGTCGACGCAAACATAGTGGGGTATTCTGTAATCTGTGAAACTGGTGAAAAGTTCATTTTTGAGAAAGATAGACGAAGATGACGAAGAGTACCTGAGAAACATCTTTCTCAAAAAGAACTTTCTGAAAAATAAACATCGTTCGAGATTAACGAACGCCCACTTAGGAGACTACGAATTTGCTGTTCCTCACGGCAACCTAACTTTAATAAACTACCTAGAGACCGTCAGTGTAATTTCTGTCATTAATATTTGTGTTGGTGTTTTATAATTCTTAACTTGTTTGGAAACCTTATATATAGGCAGCATTTAATTATTATCAGTTGACTTTTTCGGACCTCGTTTTTTCTTAGTACCTGACCCCACCTAAAATTATTCGCCGACCCCTATCTTAGTGTCTTAAATTGTCCGATAGTCTTTGATTATTACTTCAATTTGCGTTTTAAATCATCAATATTTTCATTAATCACCGCCCATATAGGCATCTGATTCTGTGGCAGGCTAGATTTGTCTCTTCGATTTTTATTTTAGTGTCGATTTTTTTTTTTTCGAAACGGGACAGATTCCCATTTCGCTTTGCATTTTATTTGTGGTAGATTCCCCGCAATGTGAATCTACTCAACATCCGTCCACACTTATGAAACTATTTTTTTTTTGTTGTGGGTAATCCTCATGGATACACTTCGTCTGGGAAAGACGAACTTTATGAACTAAAACTCCTACTGACTAGAACCCTACTGTTCCTTCCAGTACCATGATTCCGGGGCCCGGGAGATGCCTGGGAGCTCGTACATGCCCCGCATCCCCGAACTTTGTACAGTTTTTAAGCATCTCAGCCCGCCAGGCGGACGCCATTACTATACAATTACATAACTCTTAAGTGACCTGCGGTAGAATTAAAATATTACTGACGTCATTTAAATTATTGGAGGCAAATCACTTTTCTTTCGACTTTCGTAATACTAAATATAAAAAATTAGCAGCTTTCTCAGAGCATCAGAGCGTAACAAATATGTGTAAGTAGTGATCAACTTACCTATTGAAGCGTTTGCCGTAATTAATGACGGAAAATCCTCCGCGGACACTGGTGCTAACAAGAACACTATGCCAAGTACCCATAGTTGCATTTTCAGTCAACACGAGCGCAGTCCTATTTCCACACTTCTCAAATGAAATCCCAGTCATAATTCGTAAGCCAATAGAAGTAATTATTGATAACTAATTAGAACTTCCCCGTTATTATTAAGGGCCTAATGTAATTAACAGAAACCAGGACGCAGATGTTCCATGTTAACCTTTGCTGTGGTTTGCACGAATGTAGACTGTTGAAAGCTTCGTGATTCGTGGAACAATACTCATTCTTCAGCGAGCATACAGGAGGTTTCACTTATCTACTACGAATGCACATACAGCTACGTAGCTAGATGTGTAATGGCAGCTGCTAATATTCAGGTAGTTATTTGGTATTTTCTAAAATCTTACCATATAAAAATCAGTTGCAATGGTTATTATTGTTGACTTTACAAAAGTCCTTACGACAGCCGCCAGTCCAGGCATTTAGGTTTAAAGATAAATTACTTTGCTGTCGGTATTTCGTTTCTGTTGTCTGTCGGTTTTCTGTGTTCCTTCAGCATTACGTATTCTACGATAACATGCATTTTACCATTCAGAACATATGTAAGTTTGATTTGTGGTTTGTAGATGCTAAAATCAATTTCTTCTTTTCTAAAATTCAAAATTCGACTTACAAATAAAAGAAACATGCTATATATGCTATGAATCCATTCCCAAAAGGTCACAAGTTGTTAAAAATTCATTATAATTACGTGTACGCTACGTAACGTGTGTTAGATATACTATGGCTATCGTGATTTTTTTTATACTAATTTCAAATTAGGTCATCCTAAGACCCCTAATATCGACCTATATTTTATAAATCAACATTCTTTTCATTTATTTAGGGTAAGAGTCTTTCCCTAACCTCATTTAAAATAGATAGACTAGCAAGATATATTTAAAAAGTTTGGAGTGCCACAAGGGAGTGTTGTAGGTTTTGAGCCGCTTATAACAGAATCTTAGATCCAGGTGCAGCCATTCAATTGACTGTCTGGATTATATTGATAAACGACACCTACTATGAATAAGTAGGGCACATTAGCTAGACAGCTGTTTTCAACGTGTTTGTTTGTACCTACAATAACATCACTAGGGACTAGGGTGTGTAAGTTTTAGGGAACTAGGGTACCTTATAGAGAAAAAAACTACTTTTTAAATATATCAAAACTTCATTTAAAAATGTATGAGCATTAGCAACTTCGAAGCTTCGTCAGATCAAACAGATGAAAACTTTATTAACATATCTGTAACTAATAACGATGATGAATGACAGAGATGAGCTAAATGATCTGAAGTATTTTACTTTTAAATTACCCAAAAGAGCTTTGAAGATAACGTATGAATACCATGCTTTACACAATTACTTTAGCCAACGTGTGTGTAATGTGGACCATATTTTCCTAGTTCAGTGACTATGTACCTAATTTCCAAAAGTACTATCAGTACCTTTGGTGGCATTATAGCCATATAATAGAAAATTAAGAGACAGTAAGTGTGCCATTAACTTCTTCTTATTCAGATTCTTCTGTAATTACTACCGAAGTTCGATGTATTATGTTACGTAAAGGTTTTCGTGGTGACATACTCATGACTGTAGTGTATGCGTTTTATCATTAACCACAGACAACACTGTCACTGTCAGACAGATAGCACTGTCTCGAGCGCACCACGTCGGTCATTCTTACGAGAGCCACAGGCAAGAGTAGACGTGACGGTAGTCTGTCCGTTAAGTGCGTGTGCGAGCCTGTGATATTCAATGAAGTAAAGGTTTTACAAGTGGCGACGAGCAAAAAGGTATTTTGTTAAACAATAATAAAAAAAATAAATAAAAAGGAAAAGGATACAAAACAGTGAGTAGTTTGACATTCCCTAAGTATTGGCACAAAATTTCTATCTATATACATAATTATATTGAATCATGGAGTAATTTATTATGGAACGCATGTTTACATTAAAATGAACAGTCAGTTATTCTGTGAGGTTTTATATTCCGCGGAAGGCAAGCATTTGATAGTACGTATACTTCTGGCAGCCTCGTAACTCGGGTAGATAAATAGGTATTGAAGGTACCTAATACTTACTGGCTACTATATATGCTGTTTTTCTGGCGGTCTCCACTGTTGATTCTGGCTTTCAGGAGTTGCAGTGGGCTGGGAACAGTGTGGCGGGTTTTTGGCTAACTATATACAATTAGATTAATTGGGTACTTATTTGATTGTATTTTAACCAAATTGTGAAAGTTTGATAAATCGAATTGTGGATACTTAACCTGTATAAGCCCCGCACGATGATATTGCGATTGGCGGCCATTTTGGTGACGTAGTCGAACTCGCATCGTCGGTACCGTTCGCAAGTTCAGTCCGCGCTTACCCACTTACACATCGAATATTTTTGCTAGCTTTTTGTTTTTGTTACCCTGTTTTATTGTTGTTCTTGAGTTTTGATGTTTAGTTTTGTTAACTGTTACTCGTTAAAATTAGTAAGAAATTAATTAATAGTCGTGCTCGTGAAATTATAATTAAAGTGGGCAATTATTTTGTTAAAGAGAAAGAGGATTGTAAGTTAGTTCTTGAAAGTATAAATCGTGCTTTAAAAAGTGCTTCGGACATTTTAATACCGAAGCAACTGCTTACAGTTATTAAAAATATTTTGCAAAATTCTATCAAAGTCACGGCATGTGCCACAGGCGTTGCAAAAAATACTGTGACGAAATTGAGACGAGAGCATGAGTCAGCAACAGTCAGTGGCAGCAAAATGAGAACTCCTACTAAAGGAAAAAGACAAAAGAAGAAATATTTCGACGGGTTTTCCTTAACAGCTTTAAGAAATATTATAGATTCAATGTGTACGGTGAGGAGAGAAATACCAACAATGCGCAAAATCTTGGCGGCTTCAAAAGTAGACCTTAATTATACTGGTAGTGAAACTACATTAAGAAAAATAATTAAATGTGATTTAGGCTACCAATTTAAACGATGCTACCAAAAAAAACTGGCCCTAATTCAAAGACCCCAAATACAAGCGTGGAGGGCTAAATATTTACCTACGACGTATGAAAGAAAATGACTCGCTTGGTAATAACAAAAGACCCGTTATTTATCTCGACGAAACGTGGATACATGCACACTAACGGTAGAAAAATGTTGGCAAACAGCAACCGATGGAGTCAGATGGAACGACAGCCCCGGCCACCGATGGATAATAGTTCACGCGGGAAGTTAAAGCGGTTTTGTTGACAATACCCTTTTAATGTTTAAAGCAGACACCAAAACAGGAGATTACTATGATCAAATGAATGCTGAGAATTTCACCAAGTGGCTTACAGAAAAAATAGTACCCAACATACCACGCAACTCCAAAATTGTGATGGACAACGCCCCTTATCACAGTAGGGATGAGAATAGGCCACCAAGTATGAACAATAAAAAACAGTTGATTGTTGAGACTTTCCCAACGACAGTACAAAACCTGAACTGTATTTATTAATTAAACGGCACAGACCGCCGAAAAATTATAAAATTGACAATTTATTAGCTGGCAATGGCCATGAAGTCGTTAGATTACCACCTTACAACTGCGACCTCAACCCCATTGAGTACATCTGGAACCTGGTAAAGATGAGGGTGTCAGAAAAGAATGTGGAGCAGTTGGAAAGTCGCATTGAAGCTCTGACGTTGGAGTCATTGGCGTCAATAACTCCAGATGACTGGCGAAAGGAAGTCAATCATGTTAAACGGCTTGAAGAGGAATACCTATTGGAATAAAGATCGAATAATTGACGAGTTATTTCTCATAAAACGGCGACGACAGTGAATCGGAAACGACAGACACAGAAAGCAGTTATGATTCGGAAGACTATATACATTTTTTTACATATTATCCTGGTTTTATTTATAAGCTGATAGATTTAGGTAGTAATTAAAACATGACTACTACACAGTGGACTCTGGTTCAATTCCCGCTCGCAAATTAACAGAAGTGTAATTAGAAAAACATAGTATACATGTAAGAAAGATATACGAATAAGTATATTTTTCTTACGTCTACAAAAATTATTCCTTTAAATTTTTAATAATGAAAGTTTATTTGTCAGAATATGGGTGAGTAGGTATACCTAAGAAAGAATGTTAAATGCAAAATTAATATTAATTTTATTATACATACACCCTTTATAAAGAGTGTAATAAAATTATAAAATACAAATAAACCCTTAACCCTAATATTAATTTATACATACACTCTTTATAAAGAGTGTAATAAAATTATTAAACACAAATAAACCCTTAACCCTAATATTAATTTTGCATTTAACATTTTTTTGCTAGCTGTCCTTTTGTGTGACAGATGACGTCACAACGCTGTTATTGTGACAAGGTTCCATCGCAATATCATCGTGCGGGGCTAGTATGATACGTACTGGTGTATAATGCCGAGCGCAATGTTTTCGTTCTTTAATAATTTTGAGAGTAGGTAGTTATCCGTGTTATCTGCCACGAGCCAGTGTTAATTGCAGAAGTAGGTACGTGTTTTTTTACGCGTCTAAACCCGAGGTGCCTTGTACTACTCTAGGTATTTGTTATGATATGGAAGTATTCGTGGTACAAACTTGCGAAGGTGCGCAGCGAAGGTTATATCGACGTCCGAGATGTCATTGCTGCTATTTTGCGTAGGCCTTAGACCCTCTATTGTAAGTATATCCACCGCACCTGCATTTTTTTTATTATTAAATTATAAACTAGCGCTTGACCACAATCCCGCCTGATGGTAAGCAGTGACGCAGTCGTTGATGGTAAAGCGCACTAGTTTATTCAAGAGCCTATTCACTCTAGCCTTGAAGACACTCAAATTGTAGTCCGACGAAAACACCGCCGCTGGCAAACTGTTCCAGTCCCTCGATGTACGCGGTATAAAGGAGGAGGCGAAACGCTTCTTCCTGATCGTAGTGGTGTTAACAACATAAGGGTGGAAACTTGCCGTACGACGACGGGTCGTCCGATGGTGGAACGGAGATGGGGGAATTAAATCATGCAATTCCCTCGCACACTCCCCAAAATGCATCCTATAGAAGACCGAAAGGCTGGCTACTCTACGCCTGTGCTGAATAATCAGAAAAAAGAATAATTATTATTTTTGCTGGATCTTTGCGATAACGCCAAGTTTCTTGGCAGCCACCTTGGCCTTGGACTCAATGAACCGCCCAAAGTTTAGGTTCGAGGAAATCTCAACTCCCAAAAGCTGAAGTCGGTCGGTACAATCCAAAGATACAGTTCGAAAAGTAGGAGCCAAGGTGAACGGGCTCCTTTTGGCGGTGAAAAGACACGCCTGTATTTTGGCGGCATTGAATGCTACAAGAGCATTGCCCCATTCGGAGACTGCCTATAGTGCAACATTCGTTCGCTCTACCTTAGCCTCTCTTTCGCCATACCCATATATACCATAGCCATAGATACCGGGCATCAGCAGATCGTTAATATGCAGCAGGGACAGAGTTGCAGAGAGAACAGACCCCTGATGAACACCGGCATTCGTCAACATGGGATCAGATGAGCATCCGTCGACAACGACTCAGAGGGACCGTGCAGTCAGGAAGTCTTTTACCCAGCCAGTCAGGCCAGGGGAAATGCCGTACGCTGGAAGCTTACTCAAAAGGCCAGCGTGCCATACCCGGTCGAAGGCTTTCGAGACATCAAGGGAGACAACAATCGCTTCCCCATTTCTCTCGAGGGCCTCGCCCCACAAGTGAGTGGCACACACTAGTAGGTCCCCAGTTGACCGATTTTATAAGTAGCTATAGTTGAGCCAAATTCGATAAAGAATAGAGGTAAACAAACCGTTGCTAGGCAACGAGTAGTATACGCCTAAGAGACAGATGATAACAACCTTTTCTACATGGATGATTTTCACAAAAGTAATACCTACTTCCTACTAATCGAAACAGTTTATTTATATTTAGATGTTTATGATTTGCATAGAACGCTTAACCGATTTGAATGAAATATGACACACATGTAAGCTAATTTCCTAATAAGTTAAATTTTTTGATACATATAATTATGATTAGTTCATACTTGAAAGTATTACAATTCATGTGTTATGTAGTTGATTTGAAAGTAGTTAAAATACGCAAAATTTTATTGACAAATGCCTCAACTTTATTCATTGTTTGAATTCCACAAAATGTGTTCAATACCTGGATTTCATCCATCTTTCTTTTTTCGTAGGGCTATCACGTAAAATTAATGTCGACTTTTTAATGATTTTTCGAAATACCAAGTTATTATGCATGTTATTTTAGTGATTCTATTGAAATATGATGCAATAGGAATTGTTAATAAATAGCTAGCATCTAAAATTCGATAATCGGACCCCGGGCTCCAACGCGAAAGCCGCGGATGCAACCGGCATAAACGCTGAGATGATGATGATGATGATCTAAAAGTCGATAATCATGTAAATAACAGGAGATTTGTAAAACGTGAGTTGTGATAACCCTAAATTGGTTTGTTTACCTCTATTCTTTATGGAGCTAGGCGATGGTATAGGTTTGAAGTTATACTTTAGAATAATTGTTAAATTAAGATCAAATAATGTTGTACATATGTAGAACTATGCCCAACTACAGACTTGGCAAATACCCCACGTAAAATATACAGCTATCAAATAAATAGTTATTTTAATTTACGTGTGATGTTTGAACTAAGCCAACGAGGTATACAATCCACTCGCGTAGTTTGCACAGTTTCACAGAATTTGAATAAATTGACGACACGGTTGGTGTAGTCGTTGAGCGATGGACTGCTGCGCTGCGTGTCGCGGGTTCGGTTCCCGCACGGAGCGGTTGGTTGTGTGGCCAGCGGGAGGTGGTTCTGGCTCTGGCTGTTTGTGAGTGTGAGTTTGGGTGTTTTTGAGCGCGCCCGTGATACGGGAGTGGTTTCCGGTGTGGGAGCAAGGAAAAGAAAAAAAATCGCGACACGGGCGTGATAAGTTCTATTACCAATGAATTAATTTAAGGGCCTTAAGCGTAGTTTTTATTTTTCTGATAACCTTCGAATTGCGGTCTCGTGGGTAAACTGAACTCGCAATATACTTTGGTAACTAGGTACTAACTCGTGTGTTTTTACCTAGCCAATGACTAATGCGGTACACTCAATATACCTAATAATGGTATATTTGTACCCATAGCTATGTATAGGCTATCCCCCTGTATATACATATATGCGTATATTTTTTGAAGGTAATGTATTGTGTTATTTTAAAGAAAAATTGTAGAATGTGATAGATGTCTTTCTCCAAGTCCCAGGCTACACAAAAAAGATAATACCTAAAGATTTTTAAAAAGATAACTCTAAATATTAGACACCCTATGTAACTGCGCCTGGAAACGTATTGTATGTTTTGCTTATTTACTTATTTTTAACTTCATTGTCATTTATAGTTTTGTGCCGAGTTTGTTCTTCTCGGTAAATAAGTCAGCACCCTAGAACGACTGGTACAGAATGCCCAAGATATTAAGTCCGCCTGTTTCTCTTTGAGTAAGTAGATAAATTACAATATTTTTTTAATAATCAATACCGAAATGAGTATTGATATTAGTTCAAAAATATGTAGGAAAAACTGACACCATAGCAATGGGCTTTACTTGTCCCAATATAGTCAGCCAGACAAGTTAAGCAGACGTCAACCTTCTATGTTAAACGCGAGAAGTCTTAAAAAAAACAGCATTTGTAGTTAGCTCCCATTTAGTTCTGGTACAAGAACTTAGGCTCAGATGACTTCAGTATTCGACAGTATTATACCGCTTATCTTTGACAGATAAATATAGTATTTTCATTTAAATACTTCCGTGGACCATCGTACATCTTCACAGTGACCTGTCGTTTTCCTCCCTTTATTCCAGCACAATGTCCTATGCTTGAAATGACGATGGTTTCATTACTGCAAAAGAGACCAAGGGCGGGTTGTTTCACGTTCACTTAACGCATGCGTAAAAGTTAAAAATGGTGCTAACCATCGTCAAGTCAAAAAATTAGTTGTTTCACAATACGTAAACGTTAACGCACGCAAAAAAAGATACGATTACGATAACTGACGGGTTGTTTCACGTTCACTTAACGCATGCGTAAAAGTTAAAAATGGTGCTAACCATCGTCAAGTCAAAAAATGAGTTGTTTCACAATACGTAAACGTTAACGCACGCAAAAAAAGATACGATTACGATAACTGACGGGTTGTTTCACGTTCACTTAACGCATGCGTAAAAGTTAAAAATGGTGCTAACCATCGTCAAGTCAAAAAATGAGTTGTTTCACAATACGTAAACGTTAACGCACGCAAAAAAAGATACGATTACGATAACTGACGGGTTGTTTCACGTTCACTTAACGCATGCGTAAAAGTTAAAAATGGTGCTAACCATCGTCAAGTCAAAAAATGAGTTGTTTCACAATACGTAAACGTCAACGCACGCAAAAAAATACGATTACTTTAACCGATGCTCTGAGCACTGGTTAACGTAATTTATGTCAAGTTGTGTTTAGTCCGCCGTGGTGTCAATTAGTGAAAACAACATAAACTCCCTTTTGTATTCGCGAGTTTGGTCTCTAATTGACTATAGTAGGTAGTTCATCTGATGATGATACAAGTACCGTAAAAAGAAAAAGAAAGGTCTTTAGCAGCCCAAGTTCTGTTTTTTTTTTTATATTACTGTTGTTGTCTGTTTCTTTACAGAACAACACGGTGGGGGTTATATAAATAATAAATAAATATATACGGACAAATCACACAGATTGAGCTAGTCCCAAAGTAAGATTGAGACTTGTGTTATGGGATACTAACTCAACGATACTATATTTATAATAGATACATCAACATCCAAGGCCCAGGCCAATCAGGAAATGATCGTTTTCCATCATGACCTGGCCGGGGTTCGAACCCGGGGCCTCCACGTCGCAAGCAGGCGTGTTGACCGCTGCGCCACGGAGGACGACAATGTTTATGTTTGGTTACTATGTATTATACCTTAGCCGGCTATTAATATTGTAACATATAATTGTTTTTTGTCCCATATATATAAAATAAAAATAAAATGTATCCATTTTTCGTCAAAGTATAGCTTTTCTATAGGTACACAGTTTTCTAGTATAAACGGACTTAATTTATAAAATGGCACGAAGTTATTTCCCACAACAATAAACAATAATACCAAGAAAGTTAGATAAACTACAGCACATGACCGTCGCCTAGATAAAATTTGCTGGAGCGATGTATGTGGCCGGGTACAACATGTAATAAATAATAATTTATTGACATATAATGCAAAGCCACTGCTTCCTCCATCGTCTCGGCCGCACAACTAAACAACGAATATTCGCCAATCGCCGTAGGCCGATTTCTGAATCTTCGCCCGCCAATGAGAAGAACATCGTGTATGTCTGACAAGGACAACAGATATTTTGCGCGCGAACGCGACACGAATCTTCGCCTGCTAATGTAGCCCCGGCACTGACCTCTATAAGGTACGCTGGACTGGCTGCCGCTATTAATTTATTGTGCTTAGTTGAAAATCGCCATTTTAGCGCTGACGGCAGCAGTGAGGGGGAATGGAACTAATAATAGTGATGTACAATAAATATGTTTGTTATCGACAAAAACTTCTCTGATATCGACCACAATGATAGAAATAATACCAACGCTATTTTTGTTATAATTTTCTACATTTTGGTTTAGATAGTAACAGTAATGTTAATTATGTAACATTTGTATTGTATTTTATACGTAATGTTTTTAAAACGTTTTATAACATAAAATACGTTAAGATTTACTAAAATTGTAGACAATTAATTTAAAACAAGTAGTGTAGGCATATATATTTTGTTAAAACACGGATAAAAAGAAAACTGCATTAGTTGAGTACCCAACGAAACCAATGAAATATAGGTAGTGTAATAAACAGATATTTTACATAGAAAACTTAACTTGAAATAGCAGTATATAGATAGTACTGTTTATTAAATGGACTGTAATTAGTAATCAAATAAGTTGACCCTTTCCTTGTTCTCCTTAAACGGATAAAAGTTAAACTATTGAATCAATAAATAATCATCATCATCAGCCTTTTAATGTTCCCATTGCTGGGACACAGGCCAGGTTAGGAGAGAGAATGGGCCACAATTTACCACACGGATCCAGTGCGGATTGGTAGATGTCACGTCTTCAAATTTTTGGTTCTAGGATATGCCGGTTTCCTCACGATGTTTTCCTTCACCATTTTGAGAACAGTGGTGATGAAATAAATTACACAAAGTAGTGCGCCTGGCTAGGTTTGAACCCGCGACCTACAACTCGTAAGTCGGGGCCGACACCACTGCTCACTTTAATTAATCACTAGAATTAATAATAAAATTCTGCAAACTAGTAAATTATGCAGCTCTAATTATCTTATTGTGCACTCCATATAGGGGATTTTAATACTAGTCAGATACCGCATGTCACCATGTAGTACGAGACACAATAACTTTTTATTAGGTCTGTAATTACGGTAATGAACTTGTAACAACTTAATTACCGCAGGGGAGGGAGACAGGGAAATAAAAAAACCATTTTCAAATCACATATTTTATTCAATTAAAATTTACTGTCGAGCCCATATTATTTGCCGAGTCAAAAAATGTCTAACCTTCTCTCCAGTTATTAATAGAGAATATTTTTTTGTTTCTGCGAACAAACGGATGTCTACATATTTTGTTATGATTTCTTTTAAAAGAATATTTAAATGACTGTGAAAACTGTCTGAGACATAACTATCTCTAAAATGTTCCTTTAGCTCAGGAAAGAGTTCATTGGTTTTTGTTAAGAGGTTCCTTATTACCTTTGCAGTTAGTACTGCAGTAAAATTTAACTCTATGGGTGGTTTATTATTATTGTATTTACATGCTTGTCGGAATAATGATTCCACCACAAAACAAACATTTACTACACTCACAGAGGGCACAGTTAAACCACCTCTCTGCTTTTGCATAATAAGTGCTACCCCATTTCTCCTATTTGACACTGCATCTTGTGGTACAGATTCACAGGCCATTAAACATTCATCACATTTAATTTTTTTTCGAATCGATCGTATTACAAAACCTGCAATATAGCCAATGCATTGTTTGGAAGTCTCATTAACATTAGAGTCGGGTATTGCCCAAAATATATGCAAAAATTCACCCAACTCTGTTTGTAACGAGGATGGGTCATCGTCGTCAAGGCGGTATTTCTTCGTAGTACGCAAATTTTCAGCATTCGTAAAATCATCAACATTAAATTTATTTATTTTAGCACGTTTTGCACTAGAAGTAGTTAATATGGATACATTATTGTCCTGAACGTTGCCGGTGGAAGTTTTTATTTCGTGATGGATTAACAACTGTTTATATGCATTGACAAATTGTGCAGCTGTTGGGTTTGGGCACCAACCCCCACGGCTACGAATGGCACAAAAAAAACAATTCTAGATGATCCTGGCTCATCTTATATGTCAGAAGATACTTTAATTCAGGTCTGTCTGACTTCACATAAATATCAAATATATTTATAACAGAAATTACTGCATTGTAAAATCCTAAGAAACCCGCTTTACGGCGTGATTTAACTGCCAAAGTATTATCCATCAGTTTGATTTGACTCAGATACCTAATTTCGTCAAGAACTTTTGTCCGCCACCTGTTTTCATTATTTATTCGTAGAGGACTTTTAAATCCTCGACCCCAAGGATTCCGTACATTTAAAAAATCAAAGATTCTATCCACAGCTCTTATGAACCTGACCGTAGCTGCGGAACCACTAAAATCAGGGAGATTTAAAATTTTATCACAAAACTCAATCGCATCTGCTACACTGCTACTGAGAGTTTGAGCCGCAAGGTAAACTTTCATGATCATTTTTTTATAATTTATATGCAAGTTTTTCAATTTGTTTCCTAATCTTAAGCCTTCAGTTTCTTGCAATTTTGCTAAATTCTCGATATATATCCATTTAATTAAGTCACCTCTGTCATCTTTTAAAACTTTTAGATCACCCAAACAATTTCTTATGTTTTTTAACATATGACATGGGTCAAAAATAACATGCACTTTGTGTTCTTTATCTACGGGAGGACCGAAATATGGTTTTGCTGCTGTTCCTATTTGAAGCTCTGCCCCTAATTTAGCTACTGCAGAAAAATGTTCAGGTGGTCCATCTAAAGTTAAGGAGCATATCTCCACAGATACGTCATGCAACCGAATTAAGGCCTGTTTAATTAGAGCACTTTTGGTTTCTGAAGTCAAACTATTAATAAAAAAATAGGCTATGGGCAATTTCCAATTACTATTTAAAGGCACGACCATAAATACCAATGCATCTTTACATTCAGGTAAATGGTTGCTCTCAGAATCTATACCCAAGTCACGTGGCCACGAGTCACTCCGTCACGGCTGCGAGTGCAACTTTTTTTTAAGCTCATTTCGTCAATTATTAATGCACATATAAGTTTCTCGCCGTTTTGTTTTGCTAGTTCACTTTTAAGTCGCGAAGCATTGAAACTTTCAACAGAGAAACCTGGATTGGCATCAATTGAGCTATACCATGAGCGTATCACACGAGGATGCGGCAAAGCCAAATTAAATTTATTACGCACATATGCATATGCCTTTGGCGAATAGAAATGTAGAGTAATGGCAAATGATCTTAATTCTGGAGCATACTTAGCATTTTTTAAATTTTTGGTCATTCTTTTAAAAAGTTGTGGTTTAAAATCGTCGTACTGATTTAACATATATACACAATCATCACATACCAGTTTTCTTTTTTTTAAATCAGCAATTACAGACCTTAAAGTAGACACGGTAATTTTCATACGTTTTACATTTTGAGACAATACTTTAATTCGGGCCTGTGACATTTTCAAGGCTCTTTTGACCCTTTCCAATTTAATTTTGGAAGATTTTGGGGTGCTCTCGTAGCGGTGATCTAATTTTACACTAGAACAGAGTTCTTCTAAAGTTCTAGATGTCTTTGGTGTACTAGAGTTGCTTTTGTTGTAACTTGTGCTTGGAACTGTAACAAGAAATTATATTTCATTACTCATGTTATTCAAAGAAGGATGATTATATAGTGAAAACACCATTCAAAATAATTTGGAAAGGTATGTCATCATCATTTCAGCTGAAAGACGTCCACTGTTGGACATAGGCCTCCCCCAAGCGTCGCCTCACCAGCCCCCTGATTCACAACCATTCGACATCCAAACCAAATCGAACACCTATGTTGCAATTTCCTTTTGTTGGTTAGCTTACTGATGGCAAATAGCTGCGGGTACGATAATGGGCTTCATATCGAATTTGAACTGTTAAAATTGTCAAGATACCGATCTGTGAATAGCATTTGGAAGAGCTTTTCGGCAACAAAAGTGTTTGATTCGGTTCAGACAAAGTCGAATGGTTGTGAATCAGGTCAATCAGGGGCTGGTCCTCAGTCCACCTCTATGTTATCCGTCACACAACATAGTCTAGTGCAAAGCAGAGCTTGTGTTATGGGTACTAGACAACTGATAAACATACTTATATATTCCTAAATACATACATATTATAGATAAATTACACCCAGACACAGAAGAAATGATCGTGCTCATCACACAAACACTAAAACTGTTAGTCGCCAACTTAATACTTCAGTAAGCCATGTTCAGTATTTTTATTAGAAATTCTGTTTTATTTTTTAAATAACTTACCTGCAAGGGCTTCACATGGCAACATTTCTGTTGTATTAACTTCAATCTCGTTGCAATCATAATTTGGTAACCCAACTTGGATAGGTACTAAAGGTGAATTAAATTCATCCAAGTTCATTTCAACATCATTCTGGCATTGGTATTCTGTTGGTTGGTTAGCATTTTTAAACATCTCAGTTTGTAATAAGGACGAATTAGTTTCTGTGAAAAACATAAGTGTTATTTTATTTAGATAATCAATAATATTTCTTTGATACCGACAAAGTATTTACATAGTTATTATGAATGTACACTCACCAAGAAATATTGTAGGGATACTGCATTTTTTCAATGTCCAATTCAGTCCGTGACCGATGTTTAATGAAACAGTCATCAGTGAAGTGTTTAGAACAAAGATAATGATACATTGTTGGAGTCCAGTTGACAACCCTCATATTTTTTAACCAAAGTTTGAGAGTGTAATCGGAGGGGAACCTGTAATTAAAAGAAACATTATAGTAGGTATGGGTAAAAAATTATAAATAATATAGGTAACTAAATACACACATCAAAAGTGTCTAGGGATCAACATATATTTTTGCAATAACTTTTCTCCTGATTGATATTAATTAAAATTTTCTTTAAGGATTCATCAAATAAAGTGTTTTCGTTTGTCACAGTAACGATAAACCAAGTCACCTTTGCATTAATAAAGAAATTTGCCATTTTCCTAATAAAGGGATATTTGACATTTGAACCACTAACACAAAAGTTCGAAAAAAAGACTGAAATAACAGTTTTCTCTAAAATTTTATTGGGTAACTTAAACAATTAATAATCCGTGTTTCTACCGCGAACACTAACAACACAAGAACATCGGTTTGGCATACTCAAAATGAGTTCATCCAAATCACGCTGTGGAATGGCCGCCCATGTTCGTTGCAACAACAAAAAAAGGTCTTCTTGCGACTGGATACCCTCCATATTCGGCAGAGCTCTTCTCTGTAGCATATCCCATGCATGCTCAATCGGGTTCAAGTCTGGCGACTGAGCAGGCCAGGGCAGGACATTGATGTTAGCTGCGGCGAGAGTCTGTCTTACAACTCTTGCGGTGTGCGGTCGTGCATTATCATGCATTAACTGAAATAAGGGACCGATTTGCACTTGTAGAGGAACGATGACGTCTGATACAATCGTTTCAGCATAAATTTGAGCGTTGAGGTTGCCTCTGATCCAAATCAACTCAGTTCTTCCGCCGATCCAAATACCCGCCCATACCATGATGGTTCCACCACTATAAGGATGGACTTCCTGGCAGGATTTTAATCGCTGTTGGCGTCCAGGGGTTCTCCAGTGTCGTATACGTCTTGTATCCGGTCTCATACCAAAACGAGACTCATCAGAAAAGCACACGAAACGCCATTGTTCTTCTGCCCAATTTCTGTGTTCAAGAGCCCATTGATATCGAATCCTACGATTGTGCATTGCTATAGGTGGTACCCGTAGCGGTCTTCGGGAATGAAGGTTCACTTCATGCAAGCGGTTTCTGACTGTTTGGTCGCTAATTAAGTTCCCTGAAGAGTGATGAAGCCTCACGGTTAACATCATGGCGGTTATTGTTGGAGCTCTTCGAGTTAAGATTTGAATGTATCGGTCTTGTCTCCGTGTGGTGCAGCGATACCGTCCTCCATGGCGCTCAGCCACGGTACCAGTGCTTCGGTAACGTGTCCAAAGTCGACTGATAACACTCTGACTTGTATTCAGAGCTAAAGCCACAGTACGTTGCCGGGAACCAGCTTCTATCATTCCCACGGCTCTGAGCATTTCTTCCCTGCTTAAATGACGTCGCCGCTCCATAATAACGTTGGTTTTAATCAGTAGTAGGGAAACAGTAGCACTAATAATGTCTTCAATGCGTTGTATGTTTTTATAGGGAAAATATTGACAGCTGATTTTCATCTTTTACTCGAATTTGATTCACAGTTCCTGATTCAAATTATGAAATGCACCAAAAAGGATCCATATAAATTTATAAAATCATAAATTTATTACAAAGCCACATCTCAATCTCAAGAAATCCGCATAAAAATGCTTGATCCCTAGACACTTTTGATGTGTGTATATAATTACATACATAGAACACTTAATGAGAATAATAATTATGAATCGTAGGTGTTAAATTATTTGTTATAATGTGCGTATTATTATTCAATGATAATAAACATTATTGTTTAGCATGATTTTTGTTTTACATTACGAAAATATCGATATGAATTTTAACATCCCTATCAAAAGTTATTGGTTATAAAAATGTTAGTAAAATACCGTAAACTCGAACAGCTTACGTCGGACGTCTGATCTGGGTCTCCGTCAAGAAAAGTAGGTGGGGCTTTTCAGTCTCAAGGTGGTAATGGACTGCATCGATATTGGAGTGCAAACCTCGGATATTGACGTTATTTACTTAATTCAGATAATTCTTTACTTACGAATAACTTCTGGATGTTCTCACTGTTGGTTGAGGTTCTGGGGCTCACGGTGCGAGTGAAGTCAGCGACCCGCTGAACAACGGCTTCCGAAATATCAAAAAAAAAAAAAAATGTTTTATAAAACCAGAGCCCTGATCCCTACTTCTGATGTTAGGATAGCAGAGTGTGGGGGTAATTAAATAATATTAAAGCAAACATTATAGGAGAAACATTATGTACATAGTTACTTATAACATTACACACTGGACATATTTAGAATCATCAGCAATATCAGCAATATAAATTACATAAGACCAGGCACATAAGAATTATGTGCCTATAACGAATATTCAGAATACCTAACTGGTAGTGTGCTCGGTCCGACGGCTCGATGGAGACTGTCTACTAAGGGACGAGTCACCGTAGTTATAGGAAATGCCACTCTCAGAGTACCATCGAGCCGTTTTTATAATTTTATAAAAGTTATTCTACCCTCGGAATCAACTAAACTTAAGCAATCCACAATACAATACTTTTATTAGAATTATGACTCGTTATAGATATAACAAGCGCATCGTCCGTATGTGCATGGTCCAATGCGGGAGCATGGTCAAAGTGGTCAACTTGAGGCGCTTTCTCGGCGCCTCCCTGAGGAAAATCTCCGCCCGCCCCTAGCGGCCGACAAACGGCGAAGGGCTGAGGAGACGCCGGGAACTGCTCCTCAGCGAGCTCCAGCGAGCGATAAGCCCACGACGGCCGGGTCTAAGGGTAAGACCTGGGCGACAGTCGTGGGCCGCAAGAAGGCCCGCAAAGCCGCTAAGACCGCGAAGGCGGCCTCAGCAGCACCAGCGCGCGCCTCCGGTCAAACTGCAAAGGCGGCTCCGGAGGCTGCGCGGCGGACTGGCAAAGGCGGCCGCAAGAGCGGTCGCAAGGGACCGGCTGTGCGTGCCCCGCGTTCCGAGGCCGTGTCGCTCACGCTTCAGCGTGGCACTGCGGGGCGCGGCGTAACGTACCGCTCGGTCCTTACCGAGGCCAAGGCCAAGATCAAGTTGTCGGATCTTGGCCTTCAGTCCGTCACCATCAGACATGCTGCCACGGGTGCGCAGCTGTTTGAGGTGGTTGGTGCTGCGAGCGGCAATGCCGAGAAGGCGGACGCTCTGGCTGCCAAGCTGAGGAAGGTCCTCAACCCTGAGGACGTCCGGATCTCCAGGCCAGAAAAAACCGCAGAGGTGCGGATTCCCGGTCTGGACGAGTCCGTGACTCCTGAGGAGGTGGTGGCGGCCGTTGCTCGAAGCGGAGAGTGTCCGCTGAGCAAGGTGCGGGATGGCGATATTCGCACCGACGCCACCGGATTCGGTGCGGTCTGGGTTCGGTGCCCTGTGGCGTCGGCGAATGAAATCGCCGCAAGTGGCAGACTGCTGGTAGGCTGGGTTGCAGCAAGGGTTAAACTTCTGCAGCCCCGGGCTTTGCGGTGCTTCCGGTGCCTGGAGAAGGGGCACGTCCGGGCCAAATGCACCGCTGAGGTGGACCGTAACGATCTTTGCTATCGCTGCGGTCAGCCCGGCCACAAGGCGGCCCAGTGTTCCGCGGCGCTCAACTGCAGCTTATGTTCGGCTGCAGGGAAGGTGTGGCCAGCGGGACACAGAGTGGGTGGAGGGGCCTGTGGCACGCCTGCCACCAAGAAGGCCACCAAAAAGAAGAAGAGGAGCTCTAAGCCTGCTGGGGAAATCTCGCCTCCCCCGCAGGCTAACAGCTCCGCGGCCGACTCCCGGCCCAGGACCGTTGCCGAGGGAATGGAGTGTCAATAATGGCACAACTCCGTTTCCTCCAGGGCAACATCAATCACTGCGCCAGAGCTCAGGATCTTTTATTCCATAGCATGGCGCGGTGATCGATCCAAGTGGCTGTGGTCGCCGAGCCGTATTTCATCCCCGCCCGTGGCGACTGGCTCGGATGCATTGACGGCTCGGTAACCATTATTGGCGGGACTCTGATCGACCCGTCCCGGGGCCGCGGCTGGGTTGCTGCGGTCTCGGGCGGCATCGTCATTGTGGGGGCGTATTTATCCCCCAACAAGAGTCTCGCCGACTTCGAGGGGTTCCTTGTCGAGTTGGGCACCGTCGTAGGCCGCTATCACCCTCGTCCCGTTCTAGTGCTCGGGGATCTCAACGCCAAGTCATCGGCGTGGGGATCTCCGGTCACGGACCCTCGGGGTGAGGTGCTAACGGAGTGGGTGGTGACGACCGGTCTGGTCGTTCTGAATCGGGACTCTGTCCAGCGCCGTGTCCTCAGAAATGAAGTAGGAAGCGACCTGACGCTGCCGACAGTAGTGCGGAGGATGGCCGGCAGCGCAGAGTCGTGGGACGCGGTGGTGTCCTTCTGCGAGGACGTGATGTCACAGAAGGAAGCTGCGGAACGGGAGAGAGAGATCTCAACTCCCTTCCCGGGCCGCAGAAGACGCACCGGGCGCCGAAGAAGGAAGAAGGGCGGATAACGCCCTTTTCCGCCCCCCATGAATGGGTCCAGGGGCGAGGGACATGGGGAAGTCCCCGCCCCCTATTCGATGGACCCCGAGGTGGAGGAGCGCGCGTGTGTCAGCGCGCGCCTCTGAGGCCGATGCACGGGGTAGCTACCCCGTGCCGGAGACGAGGCCCGGACAGACCGGGCCAGCACGAGAGTGTGGGGCTGCGGAAGAATTTAGACTCCCGCGGCCCCACGCGCGCTCGTGACAGAAGAGACACCGGGGTGGTTTTAGTCAGTAAAAGTCTGACAGACCCCGTCGCCCACCCTAGGGCAGCGGACATCCTATGAGGATTTCCACCCCGAAAAAAAAATGGATAAATTAGGATAAGTTAGGATATAAAACTCAAGAAAAACATACTGAAGACTAGGCTGTACAGCGTACTATGCCTTTGCCGTTTCCGTTCAAATGAACGGATAGAATGAAACCAAAAAAAAATGTCAATGTTGTCATACGTTTTGGTTGGTTAGGGTTTGGCGGGAATGTCAAGATGAGTGTCAAGCTCATTTTTCATTGGACTTTTAAAATTATTTATAGTGTCGTTTACTAAATAAAAACGCGTGATTTATGTAGTAAAAAGTGCATTAAGTGAATAATTGAAAAAGAACAGTGAAATATTGTAGCATAGTGGCCACATCATGTCTTGACGCTAAACCGCTCCTTATCGTCCAAACGCGGGAAACGAAAGGAGTTAGATTAGTTAGGATAAGTTTAGGATAAGCTAGGATAAGTTAGGATTAATTAGGATAAGTTAGGATAGAAGTTTACTCAAGAGAATATTTACTGAAGACTAGGCTGTATGGCGAACTATGCCTTTGCCTTTTCCGTTCAGAAGAACGGAAAGAATTGAACCAAAAAAAAAACGTTTTGGTGTTTGGCGGGAATGTCAAGATGAGTGTCACGCTCATTTTTCATTGGACTTTTAAAATTATTTATAGTATTGTTTACTAAATAAAGCGCGTGATTTATGTAGTAAAAAGTGCATTCAGTGAATAATTTATAAAGAACAGTGAAATATTGTAGCTTAGTGGCCACGCGGGAAACGAAAGGAGATAGATTAGGTTAAGTCAAGCTAGGATAAGTTAGGACTTAGGATAAGTTAGGATATAAGCTAACTCAAGAAAAAAACTTATTCAAGACTAGGCTGTATGGCGTACTATGCCTTTGCCTTTTCCGTTCAGAAGAACGGAAGGAAGCAAACCAAAAAAAAAAAATGCGTTTTGGTTTTGACTTTTGGTTGTCAGTTGTCAGGTTTTTGGCGGGAATGTCAAGATGAGTGTCACGCTCATTTTTCATTGGACTTTTGAAATTATATAAAGTGTCGTTTACTAAATAAAAACGCGTGATTTATGTAGTAAAAAGTGCATTCAGTGAATAATTCAAAAAGAACAGTGAAATATTGTAGCATAGTGGCCTCATCATGTCTTTACGCTAAACCGCTCCTTATCGTCCAAACGCGTAAAACGAAAGGAGTTAGTTTAGGTTAGGTTAGGTTTGCTAGGATAAGTTAGGATAGATATTTAATGAAGAAAAAAATTACTGAAGACTTGGCTGTATGGCGTACTGTGCCTTTGCCTTTTCCATTCGCCCGAACGGAAAGAAATGAACGAAAAAAAAAAAA